>CM067172.1:79358856-79424238 GCA_034093135.1 Erigeron breviscapus | reverse complement strand
AGTTCAGTGCTTATATTGCAAAGTAACTCCACCATCGACATAGAGGTGTCTTCAGGTAGTACCATCTATTGAGTTGGGATTTACAAGTGGTAAAAGAAAGTTCAGCATAATAAACGTTTATCGATACGAGGCAAAGGTGAGTTTCGTAGCCCCTACGTTTACTTTATTTGGGGTGGAAAGTGTACTTGTCGTTAAACGCTTGTCGGTTGATACAATTGATTATGATATGAAACGAGACGTTAGTTATCTATTTGTTTGCTTGTGTTACGTGTTGTTGGGCGTTTATATGTGGTGAAAGACGATATGTTGTTATATATTAAGACGTTTATTACATATATGACGCATTATTTATTATGTAAGTCGTGCCGATATATGACGCATTATTCATTATGTAAGTCGTGCCGATATATGACGCATTATTTATTATGTAAGTCGTGCCGATATATGACGCATTATTTAATATGTAAGTCGTGCCGTTATAGACGTTATTATCTATGACTTATGACGTGGTATTGGTTATTAATCCTCGTATATCGTTAACAGTTGTTATCCCGACACACTTGATTTTCATTACTTAAACCTACGAACTCACCAACTTTATGTTGACACGTTTTAGTACACTTTCAGGTGAACAGGTTAATCAAGACGTATTGGATGATTGGTTGATTGCATGTGCTAGGGTTGGACTTCATGGATCCGTGATTCATAGTTCCCGATTATGGGTTATGCTTAGGATCATATGCCATCTTTTGTACTATCTTTTGTAAACGTTTGATGGTCGTGCTCTTATGCATTTTTGTATGATTCCGGTACTTGTAATTGATTGAATTGTATGGATTGTCCAATCCTTTTAATGCATTTAGACTTGCCTCTACTTAATTTCCATGTAGTATGTAACCCTCATGATTCCGCCTTGTTGGGGTATTACAGAATGGTATCAGAGCCGTTGTTGTAGAGAATTAGGTGGATTGACCTAGCCTATAGCCATTGCACCCACATTTCATATTAGCATGCATGATAGGAAATTTTGTGTGCAACGTGAATTGTATGATGCATAAAACTTGTTTAAACGGAGTTCGTAGGTTTCTTATGATGATGACTTGATTGTTATGGGATGACTTGATTGATGCATGTGTTAGTGTCGGGATACACCGTGACTGGCCGAATAAACGTTGATGTATATTCTGGTAATTTTTTGTTTAACCCTAGCAAAGTGAAATGATGGCATAAACGGAGTATGACACTCGGTAACCCTAGAGGCGCCTAATCAACAAATCTATGGTTATCCTATGTCATATAAAGTTAATGATCTCATGGATTGCGCCTCGTGGATAAAGTATAGTAGGTAACCCGGTATGCTTAATGAGTGTTGGTTAGGTGGAGGGTTAGCCGCTGGTACACCCTGTATACATACCCGACCAATACTTAGAGGACATAACGGAACCGAATCCCGACATCCATTCAATATATTAACGGTGTGGAGGGTTAGCCGCTGGTACACCCTGTATACATACACCTTTAATGTATTGAATGTTGAAGTTAAGATTCGGACTATGCTTTACCCGCCTTGTCATGACTTGACCCATTTTATATTGTGTTGAATGATTCGTGATTGTATGGTTGATTGTGGATTGTATAATCGATGAAGCCTTAGATTATTGCCATGATAAAATCCCCGTAGAGATATGCATGTTAGACGGTCTAGGGTAAACCCTAGATATGAAATGCTTGTTACGTGATGATTGATTTTGGGATAACTCGTGTGTGTGAATCGTGAGAACTAACTTGCTAATCTAACACGTGTGCTCAGGATAATGGTTAGACCAAGGAGAGTCGTGAGACCCCCCCGAAATCAAGATGAGCAAGAAGAAGTTGTAGGTGGACGTAGTGGTAGAGTGGTCGTGGTGGTAGAGGAGGCCATGAAGGTCGAGGAGGTCGTGGTGGCCGAGGTGGCCAGGGGTGGTGCAAATCCCCCGGTAAGAACCGAGGTTATCACTCAAGCTCTCAATGAGCTTATGCCGGAACTTGTGGCCCGAATCTCGGCGGCCATGGATAGGGATGCCCAAGAAGAACCGGAAGTTGAAGCGGAGAATGTTGAAAACGAAAATGAAAATGAAGACGAAGATGTGAATGTAAATGGTGAAGAAAATGATGGAGAAGGTTATGTTCAACAAAGAGGTTATGGTGCTTACCAACAAGGATGCTTGTTTAAAGAGTTCAAGCTTTGTGGAGCTCCGATTTAATGGAGAAGTGGTGCCACGGGTTGTTTAGAATGGTTGGAGAGATTGAATCAATCATTGCTCGGAGCGGTTGCGCTTATCACAACGAATTACTTATGCCACCGGTATGTTGAAGGGTGATGCCCTTGAATGGTGGAATGAGGAGGTTGATGAATTGGGGATCGATGGGGCTAACAACCTACTTTGGGGAGACTTCAAAGAGATGATAATTGCTAAGTATTGCCCGGCACACGAAATGAGAAACTTGCAAGTGGAATTTTCTAAACTTGATATGAAGGGATGAGACTATGAGGGTTACACTCGCCGATTTGGCCAACTCTCTAGGCTCATTCCCCATTATGTGAGGCCCCAAGAAGTGAAGGTTGAGAAGTATGTTGCGGGATTGCCTCATGAGGTGAGGATGCTTGTTTCTCACCCCACCATGCCTTTGACATACAAAGAGGCAACCACTCGTACCGCTAGTGTGACATTGGAACTTATAAGGGGTGGTAAGTTAAGCAAAAATGATAACGAGAAAAGAGGTGGCCGAGTCGAGTGGCACCAAGAAAGATGAGAGGCGTGATCAAAAGCGCCCTAGTCGTGGTGGGAAGGTTTATGCGGCGGTTGTGCCGGCGGCGGGTCCTCCAAAGGGTGGTTATGTCGGGGCTAGTCCTTTAGTGTAATCGTCATCATTTTCCTACCATGAGATGTGATGTTTGTTTCCATTGCAACCAACCGGGTCACACTTCAAAGTTTTGTCCTACTAACCGTCGAGTCTCCCTTTGAATGTTGCTCCTCTAAATGCAAGACGTCCCCCGGCGGCTCTGGGTACTTGTTATGAATGTGGTAGTCAAGACCACTACCGTAACCGGTGCCCAAATCTCATTGGCCAACAAGTTCAAGTGACCGTGCATCCTAATCAACTTCAAATTGCCGGTCCAAATCAAAATCGGGGAAATCAAGGCCAACAACATCAAGCTCCATAACAACAACTAGCTCCCCGTGGACGAGCTTTTTCCATGAATGCGGCCAAGGCTCGTGTTGATCCAAACGTCGTGGCAGGTACTTTTCTTCTCAACAATCAATATGCCACCGTATTATTTGACTCCGGTGCCGATTTTAGTCTTGTCTCCAATGATTTCATACCATTGATTGATGCTAGCCTTAGTCCGTTATCTTATTACTTTGAACTTGAAATGGTAAATGGCGGGTTAACTAAAATTAACCAAGTTGTTCGTGATTGTACCTTAGAGTTGTGTGACCATCCGTTCCTTATAGACCTTGTTACCTTCGATATCGGTAGCTTTGATGTAATTGTGGGTATGGATTGGATGTCGACAATGAACGCGGTTATTGATTGTGGTAGTCGGGTGGTGAGAATTCCATTAGGAGACGGGGAGGAGTTAGTGGTTCAGGGCAAACAACCGAGCCGTGGGAAGGAAAAGTATATAATGTCAATGTCACAAAAGTCGAACTAAAAGCCGTGCCCGTGGTTAATAGGTTCATGGATGTATTCCCGGATGACCTACCGGGTTTGCCTCCATCTCGTGAACTCGATTTTCGTATTGATCTCATCCCAAACGCTTCTCCCGTGGCCAAGGCACCCTACCGCTTGGCCATAACCGAAATGCAAGAGTTGGCCGCCCAACTCAAAGAACTTCAAGAAAAGGGTTTTATCCGCCCTAGTCATTCACCGTGGGGTGCACCGGTCTTATTTGTCAAAAAGAAAGACGGTTCTTTCCGTATGTGTATCGATTATCGTGAACTAAACAAACTCACGGTGAAAAATCGTTATCCTCTTCCAAGGATTGATGACTTATTTGATCAACTCCAAGGTGCTCGTTTCTTTTCTAAGATTGACTTGCGGTCGGGTTACCACCAACTACGTGTCCATGAAGATGATATTCCCAAGACGGCCTTTCGTACACGTTATGGGCACTTTGAATTCACGGTTATGCCTTTTGGGTTGACTAATGCACCGGCGGTGTTCATGGACTTGATGAACCGGGTGTGTTCGCCCTACTTGGATGAGTTTGTCATTGTTTTCATTGATGACATCCTTATCTACTCCAAGACCAAAGAAGATCACGCTGAACATTTGAAGAAAGTCTTAGAGTTGCTCCGGAAAGAGAAATTGTATGCCAAGTTCTCGAAATGTGAATTTTGGCTTGAAGAGGTCCACTTTCTTGGTCACGTGGTGAGCAAGGAAGGAATTCATGTGGATCCAAGTAAAATTGAAGCGGTGAAAAATTGGAGACGACCCGAGACGCCAACCGAGATTCGTCAATTTCTTGGTTTGGCGGGTTATTATAGACGATTCATTGAAAAATTTTCTAAGATTGCCCAACCTTTGACCTTGTTGACTCAACGGGAAAGAAGGTTTGATTGGGGCGAAAAACAAGAACAAGCATTCCAATTGTTGAAGGACAAGTTGTGTGATGCACCCATTTTAAGCTTGCCCGATGGAGCCGATGATTTTGTTGTGTATTGTGATGCGTCCGGGCAAGGATTGGGTTGTGTCTTAATGCAACGGGGTAAGGTGATTGCTTATGCATCTAGGCAATTGAAGGTGCATGAGAAGAATTACCCGACTCATGATTTGGAGTTAGGAGCGGTGGTGTTTGCTTTGAAATGTTGGAGGCATTACTTGTATGGCACTAAAAGTGTGATCTATACCGATCACAAAAGCCTTCAACACATATTTGACCAAAGTGAATTAAATATGAGGCAAAGAAGATGGCTTGAACTTTTTAGTGACTACGATTGCGTTATCCGGTATCACCCGGGTAAAGCAAATGTGGTAGCCGATGCCTTGAGCCGGAAAGAACGTATAAAGCCAAGACGAATTAGGGCCATGAGCCTCACCATGCAAAGGAGTGTTCGTGACTCCATCATTGAAGCACAAAGATTGGCAACTAGGCCGGAAAACTTCATCAATGAAGCTTTACACGGCTTAGAAGAGCAATTTGATAGAAAGAATGATGACGGTTGTACTTTGTTGAACGATTGTGGATCCCCGTTCTTGGCGGGTGGCGGTTGAAATTGATGAATGAAGCTCATAAGTCGGCCTACTCGGTTCATCCGGGTTCCGACAAAATGTATTTTGGCTTGAGAGACTTATATTGGTGGCCGGGAATGAAGAAAGATATTGCTAGATACGTTAGTGAATGCATTACTTGCTTACAAGTAAAAGCCGACCACAAGAAACCGCCCGGTTTGCTAGTTCAACCGGCGACACCGAAGTGGAAATGGGAAGATATTGCCATGGACTTCATCACGAAGTTACCTAGAACGAGTAGTGGTCGGGACACCATTTGGCTGATAGTTGACCGGTTGACTAAGTCGGCTCACTTCTTAGCCATCCGGGAAGATGATAAATTTGACACCATGGCACGCCTGTACATTAAAGAGGTGATATCCAAACATGGAGTGCCGATTTCCATCTTAACCGATCGGGATGCCCGATTTACTTCAAAGTTTTGGAAGGCGTTCCAAAAAGCAATGGGTACTCAACTTAACATGAGTACGGCGTTCCACCCTCAAACCGACGGTCAAAGTGAAAGAACGATTCAAACGCTTGAAGACATGCTACGGGCTTGTACCATCGATTTTGGTGGCAATTGGGACGCACATTTACCGCTAGTCGAATTCTCCTATAATAATAGTTACCATGCTAGCATTCAAATGGCTCCATTTAGAGCTTTATATGGGAGAGATTGTAGGTCACCGTTAGCTTGGGCAGAGGTTGGTGAAAGCCAACTCATTGGACCCTGATGGTCTGTTTTATTTTATGCTTTTAAATTTATAAGTTGTACAAGTAATTATCTGAAAACACACACACTTACGAGCAGAGAACCCGATCAGTGTAGTATAGTCTAAGTGATAAGTTACAGGATCGTTCGCAGGGACGCTTGCACTACCTAATCTAATAATATGTGTAGTTCTAGCGGTTGTGGGGTTGTCACGATTTCCTATTAAACTAATTAAAAACTGAAAAGTAAATAGAAGCCGCAACCGCTTATTCAGCGAGAGGCTTAGTCTGAAAATAGTTTGAAAAAGCAAATAACAGTAATTAAATTAAAATACTTGTTTGGCATCTCCGATCTCATGGTACGACCAAATACTATCCTACCCATTTGCTAGACTGTTGGAAACTTAATCACGGCTCAGATTCTCGTTAGATTCACTTTGCCTAATTACTAGTGCTGTCGCTAGACTCACACTACCCTATAAACAAATTCTCGTTAGATTCATTGTTTCAGCATTAATGACCTAAAGTTTGTGTTACTAGTTCATCTTTTAGTTACCCGGCTCTTAAGCCATGACCAGATAGTAATTATCTCCGGTGACCACAGTGCTCGTTTCCAAGTCAAAGGATCGCGTCTAACATTGTTAAGCATCATGTTCTATTCATCCTAATTACTACGGTTCTGGATCCCTCGGTTACAAGTGAATCACTTTTTACAACTAGTTATAGACCGACTAGTGTTTTCCATCCTAGCATATTAGTCCTAGTGTATGATCATAGACAACCATCAGAATTAAACTAATATATTCAGATATAGAACCGATAATAATATGAAGAACTAGTAAAACATGGATCTACGATAAACAGTAAAACACACTCCAACAGATCTAACAAATAAAGTAAAACAATAAACGTCTACATGATCACATCGATCCAAACAAGTATTCAGCCTACTAGCCTGACATTATTAAAGGAATAACAAAGTCTGAAAAGATGAAAGACATTGTTTACCAACTGAAAGTAAATAGAAAAGTAGATCTAGGCTGAGGATGAAGATCGGAAGGTGTTAGAAGCTCCAAAACCTTCTAGAAATCTGCAACTACGACCTAGGATTGAATGTAGGCGGCTAGGGCTGCTGAATCGGCTCTCTCCTTAGGGTTTTGAGGGTTAGTTCGACTTAAATAGTGAAATAAGTCGGTTGCTAATCTGGGCCGCCCAGCGGCGCTGGCTGGGCTTGCCAGCGGCGCTGGGCTGATGGGAGCGGCGCTTGATGTTGGCCAGCGGCGCTGGCAGGCTGCAGTTCGTTCTTCTTCGTTCGGCTCCCGAATCACCTCCTTGTGTCTTGTAACTTCATAGGCCTTCATCTTGAGTTACTTGATGTCATTTACCCTCTCTCGCATCTTCCGTGAACCTGCATAAACATACGACTCCATTAAGTACCGATAGTTCCGGAATATTAACTCATTTTAGACATAGAAATGAGGCCTTTCGATAGGGGTTTTTTCACAGATGCTCTCGGACCCGAAATTGTTATTGAAACGACTAAGGTAATCTCACAAATTAAAGAGAAGTTGAGAGTAGCCGAGAACGACAATTGAAGTATGCAAACGTGAGGCGACGACCTCTCGAATTTGAAGTAGGTGATTATGTGTTGCTCAAAGTATCCCCGTGGAAAGGCGTGGTTCGGTTTGTGAAACGTGGCAAGTTGGGCCCGAGATATATAGTCCCATTTAAAATCCTTGAGCGAATTGGCCCGGTAGCATACCGATTGGAACTTCCTCAAAATTTGAGTGGAGTTCATAATGTTTTCCATATTTGTAATCTCCGGAAGTGTTTGGCCGATCCAACACTTCACGTGCCTCTTGAAGAAATCCGTGTCGATAAAACGTTGAAGTTTGTAGAAGAGCCGATAGAGATTCTAGACCGGCAAACTAGAAAGAGGCTTAAGAACACCGGTATACACTCGTTAAAAGTGAGATGTAAAGTTAGACGTGGCCCCGAATTTACTTGGGAACGAGAATATTCGATTAAAGCCAAATATCGCCATTTGGTTGGCGGGCCTAGTTAGAATTGAATTGCGGGACGAAATTCCTTTAACGGGGGAATGATGTAACATTCGTGATTTTTGACTTGTATTAACGTGAATTAAACGTGATTAATTGTGATTTAATTCCATGATTTAGTGGCTTAATTGATTTTCGACCCGTTGACTCGAACGTGCTAAATGATTAGTTATTCTAATTAATTTAAATAATTCATTCATTTAATTATGAATTAAAGACGTGTATTTATGCTAGACGAAGCCACGTGGACGTGTTGATCGGTTTAGGACGTAAAACGATTTAGGAGCTATCTAGAAATGTATTCGGGTGATCATGGGTCGACCCATGAACCACCCAATGACCCAACCCTATCCAACCACCCAACCAATGTCTTCCACCCTCCTCCATTCATTTCACTCTTTCCTTTCTCTCTCTAATTGAATGCAAGACTTTCTCATCACTCTCTCTCTAAATTCTTGGTTCATTTAATGTGTTTCAAGTTAGATTAGTGCAAGATTCTTCATCAACATCATCATTAAATCATTATATCAAAAATTGGAAGGTTTAAGTGCAAGAAATCTTGGGTTATAGCTAAATTTCGGATTCGGGTCTTAGGAGGAAGATTTTGGTAAGCAAACTTGCTTCAATACCATTATTTTACATTTATTTTCATAATCAAAGTGATATTAAGTCAAAAGTGTAGGTTAAACCCATTTTTATTCAAAAACTAGGGTTTTAACTATTAATTGGGTCAAAAACCGAATTTGGGGATTTATGTATGTCTCAAGTCGAAATTTCGAATGGGTTATGTTTAAAATTGTGTCTTGAGTCTAAAATAAGCTATACTTGAACAAATTCGGGTCAAAACCCATGTAACCCGAAATTAGGGCTTCAAACCTTATGAACTAGGTCAAAATTAATTGTAAATTTGAAATTAAGGATTTAGGATCGGTTTTGGTTGGGGGTTCGAGTTGGTTATGCCCATTTGGATGATTCAGAGCCAAAAACAAGTCTTGATTGGTCTCCCATCGTTTCCCAGTCGAGAATTAGGGTTTGTTAGATTTTTGGTCAAGTTGACTTTTTGGTCAACCCTTATTTTTGCCCAGATTGTTCGTCCCTTGGCTGCCCAGATTCTTCATCCTTTTGCAACCACCGTCTGGCACGTTAGTTGGAGCGTCCAAGACGCTGTATGACCAACCCCACCATCTCTTACGGCCAACTGGATGTGTGAGACGGTGCCCTCCATCTTCAAATCAACCTTTACGCTAGGAACATCTGTTTTACGTTGGGTAAACGCTGAGCAAAATGGTGAAAACCTATAATGGGAGCCACCGTCTGGACGGTGGCATGGACCGTCTGGGACGCTCTCCGGAAAACTTCCCACCGTCTGGGATGCCGCCTCTGGCCGTCTTGGACGGTGCTTCCCTTTTTTCTGTTTTGCTGGAATTTGCAGCTTGGTCTAAAACTTCTTTGGGTCGTGTTGGTCTTTCACCCGAAACTCATGGCAACCTCTCTAGTGTTGATTTGAACTGATAATGTCTTCTGGAGTTGGAAGGGGCGGCTGTGAAACCTTTTAGGGTTTGTTACAAAGGATGACATGTAAATACATACATACATACATACATATATTAATGCACTAAATAAATAAAATACATTATATAAACATAATGGTATATGTCATGAGCATCGAGGATTTCGGGACATTTGTAGTTCGATAAACACTCCTAACCCGACCTAACTCGTGTTGGTTACAAGACCTAAACGTCGTCTAGAATTTATAAATCATTCCTTAGCATCAAATAAGTCTTGTATTAAAAACGTATTATAAATGTGATAGGTGGTGACAACGAGACGTTCATTGGACGATAATTAACACGATTTTAACTTCTCACTTCCAAGCAAAGGTGAGTTTCGTAGCCCCTACGTTTACTTTATTTGGGGTGGAAAGTGTACTTGTTCGTTAAACGCTTGTCGGTTGATACAATTGATTATGATATGAAACGAGATGTTAGTTATCTATTTGTTTGCTTGTGTTACGTGTTGTTGAACGTTTATATGTGGTGAAAGACGATATGTTGTTATATATTAAGACGTTTATTACATATATGACGCATTATTTATTATGTAAGTCGTGCCGATATATGACGCATTATTCATTATGTAAGTCGTGCCGATATATGACGCATTATTTATTATGTAAGTCGTGCCGATATATGACGCATTATTTAATATGTAAGTCGTGCCGTTATAGACGATATTATTTATATGGACGATTATTGGACGTGGTTAGGTATTCTAATCCTCGTATATCGTTAACGGTTGCTATCCCGACACTTGATTTTCATTACTTAAACCTACGAACTCACCAACTTTATGTTGACACGTTTTAGTACACTTTTCAGGTGAACAGGTTAATCATAGACGTATTGGATGATTTATTGCTTGATTGTGCTAGGATTGACTTGGACTTGGACTTCATGGATCCGTGATTCATAGTTCCCGATTATGGGTTATGCTTAGGATCATCTACCATCTTTTGAACTATTATTTTGTAAACGTTTGATGGGCGTGCTCCTTATGCATTTTTGTATGATCCGGTACTTGTAATTGATTGAAATATGGATTGTCCAATCCTTTTAATGCATTTAGACTTGCCTCTACTTAATTTCCATGTCGTGCTGTGCTTAGTATGTAACCCTCGTGATTCCGCCTTGTCGGGGTGTTACAAGCGTCCCTGCGAACGATCATGTACTTACCACAACACTATCTACTTTCGATCGGGTCCACTGCTCGTTAGTGTGCGTTTTGTTGAGGTATTTACTTGTACAACATTTTATAAATTTAAAACAGTGTTTTCTTAATTAAAAATTATTTTTCCAAATTACGCAACACATCAGTATACAAAATCATTGATTAATTATGTAAATTTCTTATATGTAGCCCATGAGATTTACATCTATTTGATATAAAAACACAAAAAAAAGTTGTTTTATAACAATACTAGCTAATCATTCCGGGTTTAACCCGGTTCATATAATAAAAGTTTTGCGAAAAATTAAATATATCAATGTTACTTGTGTTTTGATTAAAACCAAACCGTTTAATAAAAAGAGTTTAGGGTTAAAGAAATAGGAAATAAAGTTGGTATAAAATTTTTTTTAATGAAAATGTAACATGTAGAAGATAGCTTGAGAAAAAATGCTTTGTACAAAAAACCTGATATCATAACAATTGTCTTTTATTTAATATACCCGGGCTGATTGATAATATTAAGACGAAAAGAGATGGTGATACTATTTTTGAAAATTGACATATAGTCGTTTCAAGAAAAAAAAATTAGATAATTACATTTTAATTTACTTGAGACTTAGGCTAGAAAAGAAATAAATTATAATTCAATTAGGAAATGGTTTGATGATGTCATAAATCAAGACAAGAAAAAGGAGATAATTAATATAAAGAAGTGTAATAATGACAAGTAAGCATTGCTTAAAAAATAATGATGTCATAAGAATTTTGTGTTATTTATATAAGAGAGTAACTAATTACTACGAGTATAATATATAAAAAGAGGTAAAAAAAACATATTAATAACCTAATATAGTGGTAACTATTTCTGTAACCAACACTTTAAACTCAAATTTTTTTATATCTTTTCTACAAATTTAAAAATAA
Organism: Erigeron breviscapus; assembly: GCA_034093135.1. NCBI lineage: Eukaryota > Viridiplantae > Streptophyta > Magnoliopsida > Asterales > Asteraceae > Erigeron > Erigeron breviscapus. The sequence goes on along the minus strand of CM067172.1, from coordinate 79,412,554 downwards.
GATACGTAACATAACTTTACTAAATACTAATGACATTTTAAAAAAGTTAAATTTACCAACAACATATATAAACTCTCTTAATATAGATGTAAAGGGGTTGATTATTGTAAAACAAGTATTAAAGTAAAACAAATAAGACAAGATTTTGACCCTTAGATCATGATAAAGTTGATGCACGAAGATTCACGAAACACAAAATGCACGATGATTTTCATGATGCACGGTGATTTTCAGTTAAGAGAAACTTATTGTTTTATTTGTTTTACTTTAATATTTGTTTTATTTTACCTTATATCAAGATGTAAAATTTAATGTGGATACTCATTTAATGTATTTTAAAAAGCTTAATAACATTATAACGGTACTTAATCTTATTTCATGAACGGTATTGATAACTATCCGTTATTTAACAAAATTATGTATCTGAATTCTCTAAATGCAATCCGTTTTTAACACAGACATGGTATCTATTTCTATCTTTTTTCTTATATACATCATTTTTGTTATACGATATATAAATAATTATACTGTATCTAAGGAAAAAAAGTTTGGAATAGAAGCCCTTTAAAAATCAAAACACAACACAAACAATTTGCAACATATTGATATGGGTCTACCAAAGTCTTCTAGAAACTCAATAATGTTATTGGGAAAAAGGTTGTGCAGGGTACCGATATTGATTGTTGTGGTCACATCCGATAATTCTATTAACCCTTTGAATCCTAATTCACCTTTTTACTCTTACGATTCAATTTTGAATCATAAAATTCATTAACTTTGGTGCAAGGCGACACTCCATCACCAATACAAATGAATCTAATATGAATGCCATTGGTCGAATATTATTATTTATTTTATTGTTTGAATGCATCATGAAATATAAATAGAGAGAAAAAAGAAGTAATCAACATCTAAAAGTTAGTCCTTATCTTCAGATCTCCAATACCTAGCATTCTCGAACCCATTTTCAAAATTATCATAATCTTGAATCGTTTGGTCAATTTCTTCTTGTGTGTTCATCACAAAAGGCCCCCATTGAACAACGGGTTGACCTATGGGCTCACCCCCGACAAGAATGAACCTTAGCATTTTAGATGACTTGTTCCATGCCTCGAGCCCATCCCCGTTAGGACCCAAAAGCAAGAGATGATGGCTTGTTGAAGATGATCTTGAGTTCCCAAAGACACCTTCACCTTGTAAGACGTATACAAATGCATTCCATGATTGGGGTATGAGTTGTTGTAGGTGAGCTCCCGGTTCAAGTGTAAAATCAAGAAACATAGTGGGTGTGGTTGTATATATTGGTGACTTGATCCCTAAACTTTCACCTGCTATGACTCTAACTGTAACCCCGCCTTCACTAGCTTCCGCAATATTTTCACTCGCCATTTCTTGGTATCTTGGCTCGATCCTAATTAATTAATACACAGTATTCAATCATCAAAAACCAACCTTAAATCCTTGATAATTAATCAGAACATGTATAGGTTCTAGGTAAAATAAAACAAGTATTAATGTAAAACAAATAAGACAATAGGTTTCTCTTCATTTAAAATCACCTTGCATCATAAAAATCATCGTGCATCAATATATTACTTATGTTTCGTGAATTTTCGTGCATCAATTTTATCATGATTTAAGGATCAAGATCTTATCTTATTTATTTTACATTAATACTTGTTTTCCAATAACTAACCCCAATATATATAAATGGTAAAATGAATGGAAGACGTGCATTTTGTGGGTGGAGGGGAGGTTGATCCATAATTGCAAGCCTTTGTGAGTGCCATGAGAAGTAGCGGGCATTTCGGAATGGACAATCCCTCTTCCAGCAGTCATCCATTGCAAATCACCCACTCTTATCGTCCCTTTCCGTCCCTCAAAGTCTTCATGTCTTACACCTCCCTAATTATCATCGTCAATTATTATATTAATACTACTAAAAATCCATTTTCAATTATATTATATAATAATTCGATCAATCAAACCCCTGCCGGCTCCCCCAGGTACTTTTATATAATTAACCAATATCATATCACTACATATATATAACGTATGGATGGATGACATGATGACCTGACCGATTAATCATCATACCAATAAACACAAACTTATAACAATATATTGAATGTATTGTAGAAATATTAATATTTATACCTGTAACATGTATGTGACCGTCTCGAATCCTGTTTTTTAGAATAAAAAGAGAAGATTAATTAATTAAAGAAAGATAATGATGAAAATCAATCAATAATTGAAGACGTACTTACGTAGAGTTAATTGAACTAAACATATATGAAAAATGAATGAAAGTAAGTAGGTAGTTGAATATGATCATATTCCCAATTACGTATACGATGATCAGGAAATCCAGCAGGAGCAGATACTACAATTGAAATAATAATGATAATACTGATTATAGATAAACCATATATCGATAAACAATTAATATTACATTATATTACACATTTGATTTGAATTTATTTAGTGGTGTTGTGATGAAGAAGCAAATTATTAATATATCAAAAGTTAAGAAAAAGGAAAGAGGGAGGGAGGGAGGCGTGCGTACATGAGAATTCATCCAAAACAAGGAAAGGATCAAAGTATTTGAGCTCAAACCTGCTGATTTATACATACATCATTATTTCATCAATTCCTTAATAAATAATAATAATAATAGATTAATTAAAAATAATAAAGTAAGTAATGAATGAAATGAATGAATTACCTTCCAATGCTTCTTCGAACAACAGCACCAGCACCTTCATGTTGAGGTCTCGCTAGATACTTTCTAACCACACTACGGCCTCCCCCTCGCTCACTTGTTGTCATTATCGACTAACGATATCTACTTATGAGTTAAGTTAATCCTTTCTCTCGTTTTTTTCTTGTAGAAATTTTCTACTTTTAATTGATTTGATTTGAATTTGAATTTGAATTTGTAGGAGGAGGGGGATGTGAGTAAGAAACGTGAAACTCTGTTTATGTATTTATACTACTACTAAACAAACAAACATTAAGGCATGTAGTAGTCAGGAAATGGAACAAGGTCAAAACGGCCCCACGTACATTAGAGATCCCCACTTTTTTATCTATCTATCTGAATCTCTATGATGTCATCATCTCATCATCATCCCGTACTTCTGTTTTACCTCCACCATTCGCTATTGCTGACATACGTTCTCTCAATTATTATAGAAAAACTAGAATTTTAACCCCGTGCGTTGCCCGGATCGCCGTCGCATCATGCAAACATACATATAGCATTACCCAAAAGTTTGGACACTTAAAGTTTACTATAAGGGGTAGAAAGTTAAAATATTGGGCTGCCAAAGTTGAAAAAACCAAGAGTTCGACGGCAAAAGTTAAAAACCTTATAATAAATGATAAAAAGTAAAAAATAAAGATTTGATGATTAAAGTTAAAAAACTTTTGTAGAAGTAAATTATACTTACAACTTTGTAAAAGTAAATAAAGTACATTTAAGTTTCTATAAAAATTTTGGACTAAAGTCAAAAACCAAAAAGTTTAGTGGTAAAAATACGAAACTCAAAAAGTATACTATCGTAAAAAAAAAAAAAATGGAAAAGGACAAAATAGCTGACGTCAGCATGACGTCAGCACGGTACTGTAGATCTACAGTAAAAGCTACAGTGGCCCATGGCCACAGGAAATGTATATATATAATAATGTATAACTTTTCAGTTAGGTTCAATTCTTTAGTTTTATAAAAACTGTATAATAAAACAAAAAGTAACTCGTAATAAAAAATCCGAAAAGGATGCGATGTGGCAAAATCCAAATAGTCGTATGGGGTGTGACATGAACGAATACCAACTCGCCACGCAAGCGAGTTACTATTCACAAAAAATTATGCGCAATAAACCAAGAAAAACCGAAAGAGAAAAAATCCAAACGGAATTCGATATAGCAAAATCCGAATAGTAGTGCGAGATTTAAAACCATCTAATAGAACAGTGCCACGTGGCAGACACTGTTCATTAGCATGAGCTTTAATGATATAGTAATAAGTCTTTTTTTAGTCATGTTTAAATGCGTTAAATAAACTAAAAACAATAGTATAAAAAAATTATATTTGACAGATATATAAAATTTAATTCTTTTTTAAAACAACTGAAATAAAATATACTATATTGAGTTTTGAAAAGAGATTTTCATATTTTAAGATATGTCTTGAATTTTTTAGTTTTTTAAAATAAATAATTTCATATTTTCAAAAATGTGTTTATTCCTTTCAAGTTTCAAATGTGCTTAAACATATGTCTTGTGGTAGACAGACCGTTATTATATTTAAGGTATATAAAATTGTTGTTTTATTTACGATAAAACTCGGACAATAAATTTCTGATATGAAAAAAACAAGTTTTTTAAGCACATTAAATATAATACTCGCATGTATTTAACATTTTCCTTATAAGAATAACTTTTTATTGATTAAAATAAGTTCCAACCATATAGAGGTAAAAGCCCACTTAGCAAGAAAAATAAGTTGTTTTAAGTTTTAACTTGGTTTTGTTTACACCAACCTAAAGAGGCATTAAAAAAACAAGTTAAACTTTTCTTAACAACTGAAAATTAAAAAAGTACGAATTTATACTTAGGAAAATTCAAACCTTCATCTAGTGATCGATTAAAATGCAAATAACTCAACCAGGTATCCCATAATATTTTCTTTTGTTAAGAGGGAAATAAATATGGTATATATATTATATATTATTTTGATTGACGATATATTCATCGTTACTAGTACCATATATTACCGTTCAACGTAATATTAAAACTAGAACATAACGTATTTTTGGTCCCTGTGGTATCACAACATTTGCAAGATTGGTTCAAACATATGCAAGTGGCATTTGGTCCCTGTGATATCGAATTAGTGCATCTCAGTCCAGATAGACGGATCCGTCTATTTTCTACCGTTAAGGGCACCATGTGCCCCTCACATGAGGGGTAATATTGTCTTTATACACAAAAGGACCATTCTTGCTAAAAATATATATGTTATATATATATTATTATTGTATATTATATATTATAATTATATATATATATATATAGAGTTATCGACACAAACCGTCCCTGTGGTTTACCCAAAAAATCACGTTTCATCCCTGAAGATCAAAGGCGTCATCGACAGTCCTTTATAGAAGGATAAGGTTCGTATATAGTCCTTTGACTTGTTGACCGTCGACTCTCATCAGTTAACACTCCCACGTGCCATCCACGTGAGAGGTATTTTGGTACTTTCCAAAGCATAAAGGACCAAACTTGATTTTTTTTTCCATTCTTTAAATCTATCTTCTATATATATTTTCTGTGTTTGTCTATATCCATACATATATACATTCATAATTTCATATATCTATATATGTATATTCAAAATCGTATATATTAATTCTTCCACTGTATAAAGATTACATACATTCATATGTCTCACAATTGCCAGCATCTTATCGATCTAAATCTATATCTATATATTCAAAATCAAAATCTTATATGATATCTCACAATTCCAAAATTCAATAAATCAAAACCCCAATATTCTTTAATAGAAATCAAAAGCCAAAATATTCATCTAAATCAAACCCTAGCTTAAACCCCCATCACAAAAAGAATCGGTATAAAAATCATCCATCTTTTTCTCCTCTACGATCTCTCATCGGAAAACCCACCAAAGAACCATCTCTATCTTCTTCTTCATCGATCTCTCGCAGGAAAAAAAATACCATGTTGTAAAAAGGTAAGCTTTCAGTGGTATGGTGGTCACGATGGTGGTGGCGTTGTTTCGGACAAAAATTACCTAAGATAATTTTGTAAAGGATTTAAGATAATTTTATAACCGAAGATTTGTAAGTGAGGTTTGGTGTTTTAAGATCTTCAAATAAAAGAAAAGTTTTCTTAAAGATAATGATGTAAACTAAGAGTTTTGGCAAAAAAGAGTTTAATGAAAATCTTTGAGATAGAAATATGTTGAGAAAGTAAGAAAACTGTTGAAGATAAAGATAAAATGCTGAAATGCAGTGTTATGATCTTGAAGATAAATGTAAAATACGACGACACCAGAATTTTGTTGACGGGGAAAAACCCTTGATTCAATTAAGAAATCTTAGGTAAAAAACCCCGGGAGGATTCAATCGATCCTACCTATGTTCTTTTATTATTATTTGTGGGTGATTACAACGCTACGAACAAAAGATAATGTGAACAAATAACAGCTAAGATAAAGTTGTTGTGGGTGTGTTGAATGTTTTCTCGACTTGTGTTAGAATTATAAAATGGTGTTAAATTGTATATTAGTTATTGTGGAAGGGGTTTTAGTATAAATAGGATGATTTGTATATAAACCCCTAACCACCTCATTATGTAAGTAAGCCTTTTCATAATTCCATACTTACATCTCACTAAATTACTTTCTCTCTCCTCCCTATCATCTTCAACCTCCCTTTCACACACAAACACACTTTACACACACTAACCCTAAAACCTCCATTGTTACTCAATTAAGCTCATTTATGATTATATCATTTGGTATCAGAGAAAACGTGTATCGATCAAACACTGTCTAGTGAATTGTAATTTTTTTGAGTGTGTTGTCAAGTGATGGGTGGCAGTTGGTTGTAAGAATCACGTGGTGCCATCTTTGAATTTTTATAAAACACTTTGAAAAGTCTGGTCATTTTTTATTTTCGGTTTTTCAATTTTTTTTTTAAGGATCATTTTTGTTTTCAAAAGTGTTTTTGGTAGTCAAAGTTAAGTTGGGCTTAATTTTTGATTTTTCATTGTTGGTCTTAAATTTGTTTTGGGCTAGCTTTAGTTGTTGGGCTAGTACTTATCATTTGGGCTAAATTTCATATTGGACTAAAATTTTAATTGGGCTGTCAACAAGTTTTGATTCAAAATGGCTATTAAAATTACAGACGAGTTTGTTGCGAGGGTGGTAGATTTTTTAATGGGTGAAGAGCCAAGTTGGGAAGAAATACGTCGGCATGATAATCACATTTGTTGGTGTATCAAGTCGTCTCAATGTGCAGTGGTTGTTTTTGAAGAAAACAAAGTCGATGTGAATACTTTTAAAACACCTGTGAGAGAACACCAGAGGTTTCAACTTGAAATTGACCAACTCAAATCTGAGAATAAAGAGCTCAAATCTGCAAATGATCTCATTTTGTATAACATGGAAAGTCTTCAAAAAGAAAATGATCATTTGCAATCAAAGATTTTCAAATTAACAAATGAGTTGGACAATTCTTCAAAAGAGCTCAACAAAATTGTTTTGGACAATCAATCAAACGAACTTGTTTGGCAACAAAAGATTTCTGAGCTAAACCATGAGTTGCGAAACAAGTCCAACATTTTTGAATGTAAAGTTGAAAAGGAAAGAACGAATGTTTGTGCTCAAATCAAGTATCTTGAAGACAAGTGTTTGCAACTTCAGTCATACGAAACATCTTTGACAAAGAAAATTTCTGACCTTGAGATTGAATTGCAAACACAAACCAAATCTTTTCAAAGTCAAAATCATTGTTCTGTCTCTTCTGACCCACCTAAAGAAGTTGTTGAAGTTTGCACTCAACCTGATTGTCCTATTTGTGAAGTTGTGAAATCTCCTATGCAAACTAAATGTGATGTTGTTGAGACTACCGAGTCCTCAACTCAGACTGATCTTGATTTTGAATGTGATAAGATTGAGGTATCAAAAGGTTTTCCAAAATCTAATCAAACAAAACCAAAAGTTGATGTTCCAAAGAGGATTTACACGGGTAAATCTTCAAAACCTTTTGAAAGAAAAGTCTCTCAGTTTACTAATTACTCCTTACAAAAGGGTAAGAAGTATGCTAAGAAACCAAATTTTGATGGAACAACTACTTTTGTCTCTTTTCTATCCTTTGAGGATAAATCATCTCATATTTCGCAAGCAAAATCTCAGTTGACTAAATCTAAATGGAAACCGATTTTAAAAGATCAGTCAACTGAGTCAAAATCATTCAAATATTCTTTTTCGGAACTTTTTGATCTTGCACCAAAACATGTGAAAGCAGTTGTGCAAAAAGTGAATGATTTTGCTTCGAAAAATCATTTTTCAACTCAATCTCCCAAGATTGGAAGTTTTTCAAAGAATTCAAATGATTTTTCACCGTTGCTTCCACGAAAAATCTTTTCAACTAAAACACCGGGTTTTAGTTCTCCGTGGAATGCAACTTCAATTCATCAAATCGATGAAACTTACATTTGGTCTTTCAAGAGTTCAAAAACCATTGGACCCAATCTCAAATGGGTTCCAAAGGTAATTTCAAAGTGATTTGATGAATTGTGGCTTATACACACTTCAGTGTATAACCCGTTCTAAAATCGTGTTTATAATTTCATTTTTTTAAAAATCCAAAAAGATTTTCTTTTTCTTATTTTTGAAAAATCCAAAAAGATTTTCTCTTTTCATCAATTTTTATTTCCTTTGTCTTTTAGTTACTCACAATGTATTAGGATGAGATGCAAGGCATCGAACGCCTTTGTGTACTGCCTTTGTTGTCTCATTTTTAATGTTTGTGAGCAACTTTCAAACTCTTTACTCACCCTTTATATGCAAAAACTTTGTTTATATCATGCATATATTTAGGGGGAGTTTGTTTATAAAATCAAAACTTCCAAGTGTTTAAACTCATTTTCCATCTTAAAACACTTTGGAAGATTTTAAAACCATTTTCGATCATATTCAAAGAAGTTCGGTGTTAGATTTGCACATGAGAGTTTAGGTCACTCATAAAAACTCCATGATCTTGTCATCGCCGATGAGATCTAATCCCGGAGTTAAATTCTCAATTTTAGATTGTGAGGGTTTATGAGCGTGGTGATGATGTTTGTGCAAATAGGACATCAGGGAGTAGTCGAAAAGTGAGAGGTTACGATGATATGATGTGAGAAAGGGCTAAAAGAAATGAAAGCCCTCCCCAAAATTCTCTAAAAGCCGGGTCAACACGTTCCTATCGGATTTCATTTGTTGATTTCTCGATATTGAAGAAGACTTCATGGACCCAGTGAAGCAATGCACATCTTTTCCTAACCACTCAAGTGTTTCTTAACAAATACTTGTTTTATTCTCATGGAGATTTTCACATTTCTATCGACTCTTCATTTGGAAGACGTTGATATTGAAAAAGGGAGACACTCTGCTCCGGTCCCCGACTTCATTTGATCACTATTGAGTCTAGAGCGTACTTGAAATATTCTTTCATTTGACTAGGACACAATAAGTCTTTATATGTCTTTGTGACATTGCATATCTTTGTGATATTGCCAGAACATTCGTAGTGATATCATCTTATTGATATTCCACGATGATCGAATGGAAATCCTACCAATGCTAACATCTTTTCCAACGTTGAACGTAGGTCTCACATTTTCATTTTATGAATTTGTTGAGTTAACGAGAAGTCTATGTGACATCGGATTTTATTTCCCAAAAGTCTTTGAGGATAGTAAGTGTTAGAGCACATTAAGTGCATAAATTGTTGTCCGATGCAATAATTCTAAAAGGCTGAGAAATTCGTACATATATGTCTTACGAACTTTAAGTTCGTAAGAACTAATAAGTTCGTAAGTATATGCCAAACGAACTTTAAGTTCGTAAGAACTAATAAGTTCGTAAGTATATGCCAAACGAACTTTAAGTTCGTAAGAACTAATAAGTTCGTATGGCCCAGCACAGTTTGTACGAGTTTGACAGCCCAGCCCATGTTCAGCCTATAAATAGGGATCTTAGGTTTAGGTTTTCAGTTGATGATTTAGTTGCAACGTTAGTCATTCACTAGGTTCTCAAGGTAGAGATCTATACCTTGAGATGCCGCCCAAAGAATCAGATGTCTACTCGTTTTATGTATTGTAATCTTATGATTAATACAAGATATGAGTTTTATACATCTGAATTTATCTCCTGTTCTTATTATCTTCTTGTGTATTTTCGTGTTCATCACCATTTTCATCATATAAACCTAAAGACGATTATAGATGGATTCCGCACATCTATGACTGTATAGATCTCGTGTTAAACGATCCGGGAACGTGTCTCAACACGTTTTCACAAGTGGTATCAGAGCCTGTCGATATCTTATCGAAGGATCGAGATCGTTTGTTTGATCGTTTTTCTCTCAAAAACTGTTCGAAAACCCTTCCAGTCGTTATCTTCGTTCACTCTACGAAGATAGCAAACGAATTTAATCTAAATTCGTTTGCAGTCCTTGTTACGAAGATAGAAAACGAAGTTCCCTATCTTCGTTTTGAATCTCCTTACGAATTTAACTTACGAAATTAAGTTATCTTCGTTCAGCTTTCACCTTACGAATTTAACTTACGAAATTAAGTTATCTTCGTTCAGCTTTCACCTTACGAATTTAGCTTACGAACTTAAGCTATCTTCGTTCAGTTCACACCTTACGAACTTAGAGTCATCTTCGTTCTAACCTTCACTTGCGAATTTAGCTATCTTCGTTCAGATCTCTTCTTACGAATTTAGTCTTATTTTCGTTTTCTTTCTTATTTTCGTTCCGATGGCTTCTTCTTCGACAGTCAACAGTGCCGTTGCACAATACCTAAATTCTCTGGTTTATCATGATCATCTAGTCGGAAGGACCAATTCTCCACCGAAGTTAGTTTCATTAGCTGACTTCTGGGCGTGGAGAGGTCGATTCGAAGATTTTATACAAAGAGAAGATTTAAATATGTGGATTATGATTACTGAAGGATATGAGTGGCCTACTCTTACTGTCAATGGTGTTACTTCGACTTACAGAATGACAGAATTAAAGGGTGACGAAAAGGCCCTCTATGCAGTCGAAGTAAAAGCTCTTTCGACTCTTCGTATGTGCATTCCACAAGATTTGGTGCATCTGTTTCCCAAACAAGAATACAAAACTTCTAAGCAGTTGTTTGACGCTATTGAAGCTCATTGTGAAGGAGATCCACTACTGAAGAAAACAGAATTAAAATGCTTAAGAAACAATTTGACTGTTTCAACGCTACCAAGAACGAACAAGTTGAAGATCTTATTCTAAGATATCAACATCTTCTTGCCGAGTTAGCGTACTTTGATCTTAAGTATACTCCTACTGAGATTGTGGATAAATTCTTGGATGGACTACCGAAGGCCTACAAGGAGTTTTGTCATGGATTACAAGAAAGAAGTGATTATGCAACCTTGAGGATTGATGGTGTAATTTCCACTCTTAGAAACCGAGTAATGAAGGACAAAGCAAAGGATATTCAAGACAACTTCACTCAAGATCCGTCTTTGTATCATGCTACAATGAAGAATCCAACCGCTGATGCAAATGCATTCTTCTCTGGAGTTGGTAGTTCTGGCGTAACAGAGAATACTGATGGAGATGATCTTGTTGGTTTCATGGCTTCTGATGTTGGGAACAAGGGCAAAAAGACTGCTGAAGGTTTAAAGACTGGAAACTTAAAGATCGGTAACATTACATCTTCTTCAGCTGGTTACAAGTCTATGCCAATGGATATGAAATCCGCTGAGGGGAGGATGAATGTCTTTGCTGCTATGTGTGCTGCACATGAAGCATTTGTTGAAGGTAGGATCACAGATCCATCTCTCATCGAGGAAGATTATGACCAGATTGATTCTGACGATGTTGAAGAAATGGATCTAAAATGGCAACTGGCCATGATTACAAGGAGAGCTGAAAAGTTTATGCGAAGAACAGGAAGACAGCTTACTGGAGGTACTACGGGTTTTGACAAGTCAAAAGTGAAGTGTTACAATTGTGATGGATTTGGACATTTCGCCAGAGAATGTCAACGACCCAAGAGAAATGTTAATGCTACTCCTACACGTCAGGATAATCGTCCATTCAACAATAATGCGAATAGAGCTCTTCTGTTGACTAATGATCCTACTGTGAATGACAAAGCTATTGTGGCCGTTCAACCTGATGGTTCATATGTCTGGAATCTTCCACAAGACGAGACTAACAATGCTTATTTGGCAGAAATCATTGATGATGTGGCTCAGATAGTTGATACTCCGGAAGATTTCTTGGACACTACACATTATCACAGTGATGAGCAATTATATGAGAAGTTTCAAAGTTTGTCATTGGAATCTTCTAAGGCTGCTGAATATGATACTGAGTCTGAGGATGAGTTAGAGGTGAAAGATTCAGAACAAGTGAACGTTGCTGAGTTTCAAGAAAATTCTGCTGCTGAAAAGGTCGAGAAGACGATTGAAGAGCAGATGAAAGATTTTGAGATTCCTGAAGGGATGACTGTAGATGACTTTGTTGCCTACATGGCCGATTGTAAAGAAGCTGACCAACAGGTATCTTATTCCTTACATACTATTGTTCATGTTTGTAAAATTGTGAATAAAATGTATGATGAAATTGAATTGAAGAATAATCAAATTAGGAATTTAGAGTCTATTGTTAATGCTGTACAATCAGAGAGAGATGGGCTAATTAAAAAGGATTTAACAGTTAATGATAAAGAAAGATTTTTCAAGGAAAAGATTAAGTCCTTAGAGTCTGATCTAAGTGCAATGAAGGACAAAGTCAAACAGTCGGTAGCTGTAGAAAGAGTAGGCAGTGAAGCTTACTCGTTGTTAGCAAAGAAGTGTGCAACTATCGAAAAAGAACTAGCTGATGCTAAGATAGAGATTTGGATTTAAATGCTAAATTAGATTCTGCTAGGCATTCTGAACTGTTAATGCATATGAACAAATTTGAGGATTCTTATAACGATGTTCCTCCACCTTTCAACAACAATTATACCTCCGTTGAACCTAACATTCCTGAAGTTCTACTTCAATCTAGTACTGAAGCTAGTAAACCAAAAGACTCAATTCCCGAAGCCAAGTTGCCTAAGGAAACAAAAGAGTCTGTAGGAGGTTCTTCTTCAACCTAAAAAGGAACAGAAATTGAAAGGTATTGTTCAAAATAAGTCTAATTCTTTTGGTCAGAAAGATAGTGTTACACACTTTACTCTTCACAAGAGTCATAGGGTATATACTGAGTTAGAATTCCCTTTAGAATCTATTGACCCTAAAAGGATTGATAAAGTCTGGATGTGACTGTTGAGGACATGAAGAAATTAAGTCAGTCACGTCTCACTCCATTGCCTAGACAGACTAAAACTAGAAAATCTGAGGATAGATCAGCTGTTGATGAAGTAGCTACTAGGACTTTGAAGCAAATCCTTATGCCTGCACTTAAGAAGTCTCCAAGTATAGGTAAGGATGAAATAGTTGATGCTAGAAAGTCTAGGAATTCATCAACTAAACGTGACTTTGATGACAGTAGAAAAACGAGTAAGGCAGTGGACACTAGGACTAAAATTGAATCTGTAGGTACCGATAAAAAGGTAGATACAAAGAATAAGGTCAAGGTCCTTTCTTGTTTTGTGTGTCATGAAAAAGGTCATGTTTACAGTGTATGTCCCAACAGACCTCGGAGATCAGGTTCTCCGTCGAAGGGTTCTACCTCGGAAGATAAAAAAGGGTTGGGTAATGATAAAAAGGTTGATGAGTCACAAGTTGCATCTTCTTCAAAAAAGTTTACTATACCTCAACGACGTGAATCTCCATTGAAAGTTTCATCTGGAAATGTTCATAGGAATTCAAATCAAAAGAGGATTGTATCATTTCAATCTAGGAGTATATCACCTAGAGAAGATAGATTCATGAACCATGGTCGTAACTCATATTATGACAAAATTCATTCAAGTGTTCGACCTTCTTTTGGCCCTCATTCTCCTAGAACTTCTCCAACGAGAGGTCCGAAGACTTCTCCAGTGAGAAGACAAGATGAGAAACGTGTTCCATCCAAGGCTTCTAGCAATGGATATTGGACTGAACTTCTTCTCAAGGATGAGAAGGGACGACCGAAACCAATGAAGGTTTGGGTCCCACACGAAAACTAACTTATCTCATTTTATGTGCAGGGAGTTCCTAGGAAACCAATTCATTTGTGGTACCTTGACAGTGGATGCTCCAGGCACATGACAGGGGACAAGAAGCTGTTGTCCAATTATGTTGATATACATGGGTCATATGTTAGTTTTGCTGGATCCAAGGGCGGTAACATCACCGGTCAAGGAGATGTCGTCAATGGACAACTTACTCTAGAACGAGTAAACTTTGTGGAACAACTTACTCATAATCTTATGAGTGTCTCACAGATCTGTGACAAGGGCAACAATGTTCATTTCACAGAAAAGGAGGCATTCATCTTGAAGCCGGGTTTTGTTATTCTTGAAGAATGGATTATGCTCAGAGCTCCTAGGAAGAGAGACATCTATGGTTTAGTTTTAGGTGTTGATAATCCAAAGGAGTCCCTTTGTTTGTTGAGCAAGGCCAATGAGTCGGAATCTCTCTTATGGCATCGAAGAATGGGACATATCAACTTTCGGAAAATGAATGAACAGAATAACCTTTGATCTTCAATGAATGTCGAGTAGTTCATATTTTTATTTAGAAATACCGAGGTTTATCCCCCCTATTTCTTAGCAAAAATCTTGAACTTCAGCCTGTCTTAGGTTTTAAATATCTCCCATTCTTGAGGTTCTTCAAAAAGCTTAGAGCTCACGACGGTTAAAACTCTTCGCCAAACAGGGTATATTCGTTTTCCCTCCAAATTTCCGAGGAAAAACACATTTACGTGAAACATTGGTATTCACGTAAATTTTTATTTCTAAGGCTGTGGGAAAAATTTGATAATTGCCGAAAATTTTCATCCAAAACGTGCCGAAATCGCACAAAAACGGACCGAAAATTTTTCGAACGCTACCAAACTTCAAATCTCCATGAATCATGCCATTTTTATTTTTTTTTATTTTTTTTTTTATATACTACCCTGTTGTGTGCTTCCATGCAATTGATCTTCTGATTAATCTTGAACCTCTTTCTTGAACTCTATCTTCTATGATCATCTTCGTATAGCATCGGCACAGTTAAAGAACTATACCTACGAACTTGATCTCCTGGCTTGAACATATTCGTAATATGTGTTGAACTTAAATGACCAACTTCGTATGTAGAAAATCAACAATACAAGCGAAGTTATTCTGCCAGGTATGAACATCTTCGTAAGAAGAACCATGTTTGTTCTTGCGAATATAAACCCAAATTGGTGTTATCTTCGTAAGTACAATCTTTCTCACGAACTTGTTACATATTGCGAAGATATGCTCAAAAACACTCTTATCTTCGTAAGGTCTGAACGAAGATAGCTTAAGTTCGTTGGCTAAGGTTCGGAACGAAGATAGCTTAATTTCGTATGCTAAATTCGTTTGATGAAGATTCAAAACGAAAATGAAGATAACTTCGTTTTCTATCTTCGTTTGAAGAACTTCAGAACGAAATTAAGTTAAGTTCGTTTGCTATCTTCGTTTGAAGAACTTCAGAACGAAATTAAGTTAAGTTCGTTTGCTATCTTCGTTTGATGAACTTCAGAACGAAATTAAGTTAAGTTCGTTTGCTATCTTCGTTTGATGAACTTCGTTTTGCTAAGTTCGTAAGTCAAACGAACTTAACGACAGAAACTTCATCTTCTTCATATTTTCGAACATAAACCCTAATCCAGATCTCGATCGAAGGCAAAATAGCCTCCCCGCTCTGATACCATGTTGGAAAACGTGTTGAGACACGTTCCCGGATCGTTTAACACGAGATCTATACAGTCATAGATGTGCGGAATCCATCTATAATCGTCTTTAGGTTTATATGATGAAAATGGTGATGAACACGAAAATACACAAGAAGATAATAAGAACAGGAGATAAATTCAGATGTAAAAACTCATATCTTGTATTGTAATCTTATGATTAATACAAGATATGAGTTTTATACATCTGAATTTATCTCCTGTTCTTATTATCTTCTTGTGTATTTTCGTGTTCATCACCATTTTCATCATATAAACCTAAAGACGATTATAGATGGATTCCGCACATCTATGACTGTATAGATCTCGTGTTAAACGATCCGGGAACGTGTCTCAACACGTTTTCCAACATAAGTTATAAACGCAAGCTAAATTCGTAATGAAACGAATGATATCTTCGTAACAGTTCACTGAACTCAAAATACAAGATTAACCAATGATTAACTTTGCCTTTTGCCCAAAATCGATTTCAAAACATTTGTTTCCAATAATTAGAGCATAACTCAGATCGATTATACATCGAAAAAAGATATAATAGAGAAAAATCTCTTACGAAATTAAACCCTAAAAAAAATAAAAATTATAAGCAGACTGAGTTCGTGCAGAAATTGGACAAACAACGAATTTGTATTAGTGATTTGTGAATGATTACACTCGATTATTGTACCTGAATCACTAATTTCAAGAGAAATCGAAACAAGAAGTAGAAATTTGATCGAAATCAAAAGCTGTGATTGATGATATTATGGGGATGAAGCAGCTTAAATTCGTTTATTGCTTGAAAAAAATTTGAAAGTGTAAATAATAAAACGAAGGCAGCTTGTCAGTCTTGAATTAGTTGAAGGTGTTCCGGTAAAGAAGTTTGGGATGGAAGATAAATGTGTACCGTGTTTGAAAGGGAAGCAACATAAGAATCCCCATAAATCAAAGGTGCAAAATTCTATATCCAAACCATTCGAGTTACTTCATATGGATCTCTTTGGTCCTGTGAACATAAGAAGCATTGGAGGGATGTTTACTGTTTGGTGATCACTGATGATTACTCAAGATTCTCATGGGTATTCTTTTTGAAGACCAAGGATGAGACTGCTACTCGATTTATGGATTTCATTAAACAAGTCGAGAATGTCCATGAGATTAAAGTGAAGAGAATCAGGAGTGACAATGGCACTGAGTTCAAGAATAATACTATTATTGCATTTTGCTTGACCAAAGGAATTCAACATCAATTCAGTGCACCTTATGAGCCACAACAGAATGGAGTAGCTGAAAGGAAGAACAGGACATTGATAGAAACAGCCAGGACGATGCTTGCTGATTCAGGGCTTCCTATTACTTTCTGGGGAGAGGCGGTGAATACAGCTTGTCACATTTTGAATCGGGTTTTAACAGTTAAAAGGTTTAAGAAGACTTGTTATGAGCTGTTGCACAACAAGAAGGCTTTGATTACGATGAGACTTTTGCACCGGTAGCTAGACTTGAAGCTATTCGATTATTTCTGGCATATGCTAGTTATAAAGGAATAAAGGTGTATCAACTTGACGTAAAGAGTGCCTTTTGTATGGAGAAATTAAAGAAGAAGTTTATGTAGAACAACCTGCCGGGTTTGAGGATCCAGACTTTCCTAACAGAGTATATCGTCTCGATAAGGCTTTATATGGTCTACATCAGGCTCCTCGATCTTGGTATGAAAAACTGTCTTCTCATCTGATTGAAAACGGATTTATAAGAGGTTCTATCGACAGCACGTTGTTTGTCAAATGGAAAGGGAAGGATTACTTGCTTGTACAGGTTTACGTCGATGATATCATTTTTGGTTCTTCTGATGAGAATATGTGCAAGGAGTTTGAGCAGAGCATGAAGGCTAAGTTTGAAATGAGTGCTATGGGGGAATTAACTTTCTTCCTTGGACTACAGGTGGATCAACTGAAGGATGGGTTCTTTATTCATCAAACCAAGTATGTTAAAGATCTTCTTACTAGGTTTCGGATGACTGATTCTAAAGATGCAATTACTCCCATCAAGACTGCTCATGGGCTGTGTCCTGATATGCCTAATGATCCACACGTTGATGCAACTCAATATCGGGCTATTATTGGATCTTTGATGTATCTCACTGCTTCCCGTCCAGACATTATGTTCGCTGTTTGTATGTGTGCTCGATATCAGGCTAATCCGAAAGAATCTCATTTGATAGCTGCGAAAAGGATTCTTCGTTATGTGAAGGCCAAGCCTCGACTAGGGCTTTGGTATCCCATGCATGGTTCCTTTGAATTCAAGGCTTATACTGATTCGGATTATGGTGGTGACAATTCGGATAGGAAATCTACATCGGGTGGATGTCAGCTTTTAGGGGGGAGAATTATTTCATGGCAGTGCAAAAAGCAGACATCTGTTGCACAGTCTTCCTGTGAAGCAGAGTATATTGCTGCTGGCTATTGCTGTTCTCAGGTACTTTGGATACAGCAACAACTGCGCGATTATGGTATGAATATCTCAAACTCTCCTATTTGCATTGATAATAAATCTGCCATTGATATTACCAAGAATCCGAAAAATTTTAAAGTCACCAAGCACATAGACATAAAGCATCATTTTATACGTGACTGTTTTGAGAAAAAGCTTATTCATTTGGAAAAGGTTATTACTGATGATAACCTTGCTGATTTGTATACTAAAGCTTTTGATGGACCTCGTCATGAGTTGTTATATCAACTCAATGGTAAAAAAAAAAAAAAAAAAAAAAAAAAAAAAAAAAAAAAAAAAAAAAAAAAAAAAAAAAAAAAAAAAAAAAAAAAAAAAAAAAAAAAAAAAAAAAAAAAAAAAAAAAAAAAAAAAAAAAAAAAAAAAAAAAAAAAAAAAAAAAAAAAAAAAAAAAAAAAAAAAAAAAAAAAAAAAAAAAAAAAAAAAAAAAAAAAAAAAAAAAAAAAAAAAAAAAAAAAAAAAAAAAAAAAAAAAAAAAAAAAAAAAAAAAAAAAAAAAAAAAAAAAAAAAAAAAAAAAAAAAAAAAAAAAAAAAAAAAAAAAAAAAAAAAAAAAAAAAAAAAAAAAAAAAAAAAAAAAAAAAAAAAAAAAAAAAAAAAAAAAAAAAAAAAAAAAAAAAAAAAAAAAAAAAAAAAAAAAAAAAAAAAAAAAAAAAAAAAAAAAAAAAAAAAAAAAAAAAAAAAAAAAAAAAAAAAAAAAAAAAAAAAAAAAAAAAAAAAAAAAAAAAAAAAAAAAAAAAAAAAAAAAAAAAAAAAAAAAAAAAAAAAAAAAAAAAAAAAAAAAAAAAAAAAAAAAAAAAAAAAAAAAAAAAAAAAAAAAAAAAAAAAAAAAAAAAAAAAAAAAAAAAAAAAAAAAAAAAAAAAAAAAAAAAAAAAAAAAAAAAAAAAAAAAAAAAAAAAAAAAAAAAAAAAAAAAAAAAAAAAAAAAAAAAAAAAAAAAAAAAAAAAAAAAAAAAAAAAAAAAAAAAAAAAAAAAAAAAAAAAAAAAAAAAAAAAAAAAAAAAAAAAAAAAAAAAAAAAAAAAAAAAAAAAAAAAAAAAAAAAAAAAAAAAAAAAAAAAAAAAAAAAAAAAAAAAAAAAAAAAAAAAAAAAAAAAAAAAAAAAAAAAAAAAAAAAAAAAAAAAAAAAAAAAAAAAAAAAAAAAAAAAAAAAAAAAAAAAAAAAAAAAAAAAAAAAAAAAAAAAAAAAAAAAAAAAAAAAAAAAAAAAAAAAAAAAAAAAAAAAAAAAAAAAAAAAAAAAAAAAAAAAAAAAAAAAAAAAAAAAAAAAAAAAAAAAAAAAAAAAAAAAAAAAAAAAAAAAAAAAAAAAAAAAAAAAAAAAAAAAAAAAAAAAAAAAAAAAAAAAAAAAAAAAAAAAAAAAAAAAAAAAAAAAAAAAAAAAAAAAAAAAAAAAAAAAAAAAAAAAAAAAAAAAAAAAAAAAAAAAAAAAAAAAAAAAAAAAAAAAAACAAAAAAAAAAAAAAATTGTTTTAGTATAAGTTTGTACATATCTAGTGTCTGAAAATCCAAAAACATCAGAAAAATTGGAAAATCCAAAAATATAATAAATGAGGTACGGTCACTGTACTAAATGATTAGACGTGACGATACTTTAGCTTTTAAGCCTACTTAATTGTACTTTAAAATGCTTAGTTCAGTGATACCATTATATGATGTATCGATAGGCACAAAGTACCAAGGTTTCCTTATAATCTGAACTTAAATGTATACAATGTTCTTATGGGAAACTTATTCAGATATATGGCTGAGAATACTTGTTCTTAAAATAGACAAGTCCTTTAAATCTTATGAAAGATCTTGCATTGTAATTAGGTATATTTGGTCTTTATAAAGAAGGTCTCGGGTACATATATGTGTATGTATTGCTTTTTCGGATGTATATTTGTGACAAGATATGCAAATATCAAAATAAATCTATTGAAAGTATGAAGCTAATGTGGCCTTTGAGATTCGAACAAGTAAGTCCTTGGGGTGTCCTTGTATACCTAGCCTACCTAAAGTTTTCAACTTGGGATAGGTTGTCAGAAAGTTCGCTACACGGGTCTCATAGAAAGTCACGGGTTTTCATAAGTGCTTTAAAGTAAATTAATGTCACAAATATGCAAGTACTTGGCATTATGCAATGTTAAGTATATTTCCGTACGTGAGTCAAGTTATGTCGCTTTACGCGTGAGGAATCACCGACCTGTCACCGCTGACTTGATTCTTAAAGACTTTCTCACTTTAATCACCAAATATCTTAATCTTAGTGCTTTTTCGATTGTAAGAGTGTATCTGAATATGGGGCACATAAGTTCGCAAACTAAAATTGTGGCATGAGTAACTTACTAGGTTACATGGTGACTGTCCTTGGCTCAAGTAATACGAAAGTGCCACAAACCAAAAAGGAGACTGGAAGTACCGAGTGTTTAAGAGGACAAACATATTGGTAATCGTTTTTGGATCACTGTTCATAACTAATAATAAGAGAATTATTTCTCACCCACAGGCTTATGTAATTGCTAAACTGATCTAGTCAGCAGTAACCAAGCATCATGTAAATAATGAATAAATGATGAATAAATTCAAGTTAATTAGTGTATAGCTTAGTTTATTATTCTGTTATTTTAATTCTAATTTATTTTTCTTTATATTGAGTCAAAATAGTATTTTTATAAGTTCTTATTGCACGAGAGATCCTATTCCAATTCTGAGTATATGTCTTACTGAATTCATTCATGAGAATTCTTGATGAGGTTGTGTGGTTTGTGTCAAAAGAAGATTTTCTGATATGGACATTAATTTGTTTAAGTTTAGAAAATGATCTTTTGTTGTCTTGCCACTGCGAATTCTACTGGTTTTCTGGGTGTGTTCCTCTCATAGGCCTTTGGATTTACTTCGAGGGTAGGAGTCTCCTTGTGGTTTTCCATTTCGAGCTCTTTACTGTGATGTGCGCATTTGAAATTGGTGTCTTCAATTTGGCGGGATAATAGAAAATGATATTTCAAGTGTTTTGTGAAAAGTCAAAGTTATTTGAAATCTCACAAATTTTCAGTTGTTACAAGTTAAGAATTTAATTTATAACTTGGTGACATTTTAGGGTTTGACGATGAAATGACCTTCCTTGATCTTTTGTTAGATTCATTGTTATTTCGTATTTGTTAACCCTGTTTTTTGAATGATTTTAGCTTGAAATTTTCTGCATTATTCTGTTATGCTCTTAATGCGTTAATGAGTTTTCATTAAGTGTGCAGTGTTCAGGTTAAAAGATTAAGTTGAAGTGCTATATTCTGCAAATACATTGTTATTCATACGGATGATATCCTAGAGATAAGATCCTTGCTGTGTAATGACAATTTTTGTGATGCAGATATGAGCATGTGAAGGAAGAATACATGAACTTGATTTTGGTGTATTTATTTACCTTATGATTCATGTATTTAGTGAAAATAATCAGATCTGTTACTTTTAATTTTCGTACCTTAACTTATGACATGATTCCGAAAGTTTTATAAGGTTCTTAATTGAATTTTTGAACTACTCATTGTTTGACTGTTTTGTAGACGACATTTCATATGGGACTTAAGTGTTTCAAGATCATTTGTCGTTAAGCATCTCAATGATTAGTGGAAAGTTCTTCGTTTCATGGTCATGATTGGTAACGTTGTTCATATGTCAATTGATTATTTTCAGGTTGTTGATGATTTGATTTGAGGGATTAGGGGTTATTATTCACGATTGTAATGTTCGTTGAACAACTTACATTATGATGATGATATTGTATGATGGCAATTTTTTGGTACAAGGCATGAACAGGTTGTTTGTTAACGAGTTTTTGCTATATACAGGATTAGGTAAAGGGTCGAATCGTGGAACATTTTGTGAACGAACCTAGCTGAATCTGAAATTTTCTAAGTCCAAAGATTGTTCTTACGAAGATAGCATTATCTTCGTTTATGATTGTTCTTACGAAAATATCTTTCATCTTCGTTGTTTGTTCTTACGAAGATATCATCATCTTCGTTTAGATTGTTCTTACGAAGATATCATTATCTTCGTTTGATTGTTCTTACGAAGATATCATTATCTTCGTTTATGATTGTTCTTACGAAGATATCATTATCTTCGTTTAATTGTTCTTACGAAGATATCATTATCTTCGTTTATGATTGTTCTTACGAAGATATCATTATCTTCGTTTAGATTGTTCTTACGAAGATATCATTATCTTCGTTTGATTGTTCTTACGAAGATATCATTATCTTCGTTTATGATTGTTCTTACGAAGATATCATTATCTTCGTTTAATTGTTCTTACGAAGATATCATTATCTTCGTTTATGATTGTTCTTACGAAGATATCATTATCTTCGTTTAGATTGTTCTTACGAAGATATCATTATCTTCGTTTGATTGTTCTTACGAAGATATCATTATCTTCGTTTATGATTGTTCTTACGAAGATATCATTATCTTCGTTTAATTGTTCTTACGAAGATATCATTATCTTCGTTTATGATTGTTCTTACGAAGATATCATTATCTTCGTTTAGATTGTTCTTACGAAGATATCATTATCTTCGTTTGATTGTTCTTACGAAGATATCATTATCTTCGTTTATGATTGTTCTTACGAAGATATCATTATCTTCGTTTAATTGTTCTTACGAAGATATCATTATCTTCGTTTATGATTGTTCTTACGAAGATATCATTATCTTCGTTTAGATTGTTCTTACGAAGATATCATTATCTTCGTTTGATTGTTCTTACGAAGATATCATTATCTTCGTTTATGATTGTTCTTACGAAGATATCATTATCTTCGTTTAATTGTTCTTACGAAGATATCATTATCTTCGTTTATGATTGTTCTTACGAAGATATCATTATCTTCGTTTAGATTGTTCTTACGAAGATATCATTATCTTCGTTTGATTGTTCTTACGAAGATATCATTATCTTCGTTTATGATTGTTCTTACGAAGATATCATTATCTTCGTTTAATTGTTCTTACGAAGATATCATTATCTTCGTTTATATTGTTCTTACGAAGATATCATTATCTTCGTTGTATTGTTCTTACGAAGATATCATTATCTTCGTTTAACTTACGAATTTAGTGATTAGGTTTTACAAGTCTGCAAATCATTTTCTATGCTTATTTTATATTTGTTTCAATACTGTGATTTGTTTTGCAGATATGGCTTTAGCACCGAGACAATTCTTTGAGAAGCATAATCTGGCTCTCAACCTTGATCCAGATCAACGTAACTGTGATCATTATCATCAAATGTTTGCATTTATAGCTCGTTCAAGATTATCATTTGTGTTCACTCATTCACCACGACTTATTAGACAGTACATAGATGAATTCTGGAGTACTGCTCATGAAGTAATGGTTGATGGTCATGGTTTTATTCAAGCTACAGTTGCTGGGATCACTTTTGCATTCAATGCTGCAAATCTACGTCATATTCTGCGTTTAGGTGAAGAACCAGACGAAGCGGTAGATATGACATATTCGTTTCAGCTTCTTTATCAATGTTTTCAGAGGATGGGTTACGTCGGTGCAATAAAATTACCTTTTGACAAAAGTGGAATTAAAGGAAGATGGAGATATCTGGCGTATGCTTTGCTAGTTTGTTTAAGCAATCGTAAAGCGGGTTTTGATCAACTTTCTGCTCAAATAGCATCGCAGATGGTTGCATTGGTCTACAATCGCCCGTATCCATTTTCTGTCTACTTTTATCAGGAATTTCTTGAACAACTTAGTGCCAGAGGACGAAAGAGATTTTTACTTTATCCTCGCTTTGTTATGGCCATTGTCAGACACTTCTGTCCGAACTTGGTTTTCGATCAAGGACCTCGTTATAATCTACATGCTTGGCCTTTGCGTCTTTTCGCTGATTTAGAAGCAAATACTCGCAACGTGGAAGGTCTTACTGATCCACCTTTGTTTGGTCACTTGATCAATCCTAACTATCGTTCTCGTATTGAGGATGATATGTTCGTGGACGACGATGACGATTCAGATGAAACAGAAGGTTCTGAAGGTGGTTTAGAAGCTGATGATAGTGATTCTTCAAGTGATGATTCCGATGATGATGATTCAGATCACGGGAATGATGCTAATGAGGAAGATAGTACCAGTAGTTCAGCTGATAATGTTGTTGTCTCGGAAGACACAGGTGAATATGAGCATCGCACAAAAAGGGCTCATGATGTTCCTGTAGCTTCTGCAAGTGATCATTCTTATCACTTATCTCAAGAAGGTGTATCTAGTGAGCTACGTAGAGAACGTCGAAGCAAGGCATGTCATGCTTCTCCGATAGTCTCTGATACGGCTCAATCTGTTCATGATAAGGTAAATTTTGTTCATGATAAGGTACTTTGCAGGATTATTATGTTTTACTTAACCAATCTTTGGATGTTTTGCATGATGTTTCTTTACAGTATGATGCAAATGTTTTACTTCCTCCTGAGGTTGCGGCTCGATTTAATCCTGAATTAGCCAGCCTTTTTGATGATGATGATGATGATGATGATGATGATGATGATGATGATGATGATGATGATGATGATGATGATGATGAGGATGAGGATGAGGATGATGATGATGATGATGATGATGATGATGATGATGATGATGATGATGATGATGATGATGATGATGATGATGATGATGATGATGATGATGATGATGATGATGATGATGATGATGATGATGATGATGATGATGATGATGATGATGATGATGATGATGATGATGATGATGATGATGATGATGATGATGATGATGATGATGATGATGATGATGATGATGATGATGATGATGATGATGATGATGATGATGATGATGATGATGATGATGATGATGATGATGATGATGATGATGATGATGATGATGATGATGATGATGATGATGATGATGATGATGATGATGATGATGATGATGATGATGATGATGATGATGATGATGATGATGATGATGATGATGATGATGATGATGATGATGATGATGATGATGATGATGATGATGATGATGATGATGATGATGATGATGATGATGATGATGATGATGATGATGATGATGATGATGATGATGATGATGATGATGATGATGATGATGATGATGATGATGATGATGATGATGATGATGATGATGATGATGATGATGATGATGATGATGATGATGATGATGATGATGATGATGATGATGATGATGATGATGATGATGATGATGATGATGATGATGATGATGATGATGATGATGATGATGATGATGATGATGATGATGATGATGATGATGATGATGATGATGATGATGATGATGATGATGATGATGATGATGATGATGATGATGATGATGATGATGATGATGATGATGATGATGATGATGATGATGATGATGATGATGATGATGATGATGATGATGATGATGATGATGATGATGATGATGATGATGATGATGATGATGATGATGATGATGATGATGATGATGATGATGATGATGATGATGATGATGATGATGATGATGATGATGATGATGATGATGATGATGATGATGATGATGATGATGATATGATGATGATGATGATGATGATGATGATGATGATGATGATGATGATGATGATGATGATGATGATGATGATGATGATGATGATGATGATGATGATGATGATGATGATGATGATGCTGATAATGCTGGTGATCGAAGTGATTCTCGCCCAGTTCTTGACAAAGGAAAGGGTGTTGAAGTTCAGGGGGAGATAGGGGGAGATAATACTGAGGTTGGTACATCTGGTGCTGGAGATTCAAGTGCTCCTCGTGATGCTGAGGCTATTGAAGCACTTGACTCAGGTAATTCTTCAAAATCAATTGATTATTTAAGTGATGATCAAGTTGAAGCTGAAACTGATCGATTAAAGCGTGAAGTTGAAGCAAAATTTGGACATGACTATTATTCTGAAGAAAACGCCTTTCATGATGTGTTTGATGTTTTATTAGATAAACAACAACATGCAGAAAATGAAAGAGAAAAAGAATTACAGATTCAAAAGCAAATAGCTTTGGAATCTGATTCTGATTCTGATTCAACTTATGATGTTAATAATGATTAGATGAATTGTATTTTAGGTTGCATGTAATAAGTTATGACATGTAAATGTAATTTATCTTATTTCAATGCAATTATATTTCATCTTTATTATCATGATTAATCATTGTATTCTGGTGTTATTTTGTGTAATCTTATCAGATGATACAGATGATACGGAATTACTCTTTAATGGAAATGAGCTTGAGGAAGGTGAGATTATTCCTGAACCGGATCTAAACATGTTCAAGAAACCTTATGGTTTTGATGATGTTTGGGACTCAATTCCTGAAGAGCCGTCTATGGTAGAAAGAAATGTGTTAGAATTGAAGAGAAAAGAAGTAAAGGAAAGAATGCTACAAGCTCAAATTAGTAGCACCGCTGAAGTTTTAAACTTTGTGGTATACGCTAAGGTTGATGATGCATTGATTCCTTTTGAATATGAAATAAACTTGACAAGACCTTTTAATCCAAATAGTTATCCAGTTCCTCTCAGAGATGATGATCCATTACAAGAAATTGATCGACTTGTCCCTGGACAAAGGATTAATGATCATATAGTCACATGGGATACTATGAAACCCAGTATGTATTGGACTCATATCTCAGATAAAGATGCTGCAAAATATAAGACAAAAATCTGGAGTTGGTTCTATGATGAAGAATTGAAGCTATTCGTTCTTAAAAGACCAGAAGGTTGTCAGTATTTAGCATGGCGTGAGAGACATTTCAGAAGTTTGTGTGAAGAAGATTTACATGAACTCGGAAATAACTGGATTATCAATCCAAGTGGTTATGGTCTTGCTGATGTGGTTGGTAAGAATCTTCATCATGATTTTAAGTTGAGGTTGAATATGAAAGATTCAGATAAACCAATGTTTCATATTGAACCAAGACAAAAGAAGAAGATGGTTAAGCCAGATAGAAGCGTTGAGTATATTCAACGTGATATCAAGTGTATGATCAAAGTCCCTGCCAAGAAATGGGCACAAGATGTCTTGGATAAAATGGACAATTGGGAGATTGATCGAGATTCTGGTGAAGCCAAGATGTATGCAGATTCAGAAAAGAAGATTTTGCTGAGAAGGATGTATGATCCAATGCAGTTGGTCAACTTCTCAAGAAATGATCTGAGGAAATTATACGATACAGAATGTTCATTTTTGCCATTTTGGAAATATGAAGAAAGTCGATATCGTAAGATTATCCAAGTCTGCTTACATGAAAATATCCATGCAAATAGCAAGCGATTGTTATTTAATGGATGACAGAATTTTGAAGACTGAAGAAATCGAAGGTGCTGCTGTCAAAGGGGAGTTTGTTGATGCACGTTGATGTGACAACAGCAACTTAGATTTGATTATGTCTTATTCGTATATGTAATTGATAGATTATGAACATAATGTTTTTGGTAATGATCGATTACATGTTTAGGTGTTATATATGTTTATATATGATGTTTGTTATGTATGTTATACAAGTACAAACATAATATACGTTAGGATTCCTTGTACGTGAAATACTAGGAATATAACTATAAAGCTGATTTACAACTAACGAAGATAATCTTCGTTAGGTACTAACGAAGATAATCTTCGTTAAGATGGGCTGGGCCGCTAAGTTCGTAAGAACAAAGCCCAGCGAGTCCAATATAATCTGAAACATATAAAAACCCTAAATTGAATAGACGAAGAGAGTTTTTAACACACCTAAGGAATCTAAGTTCGTTTGTGACATATACCAAACGAATATAGAGCAATATAAGGCTGATTATACTCTTGTAATTAGCAATATAATAGATAACTAATCAAACAGTTATCTCGTGAGGATTCCGCACTCACGACATAACCATAGACGATCTCGAGAGCGATCCATAGCTATCGAGGGACTCACAGTAAGACATGGTTATCGAACGCCTTTGTGACACTGACCATGAATTACATTCTTTAAAGCAATCTATCGGTTGAAAAGCCATAGACCGAACCATTTAGAGATAAGCTTTGTGCGTTTCTCGATGATAATGGGAAGTCCTAAAAATAGTAATCGTATTTTTAGGCCACACCATTAATCCTTTTGATTTTTGGTTGTGTCAACGGATCATTTTTATCTGGTTTTCATTTCTCTTCACACAAACACAAAGAACACAAACACCCTATTAAAATCTTTTTCCAAACGCAACCTCAAATTCTAGTTCACCAGTAGGTTCATTGGGAATTGGGAATTGGGTTGGGATAATTTGTTTGCTTGTTGTTTGTTGTGATCTACCATTTATGCTATCAATCATTATTGTATGATGAAACCGTTTCACATATTCATCATAAGGGGGAGAATTGATTAGATGATTGATAGATAGAATTCAAGGTTTTAGGTAGAATTTGATTGATGATATTCATTGTGTTTGGTTGTTCAAAGGATCGTTAGTTTAGGTGAAGAAAGTGAATAATTATCGTGATAAGTTGAAAGATTGTTTCGAGATTGAGAATTTTCAAGATGATTTTAGTTGTTGAAAGTACATGGTCGATAATTTAAAGATTTGTTGGAAAAATGACCATTGTTTGATGATTAGAAGAATTTGAGATTGAATAGAGATTGTCGTTTGTTGATGCTCCATAGAAAATTAAGTTGGATAGTTAAGTTTGTTTAATGTCTTGATAAGATTCAACATTTGAACAATGTTTGAAGAGATTGTTAATTTTAGGGGGAGCAAGAGTAAACTCATGAGTCGTTAAATATGCTCCGAAATGATTGTTTGTTCGAGGGGGAGCAAGAGATTAAAGATTTGTTATTGAATAATTTGCTCCGAGATAGTTGTTTGATTGAGGGGGAGCAAATGTTAATTGATCAAAGAATCAAGTGCTCCAAGTTGTTTATTGATTCAGAGACAAGTTAGACCAAGAATTGAAGTTTTAAAGACAAAATCAAATTTCCGCATTCCAAAACCAAGCTTCCGCGATGCCAAGAGATTTCAAAGATAATCAAGCTTCCGCATCCAAAAGAATTCAAAGAATTCAAAGTCAAAACCAAGCTTCCGCATGCTACTCAAAGATTCAAGTTACTTCTCCAAGCAACATCAAGTTGAAATCAACATTCAAAAGTTCAAGTTGTGAAAGCTCAAAAGCTACAAAGATTTCAAAGATGCTTCCAAAAGTATTCAAAGTTGCAAGAGAAGATCAAGTTTTAGAGAGTCATCGTCAAATATATATGTTTGTTGAGAAAATTCAAAGTCAAGGTTGATTCAAGACATTGAAGACAATGAGAAAGCTTCAAAGTCCAATCAACATTGAAGATTTTCAACAAATGGGCTCATCATGTTTATTTAAAGACCGAAGACGATGCAACATTTACAATTCAACACCAAGGGGGAGATTGTTAGAATTATAAAATGGTGTTAAATTGTAAATTAGTTATTGTGGAAGGGGTTTTAGTATAAATAGGATGATTTGTATATAAACCCCTAACCACCTCATTATGTAAGTAAGCCTTTTCATAATTTCATACTTACATCTCACTAAATTACTTTCTCTCTCCTCCCTATCATCTTCAACCTCCCTTTCACACACAAACACACTTTACACACACTAACCCTAAAACCTCCATTGTTACTCAATTAAGCTCATTTATGATTATATCAACTTGTATGCTTGTGTGTAGAGTACTTGTGTTCTTCTGCAGAAGATCTTCTCCTATTTATAGAGCTAGACGTTGAACCATATCTCCGAAATATCTGGGATCTTCCTGGACTTGCTCTTTACGCTGAAGAAATGGCATAGATGACCGTTGAGAGCTTTTCTTCACACGGTAAAACTGTTATCAATCCTGATTCTTATGGCTGAAGTGGTAAACTATCCGTTGAAGCACGTTTTCTTCATGTTGTGACCTCATATTTTAATCCTGCATACAATATCCTTTGTACTAGATATATATTCGTTAGTGATATCATAGATCTTGACAATATCAAGATCCTGTCATGTCGAGATAATAGGATAATACAGGCAAAATTAATAAATTAAGCAAAACTAAGGATCCTTCTAAACAGTATCGTTTAAGTAAATATCTTTAAAGATCTAAAGTGTAAATTCTATCAGGATCCTAGTGGTGAAAATTCCACCCCAAACAATTGTCCCCAAAACTTATATTTCATTGAAAATAAGATAAGTTTTACAAGTCATTGTCGGCCACCGAAGTCTTATGAGGAAATCGCAATAAACTTTTTAGGTTTTTATTCTGATGCTCCCTTTCATCTACTTTTCCTGTCCAGATTTATCTCAGAGAATAAAAGGTTAGTTTTCTCTTCTTATTCTATATTTTCAGCTTCCAATTTTTAATTCGATAAACATTATCCTGGAATTGTACTAGATCTAAGATCTATTTTCTTATAGTCTTCATTTACGCATCTAGTTCCAGTCTTCGAATTCATATTCGATTTATCTAAACTAATTCATTATTATATTTCTGAAGTTTTAATTGTTCTATAGACGTATTTGCTTTTAAGTCCTTTATTTCATTGATCTAGTTAGATTTATTTTAGTATTTTCTAGATATGGATAATGAGACAAAGAAAGTTAATGGAAAGAAGAAAAGGCGGTCAACTAATGTTAGGAAACTCATTAAGTTATTGGAAATTCCGGCCAAAGCTCCGTTTACTGAGTTGGTTTCTCGATTACCTGAAAACGTTACTTTTGGCAGCTCAGTTAAAGATATCTCTAAGGTACCAATTATTATTTATCAAGAATCGATTTATTTTTAGTTCATAGTCTTATATTACGATTTATTATTTTAGGGTATTGAACATTTGATTTTAAACTTTGGAAGAGAGTTGAATGAATTGAAACTGGATATTGAGGTTCAAAAGGAGTTAGTCAATATTGAAAAAGGAAAGAGAGATGACTTGTTGGCAGAAATTGGGGGCTTGAACACAAAAACTGCTAAGATGGGTTACGAACTTAGAGAGTTCAAAAAAGAAGAGGATAAGAAACTCAAAATTCAAAAGGAAGAGTCTGTCTTAAGTGCATCTATAACAGTTCTTCAAAACAGAATTGAGATGGACAAGATTGCAAAGGAAATGGGTTGTGAACCGGCTGGTTGGAATATCAAAGCATGGGAAAAGACTTTGGCTGGACTGATTGTTAAAGAAGTTACTGATGATATTCTTTCAACTCAACCCGAGAAGTCTGTGGGTAAAAGGCGCAAAAGGAAGACTGTGGGAGGAAACAGATCTTTGAAGGATGACGAGGACATGATCTTGGTTGAATAGTTGTGAGGACACTACTTATTGATGATCCTTAATGTTTGTTTGGTTGTGTAACTTTTAATAACTATTCAGTATGCTTTATGTTAATGCCCCCAATGGACAATATTATCGTGTTTTATTCTGTTTCGAAATGTCAGGAGACTATTTCTGTAATATATCTGTTTAATAATTATGTGTATTAAACTTAACTCTTAGGATTCCAAATATCTACTTTTTGAGAGATGTCCTTTCGATTTACTGTGGAAAGTCATAACTATTCGGATTAGACTTTCAACTACCCAGCAATTAATTCTCCCATCTTCCCCCTATTTATTCTCTAACGACCCTTTATTTCAGATCATTCTTTCAATATTGAAAAAATCAGTTTCTCTTTCTTAAACAATCATGTCAAATGCTCCAACTCAAGTAAGTATTTCTGATTTTCCTTAAAATATTTTGTTATCTCATTTTAGTTACGAGTTTCTTTGTTTTATATAGATTCCTGAAGAAATCAATCGTTTGTATGAGAATCAAGTCAAGAAACAAGACGAACTTTTTAATAGTCTCGGGGAGTGTCTAACACTTTCCAATAAGATTAGCAAAGATCATCAAGGATTGACTCTAGAGACCGTCGGCAAATGGGGAAAAGACATGCTATCCCTAAGAGAAGAACTAATTCAGGCCTATGGAAAATTGGACACTGTTCAAGAAGAGCTTCACAAGACCAAGGGTAATGTATTCATACTAAAGGCAGTGGTTTCTAAGTTCAAAAGATTGCATCCAGAGATTGGGGAAGATAATGGGAATAAGTCGATCTAATCCTAATTAATGGATCTTGTTATCAGTATTTTAATCGTTTTGTAATTTCTATTTCTAATAAATATCAGATCTAGTTTTATGAATTCGCGTACCTTCGTTATGCATCAAGAAGATTAATGCTTACCAATCTTGATACAAGTCTTCATAAGAATTTCTTCTATCTATATTCCCTGTTCAAGTACAAAAATCATTATCAAGGATAATCAGTTTGTTAATCCATTTGTCAATTCATTAGCTAATCCGTTTGTCAATCGGTTGTAATTAATAGAGAGATTATCCCTATTCTTTTTGATGACTGTTCAATCGTCATAACCAATTGAGTTGATTGTAAAATCAACAACCCTTTGAAAATTCCCAACCATGAGGGTCTACCCACAACCAGGAATTTTTTATGACGTGCTCCCCGGGCGAAATGAGGTGTTAATGTTAACCTCGACGTTCGAGAAGGTGATCCCTTCAACCTAGGATTGAAGTTTTAGTTCAATCCACTGTAGTCCGTTTAAGGACTTAGACTTAGGAGAATTTACTTCTGTTCAAGTCAATACCTTTGACATATGCTTATGATCTTCATTCATCAATATCAGGATCCTGGATGTTGATAATCCTGCAAAAGGCCATAAAAAGAAAATGCATGCTAATAGTTGATGTTAGCCTTTTTGGCTAACATAACTCTTATGCTCAAGTTAGTATTATTAAAAACATAATAGACCTAATATCCTTTATTAAAAATTACTTTTTTGCTAAAAGCCAATTTTGGTTAGGAAGTATTTCATCCAATAAACCTTCATGTATTAATCGCCATATTTCGTAATTAAATGGTCCACATTCTTTAGTTTCATGACCAAAAACACTATGAAAAGCACACCATTTAGTTCTGTCAATGTAAAACTTTCGAGGGACTCTTTCAGGCCAATTAACTTTGTCCCCCAGATTTCTCATAAAAGAAAAAAGTCCAGACATATCAGTTGTAAAATGGTAATCAGAAAATTGTAAATATTTTTTATAATTATCTTTCTTACCTTTACCAGCCACACCTTGATCCTTTCGAATCTTACTTGATGATTTGATCTTCAAAAGATTCTTCTCGATCTTCGATGTTGATCCCTGATTATACTCGAATCTCTCCATATAGCCTTTCACCGATTCGTCTGATCCTTGAGTTATTTCTTCAGTTTCTTCATCAGGGATCGATTCATAGAATTGATCAAAATATTTCTTCCATAACATAGCTAGATATGGATCTACTGAAGGTATTCCCTCAGTTTTTCCTTTCAGAGTTTGTTCAGCTAAGAATCTTGCATTTTCAGGAGGATTTCTCAGGTTTTCTTTTACATAAGGATAATCGTAAACCAAATCAGAAGAAGTAGGATTTTGAGATTGCTCAAACATGATCTTCTTGAAAAAGTTTTCCGTGAAACACAAAATTTTGTTCTTGTGATAACAATTTAATTGCAAAACACCTTTTTGCCCCACGGTGGGCGCCAAATTGTTTCGGACAAAAATTACCTAAGATAATTTTGTAAAGGATTTAAGATAATTTTATAACCGAAGATTTGTAAGTGAGGTTTGGTGTTTTAAGATCTTCAAATAAAAGAAAAGTTTTCTTAAAGATAATGATGTAAACTAAGAGTTTTGGCAAAAAAGAGTTTAATGAAAATCTTTGAGATAGAAATACGTTGAGAAAGTAAGAAAACTGTTGAAGATAAAGATAAAATGCTGAAATGCAGTGTTATGATCTTGAAGATAAATGTAAAATACGATGACACCAGAATTTTGTTGACGGGAAAAACCCTTGATTCAATTAAGAAATCTTAGGTAAAAAACCCCGGGAGGATTCAATCGATCCTACCTATGTTCTTTTATTATTATTTGTGGGTGATTACAACGCTATGAACAAAAGATAATGTGAACAAATAATAGCTAAGATAAAGTTGTTGTGGGTGTGTTGAATGTTTTCTCGACTTGTATGCTTGTGTGTAGAGTACTTGTGTTCTTCTGCAGAAGATCTTCTCCTATTTATAGAGCTAGACGTTGAACCATATCTCCGAAATATCTGGGATCTTCCTGGACTTGCTCTTTACGCTGAAGAAATGGCATAGATGACCGTTGAGAGCTTTTCTTCACACGGTAAAACTGTTATCAATCCCGATTCTTATGGCTGAAGTGGTAAACTATCCGTTGAAGCACGTTTTCTTCATGTTGTGACCTCATATTTTAATCCTGCATACAATATCCTTTGTACTAGATATATATTCGTTAGTGATATCATAGATCTTGACAATATCAAGATCCTGTCATGTCGAGATAATAGGATAATACAGGCAAAATTAATAAATTAAGCAAAACTAAGGATCCTTCTAAACAGTATCGTTTAAGTAAATATCTTTAAAGGTCTAAAGTGTAAATTCTATCAGGATCCTAGTGGTGAAAATTCCACCCCAAACAATTGTCCCCAAAACTTATATTTCATTGAAAATAAAGATAAGTTTTACAAGTCATTGTCGGCCACCGAAGTCTTATGAGGAAATCGCAATAAACTTTTTAGGTTTTTATTCTGATGCTCCCTTTCATCTACTTTTCCTGTCCAGATTTATCTCAGAGAATAAAAGGTTAGTTTTCTCTTCTTATTCTATATTTTCAGCTTCCAATTTTTAATTCGATAAACATTATCCTGGAATTGTACTAGATCTAAGATCTATTTTCTTATAGTCTTCATTTACGCATCTAGTTCCAGTCTTCGAATTCATATTCGATTTATCTAAACTAATTCATTATTATATTTCTGAAGTTTTAATTGTTCTATAGACGTATTTGCTTTTAAGTCCTTTATTTCATTGATCTAGTTAGATTTATTTTAGTATTTTCTAGATATGGATAATGAGACAAAGAAAGTTAATGGAAAGAAGAAAAGGCGGTCAACTAATGTTAGGAAACTCATTAAGTTATTGGAAATTCCGGCCAAAGCTCCGTTTACTGAGTTGGTTTCTCGATTACCTGAAAACGTTACTTTTGGCAGCTCAGTTAAAGATATCTCTAAGGTACCAATTATTATTTATCAAGAATCGATTTATTTTTAGTTCATAGTCTTATATTACGATTTATTATTTTAGGGTATTGAACATTTGATTTTAAACTTTGGAAGAGAGTTGAATGAATTGAAACTGGATATTGAGGTTCAAAAGGAGTTAGTCAATATTGAAAGAGGAAAGAAGGATGACTTGTTGGCAGAAATTGAGGGCTTGAATACAAAAATTGCTAAGATGAGTTACGAACTTAGAGAGTTCAAAAAGGAAGAGGATAAAAAACTTAAAATTCAGAAGGAAGAGTCCGTCTTAAGTGCATCTATAACAGTGCTTCAAAACAGAATTGAGATGGCTAAAATTGCAAGGAAATGGGTTGTGAACCGGCTGGTTGGAACATCAAAGCATGGGAAAAGACTTTGGCTGGACTGATTGTTAAAGAAGTTACTGATGATATTCTTTCAACTCAACCCGAGAAGTCTGTGGGTAAAAGGCGCAAAAGGAAGACTGTGGGAGGAAACGGATCTTTGAAGGATGACGAGGACATGATCTTGGTTGAATAGTAGTGAGGACACTACTTATTGATGATCCTTAATGTTTGTTTGGTTGTGTAACTTTTAATAACTATTCAGTATGCTTTATGTTAATGCCCCCAATGGACAATATTATCGTGTTTTATTCTGTTTCGAAATGTCAGGAGACTATTTCTGTAATATATCTGTTTAATAATTATGTGTATTAAACTTAACTCTTAGGATTCCAAATATCTACTTTTCGAGAGATGTCCTTTCGATTTACTGTGGAAAGTCATAACTATTCGGATTAGACTTTCAACTACCCAGCAATTAATTCTCCCATCTTCCCCTATTTATTCTCTAACGACCCTTTATTTCAGATCATTCTTTCAATATTGAAAAAATCAGTTTCTCTTTCTTAAACAATCATGTCAAATGCTCCAACTCAAGTAAGTATTTCTGATTTTCCTTAAAATATTTTGTTATCTCATTTTAGTTACGAGTTTCTTTGTTTTATATAGATTCCTGAAGAAATCAATCGTTTGTATGAGAATCAAGTCAAGAAACAAGACGAACTTTTTAATAGTCTCGGGGAGTGTCTAACACTTTCCAATAAGATTAGCAAAGATCATCAAGGATTGACTCTAGAGACCGTCGGCAAATGGGGAAAAGACATGCTATCCCTAAGAGAAGAACTAATTCAGGCCTATGGAAAATTGGACACTGTTCAAGAAGAGCTTCACAAGACCAAGGGTAATGTATTCATACTAAAGGCAGTGGTTTCTAAGTTCAAAAGATTGCATCCAGAGATTGGGGAAGCTAATGGGAATAAGTCGATCTAATCCTAATTAATGGATCTTGTTATCAGTCTTTTAATCGTTTTGTAATTTCTATTTCTAATAAATATCAGATCTAGTTTTATGAATTCGCGTACCTTCGTTATGCATCAAGAAGATTAATGCTTACCAATCTTGATACAAGTCTTCATAAGAATTTCTTCTATCTATATTCCCTGTTCAAGTACAAAAATCATTATCAAGGATAATCAGTTTGTTAATCCATTTGTCAATTCATTAGCTAATCCGTTTGTCAATCGGTTGTAATTAATAGAGAGATTATCCCTATTCTTTTTGATGACTGTTCAATCGTCATAACCAATTGAGTTGATTGTAAAATCAACAACCCTTTGAAAATTCCCAACCATGAGGGTCTACCCACAACCAGGAATTTTTTATGACGTGCTCCCCGGGCGAAATGAGGTGTTAATGTTAACCTCGACGTTCGAGAAGGTGATCCCTTCAACCTAGGATTGAAGTTTTAGTTCAATCCACTGTAGTCCGTTTAAGGACTTAGACTTAGGAGAATTTACTTCTGTTCAAGTCAATACCTTTGACATATGCTTATGATCTTCATTCATCAATATCAGGATCCTGGATGTTGATAATCCTGCAAAAGGCCATAAAAAGAAAATGCATGCTAATAGTTGATGTTAGCCTTTTTGGCTAACATAACTCTTATGCTCAAGTTAGTATTATTAAAAACATAATAGACCTAATATCCTTTATTAAAAATTACTTTTTTGCTAAAAGCCAATTTTGGTTAGGAAGTATTTCATCCAATAAACCTTCATGTATTAATCGCCATATTTCGTAATTAAATGGTCCACATTCTTTAGTTTCATGACCAAAAACACTATGAAAAGCACACCATTTAGTTCTGTCAATGTAAAATTTTCGAGGGACTCTTTCAGGCCAATTAACTTTGTCCCCCAGATTTCTCATAAAAGAAAAGTTCAAAGATTGCATCCAGAGATTGGGGAAGCTAATGGGAATAAGTCGATCTAATCCTAATTAATGGATCTTGTTATCAGTCTTTTAATCGTTTTGTAATTTCTATTTCTAATAAATATCAGATCTAGTTTTATGAATTCGCGTACCTTCGTTATGCATCAAGAAGATTAATGCTTACCAATCTTGATACAAGTCTTCATAAGAATTTCTTCTATCTATATTCCCTGTTCAAGTACAAAAATCATTATCAAGGATAATCAGTTTGTTAATCCATTTGTCAATTCATTAGCTAATCCGTTTGTCAATCGGTTGTAATTAATAGAGAGATTATCCCTATTCTTTTTGATGACTGTTCAATCGTCATAACCAATTGAGTTGATTGTAAAATCAACAACCCTTTGAAAATTCCCAACCATGAGGGTCTACCCACAACCAGGAATTTTTTATGACGTGCTCCCCGGGCGAAATGAGGTGTTAATGTTAACCTCGACGTTCGAGAAGGTGATCCCTTCAACCTAGGATTGAAGTTTTAGTTCAATCCACTGTAGTCCGTTTAAGGACTTAGACTTAGGAGAATTTACTTCTGTTCAAGTCAATACCTTTGACATATGCTTATGATCTTCATTCATCAATATCAGGATCCTGGATGTTGATAATCCTGCAAAAGGCCATAAAAAGAAAATGCATGCTAATAGTTGATGTTAGCCTTTTTGGCTAACATAACTCTTATGCTCAAGTTAGTATTATTAAAAACATAATAGACCTAATATCCTTTATTAAAAATTACTTTTTTGCTAAAAGCCAATTTTGGTTAGGAAGTATTTCATCCAATAAACCTTCATGTATTAATCGCCATATTTCGTAATTAAATGGTCCACATTCTTTAGTTTCATGACCAAAAACACTATGAAAAGCACACCATTTAGTTCTGTCAATGTAA
The DNA here is from genome assembly GCA_034093135.1 of Erigeron breviscapus. Lineage (NCBI taxonomy): Eukaryota > Viridiplantae > Streptophyta > Magnoliopsida > Asterales > Asteraceae > Erigeron > Erigeron breviscapus. The sequence goes on along the minus strand of CM067172.1, from coordinate 79,373,993 downwards.
AACTTTCGAGGGACTCTTTCAGGCCAATTAACTTTGTCCCCCAGATTTCTCATAAAAGAAAAAAGTCCAGACATATCAGTTGTAAAATGGTAATCAGAAAATTGTAAATATTTTTTATAATTATCTTTCTTACCTTTACCAGCCACACCTTGATCCTTTCGAATCTTACTTGATGATTTGATCTTCAAAAGATCTTCTTCTATTTATAGAGCTAGACGTTGAACAATATCTCCGAAATATCTGGGATCTTCCTGGACTTGCTCTTTACGCTGAAGAAATGGCATAGATGACCGTTGAGAGCTTTTCTTCACACGGTAAAACTGTTATCAATCCCGATTCTTATGGCTGAAGTGGTAAACTATCCGTTGAAGCACGTTTTCTTCATGTTGTGACCTCATATTTTAATCCTGCATACAATATCCTTTGTACTAGATATATATTCGTTAGTGATATCATAGATCTTGACAATATCAAGATCCTGTCATGTCGAGATAATAGGATAATACAGGCAAAATTAATAAATTAAGCAAAACTAAGGATCCTTCTAAACAGTATCGTTTACGTAAATATCTTTAAAGATCTAAAGTGTAAATTCTATCAGGATCCTAGTGGTGAAAATTCCACCCCAAACAATTGTCCCCAAAACTTATATTTCATTGAAAATAAGATAAGTTTTACAAGTCATTGTCGGCCACCGAAGTCTTATGAGGAAATCGCAATAAACTTTTTAGGTTTTTATTCTGATGCTCCCTTTCATCTACTTTTCCTGTCCAGATTTATCTCAGAGAATAAAAGGTTAGTTTTCTCTTCTTATTCTATATTTTCAGCTTCCAATTTTTAATTCGATAAACATTATCCTGGAATTGTACTAGATCTAAGATCTATTTTCTTATAGTCTTCATTTACGCATCTAGTTCCAGTCTTCGAATTCATATTCGATTTATCTAAACTAATTCATTATTATATTTCTGAAGTTTTAATTGTTCTATAGACGTATTTGCTTTTAAGTCCTTTATTTCATTGATCTAGTTAGATTTATTTTAGTATTTTCTAGATATGGATAATGAGACAAAGAAAGTTAATGGAAAGAAGAAAAGGCGGTCAACTAATGTTAGGAAACTCATTAAGTTATTGGAAATTCCGGCCAAAGCTCCGTTTACTGAGTTGGTTTCTCGATTACCTGAAAACGTTACTTTTGGCAGCTCAGTTAAAGATATCTCTAAGGTACCAATTATTATTTATCAAGAATCGATTTATTTTTAGTTCATAGTCTTATATTACGATTTATTATTTTAGGGTATTGAACATTTGATTTTAAACTTTGGAAGAGAGTTGAATGAATTGAAACTGGATATTGAGGTTCAAAAGGAGTTAGTCAATATTGAAAAAGGAAAGAGAGATGACTTGTTGGCAGAAATTGAGGGCTTGAACACAAAAATTGCTAAGATGGGTTACGAACTTAGAGAGTTCAAAAAAGAAGAGGATAAGAAACTCAAAATTCAGAAGGAGGAGTCTGTCTTAAGTGCATCTATAACAGTTCTTCAAAACAGAATTGAGATGGACAAGATTGCAAAGGAAATGGGTTGTGAACCGGCTGGTTGGAATATCAAAGCATGGGAAAAGACTTTGGCTGGACTGATTGTTAAAGAAGTTACTGATGATATTCTTTCAACTCAACCCGAGAAGTCTGTGGGTAAAAGGCGCAAAAGGAAGACTGTGGGAGGAAACGGATCTTTGAAGGATGACGAGGACATGATCTTGGTTGAATAGTAGTGAGGACACTACTTATTGATGATCCTTAATGTTTGTTTGGTTGTGTAACTTTTAATAACTATTCAGTATGCTTTATGTTAATGCCCCCAATGGACAATATTATCGTGTTTTATTCTGTTTCGAAATGTCAGGAGACTATTTCTGTAATATATCTGTTTAATAATTATGTGTATTAAACTTAACTCTTAGGATTCCAAATATCTACTTTTTGAGAGATGTCCTTTCGATTTACTGTGGAAAGTCATAACTATTCGGATTAGACTTTCAACTACCCAGCAATTAATTCTCCCATCTTCCCCTATTTATTCTCTAACGACCCTTTATTTCAGATCATTCTTTCAATATTGAAAAAATCAGTTTCTCTTTCTTAAACAATCATGTCAAATGCTCCAACTCAAGTAAGTATTTCTGATTTTCCTTAAAATATTTTGTTATCTCATTTTAGTTACGAGTTTCTTTGTTTTATATAGATTCCTGAAGAAATCAATCGTTTGTATGAGAATCAAGTCAAGAAACAAGACGAACTTTTTAATAGTCTCGGGGAGTGTCTAACACTTTCCAATAAGATTAGCAAAGATCATCAAGGATTGACTCTAGAGACCGTCGGCAAATGGGGAAAAGACATGCTATCCCTAAGAGAAGAACTAATTCAGGCCTATGGAAAATTGGACACTGTTCAAGAAGAGCTTCACAAGACCAAGGGTAATGTATTCATACTAAAGGCAGTGGTTTCTAAGTTCAAAAGATTGCATCCAGAGATTGGGGAAGCTAATGGGAATAAGTCGATCTAATCCTAATTAATGGATCTTGTTATCAGTATTTTAATCGTTTTGTAATTTCTATTTCTAATAAATATCAGATCTAGTTTTATGAATTCGCGTACCTTCGTTATGCATCAAGAAGATTAATGCTTACCAATCTTGATACAAGTCTTCATAAGAATTTCTTCTATCTATATTCCCTGTTCAAGTACAAAAATCATTATCAAGGATAATCAGTTTGTTAATCCATTTGTCAATTCATTAGCTAATCCGTTTGTCAATCGGTTGTAATTAATAGAGAGATTATCCCTATTCTTTTTGATGACTGTTCAATCGTCATAACCAATTGAGTTGATTGTAAAATCAACAACCCTTTGAAAATTCCCAACCATGAGGGTCTACCCACAACCAGGAATTTTTTATGACGTGCTCCCCGGGCGAAATGAGGTGTTAATGTTAACCTCGACGTTCGAGAAGGTGATCCCTTCAACCTAGGATTGAAGTTTTAGTTCAATCCACTGTAGTCCGTTTAAGGACTTAGACTTAGGAGAATTTACTTCTGTTCAAGATCAATACCTTTGACATATGCTTATGATCTTCATTCATCAATATCAGGATCCTGGATGTTGATAATCCTACAAAAGGCCATAAAAAGAAAATGCATGCTAATAGTTGATGTTAGCCTTTTTGGCTAACATAACTCTTATGCTCAAGTTAGTATTATTAAAAACATAATAGACCTAATATCCTTTATTAAAAATTACTTTTTTGCTAAAAGCCAATTTTGGTTAGGAAGTATTTTATCCAATAAATCTTCATGTATTAATCGCCATATTTCGTAATTAAATGGTCCACATTCTTTAGTTTCATGACCAAAAACACTATGAAAAGCACACCATTTAGTTCTGTCAATGTAAAACTTTCGAGGGACTCTTTCAGGCCAATTAACTTTGTCCCCCAGATTTCTCATAAAAGAAAAAAGTCCAGACATATCAGTTGTAAAATGGTAATCAGAAAATTGTAAATATTTTTTATAATTATCTTTCTTACCTTTACCAGCCACACCTTGATCCTTTCGAATCTTACTTGATGATTTGATCTTCAAAAGATTCTTCTCGATCTTCGATGCTGATCCCTGATTATACTCGAATCTCTCCATATAGCCTTTCACCGATTCGTCTGATCCTTGAGTTATTTCTTCAGTTTCTTCATCAGGGATCGATTCATAGAATTGATCAAAATATTTCTTCCATAACATAGCTAGATATGGATCTACTGAAGGTATTCCCTCAGTTTTTCCTTTCAGAGTTTGTTCAGCTAAGAATCTTGCATTTTCAGGAGGATTTCTCAGGTTTTCTTTTACATAAGGATAATCGTAAACCAAATCAGAAGAAGAAGGATTTTGAGATTGCTCAAACATGATCTTCTTGAAAAAGTTTTCCGTGAAACACAAAATTTTGTTCTTGTGATAACAATTTAATTGCAAAACACCTTTTTGCCCCACGGTGGGCGCCAAATTGTTTCGGACAAAAATTACCTAAGATAATTTTGTAAAGGATTTAAGATAATTTTATAACCGAAGATTTGTAAGTGAGGTTTGGTGTTTTAAGATCTTCAAATAAAAGAAAAGTTTTCTTAAAGATAATGATGTAAACTAAGAGTTTTGGCAAAAAAGAGTTTAATGAAAATCTTTGAGATAGAAATACGTTGAGAAAGTAAGAAAACTGTTGAAGATAAAGATAAAATGCTGAAATGCAGTGTTATGATCTTGAAGATAAATGTAAAATACGATGACACCAGAATTTTGTTGACGGGGAAAACCCTTGATTCAATTAAGAAGTCTTAGGTAAAAAACCCCGGGAGGATTCAATCGATCCTACCTATGTTCTTTTATTATTATTTGTGGGTGATTACAACGCTATGAACAAAAGATAATGTGAACAAATAATAGCTAAGATAAAGTTGTTGTGGGTGTGTTGAATGTTTTCTCGACTTGTATGCTTGTGTGTAGAGTACTTGTGTTCTTCTGCAGAAGATCTTCTCCTATTTATAGAGCTAGACGTTGAACCATATCTCCGAAATATCTGGGATCTTCCTGGACTTGCTCTTTACGCTGAAGAAATGGCATAGATGACCGTTGAGAGCTTTTCTTCACACGGTAAAACTGTTATCAATCCCGATTCTTATGGCTGAAGTGGTAAACTATCCGTTGAAGCACGTTTTCTTCATGTTGTGACCTCATATTTTAATCCTGCATACAATATCCTTTGTACTAGATATATATTCGTTAGTGATATCATAGATCTTGACAATATCAAGATCCTGTCATGTCGAGATAATAGGATAATACAGGCAAAATTAATAAATTAAGCAAAACTAAGGATCCTTCTAAACAGTATCGTTTAAGTAAATATCTTTAAAGGTCTAAAGTGTAAATTCTATCAGGATCCTAGTGGTGAAAATTCCACCCCAAACAGGCGTGTAGCGAGGGAGGGCGATGGCCGGAAAACTAGGGAGGAAGGGAAGCAGTTGTGGCGAGGGGTTGCTACGGTGGTGAGGAAGGAAACGAAGCAGCTACAACCGGAATTTTGGCCGCCGGTGTTGGGACCGGCAATAGCCCTGTATCCGCCGCTAACAACTTCTGACTACTGCCGCTAACCTGCTATCACCATCTTGCCTTCTCTCTTTATCTACATATATATATATATATTGTATATGTATGTATTTATACCTCTTTATATATATAATAAAATTGTATATGTATGTATCTATACTTCTTTATATAATATTTTGTTACAAAAAGAAGGCAATGGAGAGAAAGAAAAAGGAAGAGGGGCGGCTGGATTTTAGCACATGATATGTGGGTTTTAAGATTTTGATAAGCTACAGAACTTTAGTATGTATGTATATTTTAATTTTTATTTTGGATTTCATAAATCAGTTTGTGTGTGTGCATCTATGCATAAAGTAACTGTAACATCCCAAAACTTTTTGACGTTGACCGTTAACTTGTCGTTAGAGACCGTTAGTTATTATGTGTTTTGTATGTGCTTATGTGAATTAAATGATTAACGTGAGATATGTGTTAAAGTGATTAAAGTAATGAAAAATAAAGTTGATAATGATTAATAAAGTCATTTAGTGTTCCGATGGGATATAAGCGTCGTTAAGTGTTTTCGAATGCGTTAAACGAACAGTTAAGTGACGAAACGGGTTATAAGGAAGTGCGAGGGCCTAGATGTAAGATTTAGAAAGTTGTTCCAGCAGATATAGGGGATATATCACGACCCTAATGCCATATAATCAGATTATTAACCCTAGAAACTTTCACACACAAAACCCTAAGAGCCTCCTTCAAGTTTAGAGCAATTTCAGGGTGATTCGGTGGTGGTTTCTTCTAGTTTTCGATCCGTTGATCAACCCTACAGGTATTATATCATCATTTGATTTTTGATTAAGTTTTAAAGTAGGTTTTGTCTCTGTAGATCCGACCTTGAGGGTTGGGGTTGTTTAAAGTTGATGATTTCGGTTAAAAACGATGTTTTCGTGAGTAAAATCATTAATAGAGTTGATTAACTATGTCAAGATGCAAACTTTAATGTTGAATAATGTTGTTTATATGTAAATAAGTGAATCCCAGGTGTTTAATTAGATCCATTTGTGTTCAATTGTGTTTTTGGAACCAAACGTTGCGGTTTCGAGTCGTTTTGATGATCAAAAAGAGGGATTCATTTATGCAATTGATTCAAGGATTAATTGATGTTTTCAAATGCTTAATTGTGACCTATTTGATGTCAATTTAATGGGTGTAAGTCGTGGTGGAGGTTTGGGATCCGTTTGGAAGGTGAATAAAGAGAAACGAAGTAGGTTTTGCTGGTCGACACCCGAGGTGCGGCGCACCTGGTGCTGGGCTGAAGTCCCTGGTTGTTTGGTGCGACGCACAGATGGGGGGTGCGGCGCACTTGGAGGTCTGGTGGTCATTTAGGATTGTTTTAGTGCTCATTTGACCCATAGACCTTAGGTATAAGTTACCTTGATGTTTAGGGAACTTGGAGATGTTCTTTAAGGTCCCGTTTATGTTACATGTCAATTATATGTGTGTGATAGGTAGTTGGGAACTCAAGAAAGATACGTTAAAGTTTCTTGTTGATCGTTGTGCTCGTCGTCAAGTAAGATACATGTCTTTTATCACACTGGAGGCACAACAAAAGTAGTTTTCTTTTATTAACCTCTTAACTGGATTATCTTATGTGTGTTGGGTTTTCCGGGTTATGCTTGTGTAACACCCCAACTAAGGCGGAACAATGGGATGTACAGAAAGTCGAGTATTCAAAACAAAGGATAATAGATAAACACTCACCAAAGTGCAATGCAAACAATCATGATGCATACAATTCCTCAAAGCTAATGCTAAATCCTGAAAAGCATGAAGAACAAGTGTCAACTACGAAAACGTAGTTGGTGAGTGCATAGGTTTGCAAGTAAATCTCGTTACATATCCATTTCAAAACAAACTTAGAAAATATATTATTTCATATCAATTCACCCAAACCACATGACCGACAAAATTCCCATATCAAACTATCAATTTTTCCGTATACCATAATGTCACTTCAAAGCATTGAAAATCCATGGTTAATTATAAAGCTCTCATTTGTCAAATCATTGTGAGAGAAAAATATATCTATCGAATAATCATATATCACACCCAAAACCATTCGGTCATCAATATTTCGATATCGCCAATTCCACAACTTTCAAGATTCCATATAAGGTCCAATACCCAAACCGTATGTTCAATCCATAATAACCAACCATAAATAATATCAATAACACTTGGCCAAAGGTATAATTTGATGAGTTTGTCTTGAGCCACTACTAAGACCCTTTCACGTCCAAATAATAATAATAATAACATGTCCCGAAGAAGTAAAGATAGAAGCACATGCTGTCAATCACGTGCAATAATGATAATAAAGGGGTCGTGCCATGGAGACGCCCAATAATATATAAAGTAGATTAGAGCACCCCTAGGCAGACCGGTGATGAGGCGGCCATTAAGACGGCCAGTCAACCCGCTGCCATCTTGGTGAGTGAGGGGACGAATCCTAGTTGCGCAACCCTCTAACTACAGGCCTCAATGAGTTAATAGTAGTGTACAGGGGACCACCGTTTGACAGTACTCAAGCTCATCATATAACATATAACATGTTGAACATACAATACATTCCCATGTAATCATCATTCATTCAATATAACATTTTCATAAAAGAAAGTCAATTTAATTAATCATGCTTTTCACCCCGTAAGTAAAAACATATAAAAGAGTTTGAAAGGGGGCTATGACTCACCTTGATATGCCGAGCATTATATTTACTTATCCAAAATGGGTACTTCCCATCTATAGCTTCCTTGATCTTATATTCCTTACGCTTCTCATTCGCATTTCAAAGCCAAGACCATTCCTACGCGAAACTAAGGCGAATAAGGTCCTATCTTAGGTTATCATATAGAAATGCCATGTTAAGTTATGTTATTCTTATTCGATATTGGATGTGTAACCGATTTTAATACGAATAGCATTTGTGATGTCAATTTATAGTTTGGTTAACGTAATTACTTATGTTTATTCCAACTAGTTATCTTTTGTGTCACTTTGATTACGCTTATCCTTTAACTCACATATTTCTCGATATGTCTTATGATTATTCGGGTTTATGAAATTCGTTTATGTGTTATGGGTCATCATCCTTTGGGCCTTGAAGTTTTGGGCTTCTAAGTGACTTGGGCTTAAGTGTTTGTTCTTTTGGGCTTAACTTTAAATGGGCCATAAGGTTATTGGGTCAAATGGATTGTTGGGCCAAATGGGCCCACTGAATTATGGTTCATTTGGGTTTATTATTTGGGCCGGGCTAGCCCATTATGTCCTTAGTGTAATTGTTGGTCCATTTACATACTTTATGGTTTACTTCTAAATTTTCTGATTTTACCTCACATTTTTACGATATATCACCTACTGTTTCGGGGTTAAATCTAATTGTTTGGACTTTGGTGATTTTTATACAGTAACCTATTTGTGTCCTATATTTTTGTGAATTTTGGGTGAATTTTTAAGTGAGGTTTACTATCTCTAAAAATTACCAAATCAAAACTGGTCAGAATAAGAGCTGCTGTGCGACTCAAAATGTTTTATAAAAGATTTCTATGATGAACCTCTAAGAAAAATCTCCCAATTTTATTTTAAGTTAGGGACACTTTGAACTCAATTACCACCAAGTTTAAGCTCCTGAAACCTATTTGTTAAGGAATTAAAAATCATCAAAGTTGACTCAATATTAAGACAGAAATCCAGTTTTGACCACTTTTGGTAGAAAAATCATAACTTTCGTTGTACTCAGTGAATTGACTTGATTCTAACTCCATTCAAAAATAAACTCTTTGAACTTGATTTTAGACTGAAAAATCGTTCAAAAATGTTATACCAAACTCGAGATATGACCTCTCCAAGTTAACATAGTTTTCTGATCAGCTTTTCTTTAAAACACAATCACATGTCTTTACTTTATTACTTCACCCAACACTTGTTTTGACTTCCCCAATGTATTAACTTTATTTTGTGTCATCCTATTTCATTTGATTGAAATTTTCACAGATTTCATACTCACTTTTAATAAGAAAATTGTTGAATTAAAATGGTGGTTTCAAATTTGTACACTAGAGATTTTCGGTTTATGATTATTGATGTTGTTCTTGTTTGATTCTTACAAAAACCCATACTTCTTGTTATATTATCTTTAAATCCAGAATATTATACATATTTTAACATCTAAATATATACAAAATCATAAATCAAAAGATCCATCTCAAATCCCATATCAAAACAACTCAAACTAATGCAAATCTAAGCATGCATGTGATGATCTAGCACTTTTACATTCAATCCATTATTATCTCTTGGATTCACAATTATTTCTTTTAGATCAATCTTTTAAATAGGCATGCATGTGTAGATCTATGTGTTTTTAGTTCAAGAAATCAAGAATTTGTAAGGTGAGATTTAAGAGAGTTCAAGCTAACAACCTTTGAAGATCAAAACAAGAAGATCAAGAGTGTTGTTGGGTCTTGTTCTTGATGGCTGCCCACGAGTTGTTTATTGGCTGTAACAAGCTTGAAAAGAAGGGAAAATAAGCTACAAGATGAAAGAAAAGATGATGAACAAACAAAGGAACATGTTGGGTACCCTTTGATGATCAAGAATCAAAAGAAAGGAAGAAGATGAACTTGTTTTTGCTCCCGTTTTGCTGCTGTCCGATCAGCCTCTTTAGGGGCTGATTTCGAGTGCTAGATGGCCTCCAAATCATCTCAAGCTTGAACCATACATGAATCTAGATGATAGATGAACAATGGGACTTATTATTACATTAGATTAGCTAGATTTGAGCTCCTTGTTGGCTTGTTTGGACCGAAAAAGAGAAAGAATAAGTGCAGAAAATTAGAGAGAGTTAGAGAGAGTTTTTGGAGATGTGTGTGTGTTTGAAATGAAAAGTGAGAGTGTGGGGGAAGGGGAGCACGTGATTTAGGGGAAGAAAAGTGGTTGGGGGCAAGCTCATTGGTGAGTTGGAGTGGTGGAGAGGCATGGATTGGCTAGGTGGTGAGGTAAGTGATGCATGGTTTGCATTTGGTTCATATCTTGGACTAGATTCATCTTGTGGGTGTGTTTTGAATTAGTGGATAAATTAGGAATGACATGTTGTAAATTTGATTGTATAAGTATTGTTTATGTAAATGTTCAAGTTGTATGCATATGTTTTTATATATATACATATGTCGTGTGTATGTGTATATATATATAATTGACTTGTAATTTTTTTTTTTGGATGTACATTGTTATTATTTGAGTTGTTGATTATATTTTGGATGCATAGAGACTTGTTTGTTGGATTGAATACTTATAAACTTGTTACTTTACATATTCTTGAAGTTGATTTGATTGATTATGGTTACATTCTAATAAGATTGCCATTATTTCTTTACTTTGAGATTGTCTCATGTTTTGGCATTTCTAAGATAACTAGCTATCTTTGGGCATTCCATTGAACTAGAGAGAAAGTATCACTATGCCTTAATGTCTAGAAGGCAAATTCTCTCAATAAACCTCTAGAGATAAATGTCTAGATAAGTCCAAGTAAATTATCCTAGTCGAAATTTTGAGGGTTGTTACATCATTACCCCCTTAACAAGAACTTCGTCCTCGAAGTTTGATCGTTCACACGGTAGTAAGAATGAATAAATTGACTATAAGGATAGCGTATAAAATGTGAAAATTCAACCAGATTTTATCATGGTCCTTTTTGGTCTTTTGCAAGCTCTTACCTCCAAAGTTGGCGGCATCTCTTGCTTGGTGCCCTAACATTTCTCATAATTAGAAACTTCAAGAACGTTACGAACGTCGCTCACTTCTTGAGACGACTAGAAATTTATCATATGTATTCTCACATAGAGCAATAGTAATAAATGAGATGATGGTAAGAATATCAATACGGACGGGTAAAATGAGCAAACGGTTCGTAACGTGAGTTACAATAAAAACGATAAGAAACGTTGGAATATCGATCGTTGGTAGCCACTCATTTCCCATTGTCACTTTGTGTACTTTCCTTTATCGTTTGCTTTCCCCAATAAAGAATCGCTCCACTGGCTTCTCAACTACTTTCATCTTTCTTTGGTTTGACGTTGGACACGCTTGTCGCTACTTGAAAATATTGACTTCGTTTGGGACCAATCACTTGTTAAGGATTACCCCCTTAACAAGAGTGATGTTACCCCGGGATGTCGAGTTGTATTAGAATCGCGAAGGTACATCTTTGTAGTACCTGTTTGTGGGGTTTTTAGATGTTGTCTTTGATGTTCTAAGGTGTACAAGGAAATTATGAATCAGCTATTGACAGTTCCATCTTACTCCTCATACTCACCTTTGTCCTTCAACTTCACCCTTATTTTTCCCAAGTCACCTTTTCGTTATTCGTAAGTCGCGTCATTACCCATTTATTTACTTATTTATTTTCTCTTGTGGGTATTGGCTTGCAAATCGTTTTATGGCACCTCTAATTCTTCCTTTTTAATGTAGAAGCACTATCATCTATGACATTTTGCCGACTAAACTCTTTTTTAACATTGCACATATAAGCTCTTCCATTTCTCTTCTATCCCTACGCATTCCTCACGATAGGATTTACACAATCCTTACGCTCACAAATAATCACATGACCACCATCTTGGCAATACAAACACTTCAAGTCCTCATTGGTATGAAATCCTTCTTAGGTCCTTTTGACCTAGATCTACGAAACTTCCAGTTACCTTGCTCTCCAAAGCCTCATGTCCATTTTCAACTTTCTGAGCTAGGCTTCTTATCAATACACTTAGCATAATGATGTTAGGAATTGTGATGTATGACATCTTAGGTGAAACATCGGTTACTCCTTCTTTTTCTCAACCATTCGTTCCCTCCATTTCCCTTTCGTTTTCTTATGGGTAACCATACTCCTTACCGTTTCGCCACTCAGATCCATCTGTTACTAGAGTAATCGTCATCTTGAATGACACACGCGCAGTTGCTAGTCCTTGAAGTTAATTCAGGGGTACTTGTCAGATCATGGTGATACGGATCCTTTAATCCTAACTCATCACAGATGTATGTTATCATTATCACGCTTCCATTCAAACGCTCCACAACTAGCTCTTCCCGGAGTTTGTAGTTTCTTTAAAATTAGTTCAACGACCAACTTCCTTGATCGTTGTAGTAGTATGTGCCTTGAGTTCTAGCGTCGTATTCCTTATTTGCTTTCACTATTAACCTAGCGATTCCATGTTATTTTCCTTCTTCACTTTCCTTGAGCGCACTACTTCGTGGGTTTATGGTCCTTGACGGTTCACCAGGTGTTGCAAAATTTTTCTCACCCAAGTTCATCTTGTTTTAGCTTACCTCTATTTGACCATTGACCTTGAGGGGATAACCATCACGGGTCATCGTCCTTCCTCTACTTATCGACCATACTTCTCCTTTTTAGTAAAGAAATCGCTTCTATACCTTTCGTTGCCCAATAGACTCCAACTTTTAATGGCGTCAATATATATCGCACCGACGTAGATAGTATGGATAACTGTTCGTGTACGCGTGTTAGAATAGAGATACCGCACCAAATTTCGGAGCTAAAATCCCCAGAATGTGTCGTCTAGAATGTATATCGCAATGTGTTCTACCAGCGTCGTCGAATCGTAATTTGGCTTTAATACCACTCCCTTCACAAGTCTCCAACTTCATCCGACGTTTCCATATGTTTCGCACCATCTCAGATCGAATACAAAGGTTATGCGTAGTATCTAAGGGATAGAGTCGCGTCATATCTTGGGACTACAATTCTCAGAGTATATCGTCCAACGTTCGTGGGAAGATGCTCCACCGATGATATCGCGTTGTCGTATGTCCATAATGAATAGTGGTATCATAAGAAATAGGATGTGGGATAATTTTAAAAGAGCACGAGTGAACGAATATTGGATTGGAGGGGTACTTAATGACAACTTTCATACTTAGGAAATTTCTAATTCATTTTGCATTTCTCAGGGACAATCACTAGTTCTCGAGCGGTCATATCTCAACGCACAATATCTATCTTTATAGTAAGGACTAACCACATTATCATCATATCATGCAAATACTAGTTCTTAATAGTCAAATCTTAGAGCACAATAACTATCTCGATACTAAGGCAAGACTATATAATCATTACATCATTCACGCACTAGTCCTCAAATAGCTCAACCTTAGGGTGCAATAATTATCTCAATAGAAAGGCATGACTACTTAATCATCACAATATTCACGCGCTAGTTTTTAAGTAGCTGAACTTTATGGGTGAAAGCTTTCATATCTCTATTGTCCATAAAATTTCCTATCAACTCGTCGTGCTCATGTTCTCTTTCAAATCAATCATAAACAATCAACCTCATTACCCAATAATTTAAACAAGTCATATCCCAAAATGATTTCATGCCTCATAGTAATCACATTATCTTAAAATGCATATTCTACTAAAAGTTCAACATCGTAAATCATGAAGCTTTTACTCATGCATTTCTCACATAATTTCCACGTTGCACATTCCAAACTTTCACATTGACATTACAACTTTCACATTGCACATTACAACTTTCACATTGCACATTACAACTTTCACATTGCACATTATAACTTTCACATTGCACATTGTAAACTTTCACATTGCAATCAAATCATGCCAAAATTCACATGTTATAACATAGAGTAGCATGTATCAACGAATATCTTTCAATCTTAGGTTCATTCCACTTCTAATGTGCATGAGGGAAATCCTACTAAACTAGCATAATCCTCAAGTAAAGCAAATCTCGGATAGTTATATATGCTTAGGTTGTAACACCCCAACCAAGGCGGAACGATGAGATGTACAGAAAGTCGAGTATTCAAAACAAAGGATAATAGATATCATTCACCATAGCTTTAGTTGATAACAAAAAAAAAATAATTTTACAATGCACAAGCATGTGAACCAATTCCCAAGTACAATACGTCTACCATACTTGGATATTGAGTCCACGAAACAAATAACAAATACATGAGGTGATATACTACAATGATCAAGGCGGATTCCATTGCCCATCACAAGGTTTAATCTTTGACTCCCAAGTGCAATGCAAATAATCATGATGCATATAATTCCTCAAAGCTTACGCTAATTCCTGAAAAAGCATGAAGAAAAAGTGTCAACTACGAAAACGTAGTTGGTGAGTGCATAGGTTTGCAAGTAGATCTCGTTACATATTCATTTCAAAGAGTTGAGAAATCCATGGTAAATTATAAAGTTCTCGTTTGTCACATTTATCGTGAGAGAAAATATATCAATCGATTAATCATTCATCATACCAAAACCATTTGGTCATCAATACTTCAATATTGCCAAATTCAACAACTTTCAAGATTCCATATAAGGTCCAATACCCAAACCGTATGTTCAATCAATAATTTCCATCCACAGCAATAATAATGATTTCCATTCAGCCCAAAGGCATAATTCGATGAGTATATGCTTGAGCCACTACTAAGACCATTTACATGTCCCAACAACATAATATTTCATTTCAGAGCACAAGCTGTCAATCAAGTGCTTTAATCACAATTGGGGTCGTGCCATGGAGACGACCAATAATATATACAGATAGTTAGAGCACCGCTCGGGTCGGACTGGCAATGAAGGTGGCCACAAAGGCAGACCAAACATTCCACCGTTACCTATTTAGTGGGTGAGTGGACGACTCTAGTTGCGCAACCCTCTAACTACAGGCCTCCACTATCGGAGTTAAATAGTAGTGTACCGAAGAATCTCGGTTTGACAGAACTCAAGCTCATCGTATAACGTATAACACATTGAACATACAATATCCCATTTCATAATCATTCTTTCAAGAATCATTTCATATATATAAAGCCATTTTATTTATCATGCTTTTCACCCCGTAAGTAAAACACATAAAAGAGTTTGAAAGGGGGCTATGACTCACCTT
>CM067172.1:79291356-79353856 GCA_034093135.1 Erigeron breviscapus | reverse complement strand
GGTGGCTATTCATTTCCATTGTTACTTGCATACCTTCCTTTATCGTCTTCTACCCCAATTAAAGAATCGTTCCAATAGCTTCTCGCCCACTTTCATTCTTCTTTGGTTTGACGTTGGACACGCTTGCCGCTTCTTGAAAATATTGGCGTCGTTTGTGACCAATCACTTGTTAAGGTATTATCCCTTTAACAAAAGTGATACTAACTGGGGTGCCAAGTTGCACTAAAATTGCAAAGGTACATCTTTGTAGTATCTCATTTTAGGGTTTTATAGTGTTGTCTTTGTTATTTTATGGCGTGCAAGGAAATCGTGAATTGGTTGGTGATAGTTCCATCTTACTCCTCATACTCGCCTGTGTCTTTTCAACTTCGTCCTTATTTTCCCAAAGTCCTCTTTCATTATTCGTTAAGTCACATCGTTACCAATTTTTCTTGCTTTTGCCGATGTTGGCTTTCAAATCGTTTGAAGGTACCTTTAGTTACCTCCTTTTTACGCTAGAAGGAACATTATCTATGGCTCATCACCGACAAATCTCTTTTAACATCGCACATATAATCTATTCGGTTTCCCTGCTATACCTACGCATTCCTCATGATAGGATTTACACAATCCTTATGCTCTTAAGTAACCATATCACCACCATCATTTCAAGGTAAACACTTCGATGTCCTTATTCGTATGAATTCCTCCTTTAAATAATCCTTCGTAGGTCATCCTGACCTCTACAAACTCTCAATTACTTTGCTCTCCTGAGCCTCATATCCATTTTCAGCTTTCTAAGCTAAGCTTCTTTTCAAATACAATAACCTAATGTCCTTAGAAATTGTGATATAATATAATTTAGGGGAAACATCGGTTACTTTATCCTTTTCTCAACCATCCGGTCTTCTACTCTTTCCTTTCGTTTTCTTATGGATAACTATACTCCTTACCGTTTCGCCACTCAGATCCATCTGTTACTAGGGTAATCGTCATCTTGCTAGTCCTCGAAGTTAATTCAGGGGTACTTGTCAGATCATGGTGATACGGATCCTTTGATCCTAACTCATCACAAATGCGAATTATCCTTATCACCCTTCCGTTCAGACATTCCATAACTAGCTCTTCACTGAGTTTGTTAGTTGGTTGGAACTTAGTTCAGCGATCACCTCCCTTGATCGTCGCGGTAGTATGTGCCTTGAATTCTAGCGTCGCACTCCTTATTTGCTTTCACTACTAACTTAGCGATTTCATGTTGTTTTCCTTCTTCACTTTTCTTGGGCGCACTACTTCGTGGGTCGATGGTCCTTGACGATTGACCATGTGTTGCAAATTATCTTTCTTCACTCAAATTCATCTTGTCTTAGCTTACCTCCCTACGACCGTCGACCTTGAGGGGATACTCTTCACAGGTCATCGTGCTTCCTCTACTTATCAACCATACTCCTCTTTTAGCAAAGCTAGCTTCCATCGGGTGTTGGGCGTATATCGATTTCTCTTAGCTTAGTTGATACTCTCCACTAATATCTGGTCTTTCGATAGAGGTTTTCTAATTCGTATTCAAAGAATAACGCGTAACCGCCATAAAGATAAACGCCACCAGAACTACATCTTGTAGACGGCGTCAATGCTTTCACTTTCTGTTTGTGTCAAATGATGTTTCTTTACTCTATCTCCTACTCCAAATCATCTTCAATGATGCTAGTGAATAACTCTTCTTGAAAGATAAAGTATAATCTTGCACTTCATACTCCTTGTTCGAGTATCTACCTTTGCTGTGATTACCCCCTTAACATTTTTCCTCTAGAAAAATGTAAAGGATTTCCTGCTCTTCACTTCATCTCGCCTTCCTTGACGCTCTTCAATTCAGCAATTTCTTATTCCTTCGTGTAACGAATCTCCATCTTCACACTTGTTTCGAAAAAGAAGGGATAGCTCGGAATCCCTTTTTGTTACTCTTTAATCATGAGGGTTACTCGACACATCCTAGTATCTTATTGTCCTTAATTAGTTTTCTCCTTCCAATTACCTTCATTTTCCAGCATTGCTAGTGATCTCCTCCAAGTTTTAGGGACGTCCTTGTACTTAACCAAAAGTGACCTTCATGTCACTCAACCTTCCATTTGTTGACCACTCAATCTTTCTTTTTGGTCGATGAACATAGACAGTAAGGACCTTCGATTCTTTCTCTAAGTTATAGCTTAGTGTACTCCTCAATTGTGCTTCCTTGTACTTGACTGACTCACACATACCTTCCACGTTTTACGTTATGTACGTGATCCAATAGCATCTTCTATGCTATATAGTTATGCCAAGTATTTCACTTATGGATAACTGATGTCTCAACGTCTTTCGTATCCCTTGATGTCGCAGCAAGAGTAGGGTACTAGTTACTTGATTCGCCATTGCGGAATGTTACGTAAGTGAGTTGTATGTTGTTAGGGTACTAACCTTTGAAGAGAAACGGTGATGATCATTGTGAGTCCCTTAAGTTCGATGGTTAACCAGGAAAGTGTAAAATACAACAAGTCTAATAATCACTAGAATGGACTAGTATTACTTGTAAATAAATGCAAGAATATATAAACAAAGTAATACAAGACTTAAAGCAATAAACAAGTAAAGTGGAACATTATGTATTTTTCAATTGTGTATTTTATTTATGATGTTAAATAAAATACAAGGTTGTGCGGAATCAAGATAATACAAATAAGTATGTATCCTAACAACCTATGAATTACAAATGATCTATATTTGTCAAATAACTCTTTTGGATCGAGATACTTAAAGTTGTGAAGTATCCCTGTTTAAGATCGAGAGTATTTGGACAAATTCACTTAAATGCAAAATGTATGCTTAAAAGTATTTTTCTCAAGGAACTGACTTTGTATTTATAGGCAACAAAATTCACCAGTGAATTTTGTGCCGTACAAATCTAGTTGCATGCATTTAATGATTCGACAAGAACATTAAATGCATTGGATAAGGAATAAGGATAAAGTCACATCAAATGACTTTGTATCCTTTTATCCAACCATCTTTACACACGTATACTTTGGTAAAGAACAAGTGGATTGTTCTTTGGAAAGTGTGTAAAGGCAAAAGTCAATCCTCGATATCAGTGTTCAGACTTGTAGGGTCTAGAACACTGACAATCCTCCAGTGTACAGATCTGGTAAGACTTCCAGTGGACTCCGCCATTTGTAAGTCTTCTTTATTCTGACTTCAGTCTTTGACTTCAGTGAGAATGTCTTCAGTAGAGTTGATCTGGACTGGGGTGAAGTCCAGTGAGCTAATCTGGAGAATACTCCAGATTTCCTATACAAGTATTTGCTCACTGGTCTTCCATTATTTCTGGACAAATCTTCAGAGGGACTCCAGATTCCAAGTCTGGAGTAGGTTCAGTAGAACACGTTTCTGGACAGATCTTCAGTAAGGCTCCAGTAGTCGAGTCTGGAGCGAGTCCAGTAAATCTGGACTAAATCTGGACCTAACAAATTCCCCCTATTGTTTAGAAATAATGCAAGTGTTTTCAAGCTTGAATCTATACATTTTGTATGCTTGAAAAACACAAGTTTTGACTTAGTCTAAAAATCTAAGTTACTGGAAAACACTTTATAGATCATGAGTGTTTTCAGTTTCATCATTTAAGTTCTAACTTAGACTAAATCTGATCATTTACTTATATGAATCAAAAATTGCAACTATTATTACATACATCAACTGATAAATAGTATACAAGTTTCATAAAACAATAAATTTACAACAAGTAAATGATAAGAGTCAGGCCCTTCTTTTTGATGTCTGTCCTGGAGCATCTTCAGTAGCCTTTCTCTTTGGTGATGGAGAAGATGATATTGATTCTGGTGATCTTATGCCCATTGCAACTTCCATCTGTTGCTTTCTTCTCCATACCTTTTCAATTCTTTTCAGAAATGCTTTAACATCAGTCGACACATTTGTCTTCCCCCTGAACGTTAAAGCGATTTCTTTCAGTTCACTCCATCCAAATGCTTGGACTGAAGTACTTTTCCTCTCATCAGTAAAGTTACCCTTCCTGGTCAACTTTACTTCAAACTTAGACATGCCTTCATGATCTTCAGCCAATTTGATTTCAGCACCAGTGATCCTTCTGGCATCAGCCCTGAAATTCAACATCTCATTGTATTTTTCTTTTAGCTTGGCTTGCTGGATCAATGATTCAGTTTCCTTGGACACTCTCCTTTGCTCTATAGCAGATTGGAGTTCTTGACGATTGATTTTTCGAGAAGTGTCCAGGAGAATGAAATTGCTTACATCAGCATCTTTGATTGCTTTGATTTGTCTGGCAGTCAATTTTGGTAAGCCAGTAAGTCGCTTCCTGTACTCTATCTCCAGAGCACCAACGTTCTTTCTGATCTTTTTCTGGAGGCTTACCAGTTCATCCTTTCTTTGTCTGATGAGTTCTGGTACACTCACGCCATAAATTATAGAATCATAGACTTGTTCCTCTTCGGCGTAGAAAGAGCGTACATGAACATCATCCAATAAACTCAAACATTGATGAACTCTGGTCATCCTTCATCTTTTTATACACTTCAATATTAATGCCTAACCTGCCAGCATTGTAAGAATCCAGAGTACCCATAGTTGCCATCTCCCTTTGATGGGCCAGCAGTTCATCCTTTTGATTTCTTTTGAAAATCTCTATCATGATGCATTCTTGTTCAAGCTTCTTAGATGTTTCATCATCAGCATCTTCAACAGTTTGCTCTTCCTCTCCAGATTCCATTTGTTGTTTTCCCTTAACTAACTTCAGAGTTGATGGAATATCTGGGAAGGACTCAAACTGGGGCTCACTGGCTTCAGTACCAGTAGCTCCTTCAGTTAGCCCGACTTCAGTGCCATATGCTCTTTGTGACAATTACTTCAGTGTTTGGTCACCAGAAGACTTTTCCCCCTTGGAATGATCACCAGTCCTTGACTTGAGATCATTCCATAATTCTTCAAGCATAAGTCTGTCCAGTGCACCAAATGTTGTACCTGCTACTGGAGTTGTTTCAGACACAACTTTCTTAAGTGCCTGCACTTCCTTCTGAACATTTGCAACAGCTTTAGGCAAGTGTTTTGGCAACTTCTCATCCAGTAACTTGTCTACTTGGGGTAACACCCCATCATGAATGCTACAAAGAACAGTCTCAGAAACTTCTTCACATATTTCTTTCAGCATATTGTTTCTGAACTTCCTTGTACATGCATCACTTATTGTGCTGACAACTGCATCCTGGTCTAGTGTGGGTCTAGTCTCCAGAGAACTGACCCTGAAAACCAAGTTCTGAACATCTTCTTTCAGACCTGCCAGTTCACCAGTGACTGCAGTCTGAACAGAATTAACCAGCCTTGTCTCTAGACCCTGGACTGCCACTTTGAAACTTTCAGTGTTGTTGTTTGTGGCCAGTACCAGTTCATCAAGCTTCTCATAAACCAGCTTCTCATTCCCAGCAAAGACATTCATCTCAGATGCCAGGTTATTTGATAATAATGATTTGAAGTCTGAAATAACCTGAGATGAAGTCTGGAGTGATCTCTCCAGGTCTGCCACCTTACTTAAAAGGCCTTGGACCTCGACAGAAGATGAAGTGGAGAGACCACTGGGAGGTTCAAGAGTTGAAGGTAATCTGGTCATTAGAGGAACTTGTGCCCAGTCCTCTTCAGTTGCAGCTTTAGATGTTGCAACTGGTGACTCCGGCGCACGAGGTGGAGGTTGAGATTGTGAAGGTTGAGTGGTTGCTGGAGTGAAGTATTGAGTGTGTGCTGGAATTGAAGGTGGTGGTGGTGGTGGTGGTTTGATTGTGGTGGTGGCATTTCTGGTGGAGGTGGTGGCATTTCTGGTAGACTTTCTTCTTCTTGGACATCTTCACCCAGAAAATTCAAGTTTGCATCAAAACCTTCAGACATTGGGGAATCTACGTCATCCCATTCTGGAGCCATCCCAACTGTCTGTTCACCAGACTGTTCACCAGTCTCTACATTCACTTGTTCACCAGCCCCTACATTTAAGTCTATTTGAGCCTCTTGCTCAACTTCCTCAACAACCTGCTCAACAACTTGGGCAACATTTTCAATTTGTTCATCAGTTACCTGCCCAACAACCTCTTGTACGTTCTCTTCAAAAAATTGGAGACCCATCCAAATTCATAACATCCCCAGGATGTCTTTCAGGATTCACCTGAAGTCCTGCTCTCATCAGACGCCTGTTAGTTCTAGGTCGTCTGGAAGGTTCAACAACTTCTTGTACTTGACCTTCAGGAGCCACTTGTCTAATTGGTTGTACAGCTTCAATGATCTGTACATCTTGGTCTCCAGAGGCTCTTTCAACAGCTTGACCTCTATCTGGAGCCATTTCAGCTTCTTCCCTTTGGAAGGTAAGCATGGACTGAGGAATATCTACCTCGTCCAGTGGAGATCTGAGATTGACCAAATCTCTCATATACTCACTCACAGAAAAGTGAGTAGTATCAAAATCATACTGGTCTCCAAGACCATTTTTAAACAGCAGTGAAAGGAAACGAATATATGGAACAAAAGGTTTTCTTCCCTTCACTCTGAGATGCTCTACCAGGTCATCAAAAAGAATTTGGGCGAAGTCCACTCTAAGCCCAAACCATAAACAGTAGGCAATCTGGAGATGGGTTTGATTGATCTGATCTAACCCTCCAGAACTGCCTCCCAGACATTCAACAATATGAGTGAAGAAATATCTCCATGAGTCTGACAGCTTGCTCATGTAGATAGTCCCTTTCCTGGATAGCTGGCCATGCTCATCCAAGATATCCGTGTGCCCCATCAGCCTGCATACTTCCCTTGTATTGATACCAGTGGGAAGCTCAATAGGCAACTCATTCTATTCGTGATAGTTTAACTGTAGAACAGACCTGAGCAGACTTGCAGTGAAACCAAGGGATCTGGTACCTCCCTTGAGAGTATAATTGATAGATGAAGTTTCATCATCAAATGTTGCAGTGTACCAGAATTCACACAGGTACTCGTGGTACATCCTTCCTGGATTTAATGTTAACGCACCATATAATGGGCAAGAGAGAAAGAATGAGTTTAATCTCCCAATAATCGATTGGGCATCATGAACACTGGAAAGAGAGAGTCTTGCCATCCAGTTGTTCATATTGATTCTTATGGCATTTGCCTCAAGATTGATATGAGGTGCCCTGCCAACATTTTCGGAAGGAGCATATTCAGCGGCAAGGAGATTTTTGAGCGATTTTGACTGTCTAGGTGCCATTTTATACAGAATAAATGAAGATGAAATTGAATATATATAGGTTATGATGAAGAATTGATGAAGGAATTGAATGTAAATGGAGTAAATAAGAGAGATGATGATGATTGGAAAATGAATGAAGAAGTAAATGAAGGTTGACTGGACACTCGAGTATCACTGGTGGATTAGTCCAGTGAACATGTACTGATGGTACACTGGAGGGACACTCCAGTATCACTGGTGGATTAGTCCAGTGAACATGTACTGATGGTACACTGGAGGGACACTCCAGTATCACTGGTGGATTAGTCCAGTGAACATGTACTGATGGTACACTGGAGGGACACTCCAGTATCACTGGTGGATTAGTCCAGTGAACATGTACTGATGGTACACTGGAGGGACACTCCAGTATCACTGGTGGATTAGTCCAGTGAACATGTACTGATGGTACACTGGAGGGACACTCAAGTATCACTGGTGGATTAGTCCAGTGAACATGTACTGATGGTACACTGGAGGGACACTCCAGTATCACTGGTGGATTAGTCCAGTGAACATGTACTGATGGTACACTGGAGGGACACTCCAGTATCACTGGTGGATTAGTCCAGTGAACATGTACTGATGGTACACTGGAGGGACACTCCAGTATCACTGGTGGATTAGTCCAGTGAACATGTACTGATGGTACACTGGAGGGACACTCCAGTATCACTGGTGGATTAGTCCAGTGAACATGTACTGATGGTACACTGGAGGGACACTCCAGTATCACTGGTGGATTAGTCCAGTGAACATGTACTGATGGTACACTGGAGGGACACTCCAGTATCACTGGTGGATTAGTCCAGTGAACATGTACTGATGGTACACTGGAGGGACACTCCAGTATCACTGGTGGATTAGTCCAGTGAACATGTACTGATGGTACACTGGAGGGACACTCCAGTATCACTGGTGGATTAGTCCAGTGAACATGTACTGATGGTACACTGGAGGGACACTCCAGTATCACTGGTGGATTAGTCCAGTGAACATGTACTGATGGTACACTGGAGGGACACTCCAGTATCACTGGTGGATTAGTCCAGTGAACATGTACTGATGGTACACTGGAGGGACACTCCAGTATCACTGGTGGATTAGTCCAGTGAACATGTACTGATGGTACACTGGAGGGACACTCCAGTATCACTGGTGGATTAGTCCAGTGAACATGTACTGATGGTACACTGGAGGGACACTCCAGTATCACTGGTGGATTAGTCCAGTGAACATGTACTGATGGTACACTGGAGGGACACTCCAGTATCACTGGTGGATTAGTCCAGTGAACATGTACTGATGGTACACTGGAGGGACACTCCAGTATCACTGGTGGATTAGTCCAGTGAACATGTACTGATGGTACACTGGAGGGACACTCCAGTATCACTGGTGGATTAGTCCAGTGAACATGTACTGATGGTACACTGGAGGGACACTCCAGTATCACTGGTGGATTAGTCCAGTGAACATGTACTGATGGTACACTGGAGGGACACTCCAGTATCACTGGTGGATTAGTCCAGTGAACATGTACTGATGGTACACTGGAGGGACACTCCAGTATCACTGGTGGATTAGTCCAGTGAACATGTACTGATGGTACACTGGAGGGACACTCCAGTATCACTGGTGGATTAGTCCAGTGAACATGTACTGATGGTACACTGGAGGGACACTCCAGTAAAGTACCAGTGAAAACCATTTTTGAAAGACTGGTAACTCAAACTTGCACGTCAACTAATTCAGACAAATGAGAGGGACACATTTACAAAGCACCAGTAATATTTTCTAAAGAGTTTGTCCAGTGAGAAAATAAATTAATAAATTCCCCCTGAACTTAAAACATTTTTTAAGAAAAAAATATCTTTCAAGTCTTTCCCTGGAATGTTCCAGAAATCTAATAATGCAAAGATAGTACACAAAGGCGTTCAATATCTGAGCATTTACCAGATTTAAGGGTTTAACATTCCCAACTCACCAACAAGATATTCAAAAGTTTTGACATCCAGAGGTTTGGTAAAAATGTCAGCGAGGTGTTTGTCAGTGGGAATAAAATGG
This sequence comes from Erigeron breviscapus, assembly GCA_034093135.1. Classification (NCBI taxonomy): domain Eukaryota; kingdom Viridiplantae; phylum Streptophyta; class Magnoliopsida; order Asterales; family Asteraceae; genus Erigeron; species Erigeron breviscapus. Next base: position 79,344,510 of record CM067172.1, on the reverse strand, counting down.
AGTTCAATGTTGTTTTTCATAATATGATCACGAATAAAGTGATACTTGAGATCAATGTGCTTCGTTCTGGAGTGCATGACTGGATTGTTTGAGATAGTAATGGCACTGGTATTATTACAAAAGATTGGGGTCTTTGAATATTTAATACCATAATCAAGCAACTGGTTCTTCATCCAGAGTATCTGAGCACAACAACTGGCTGCAGACACGTATTCAGCTTCAGCAGTGGACAATGAACTGAAGTTTGCTTCTTACTGGTCCAGCTGACCAGTTTGCCACCTAGGAAATGACATCCACCAGTTGTGGATTTCATATCTATCTTACAACCTGCATGATCTGAATCTAAATAACCCATTAGATCCATGCCTGAGCCTTTGGGATACCAAAGACCTAGACTGGGGACACCTTTAAGGTACTTCAGTATGCGCTTTACAGCAAGCATATGAGATTCCTTTGGATTAGACTGATATCTGGCACATAAACATGTTGAAAACATAATATCTGGTCTATTGGTAGTTAAATACATCAGTGAACCAACCATGCCTCTATAGACAGTGGTGTTCACTGGTTTTCCATCTGGATCGGAGTCCAGTGTCAGTGGTGCAGAAATTGGAGTTGGTTTAGATGGTGAAGAGTTCATATCAAATTTCTTTAAAAGATCTCTAACATATTTTTCCTGATTAATAAAGATGCCATCTTTGTTTTGTTTAATCTGGAGTCCAAGAAAATATGTTAATTCACCCATTAAACCATCTCATATTCAGTTGACATTATTTTCGAAAATTTCTTGCACATGTTTTCATCAGTAGACCCAAAAATAATATCATCAACATAAATTTGTACCATTAACAGATTACCTTTTTCATGAAGAATAAATAAGGTATTGTCAATTGCACCTCGTTTGAAACCATTTTTCAACAAATGTTTAGTTAGAGTGTCATACCAGGCACGTGGGGCTTGTCTGAGGCCATAAAGCGCTTTGTCCAGACGATATACCCAATGTGGATGCTTTTCATCAACGAAACCTGGTGGTTGTCTGACATAAACTTCTTCTTCAAGCTTTCCATTCAAGAAAGCACTCTTTACATCCATCTGGTAGACCTTGAACTGATGATAAGCAGCGAATGCTAAGAATATTCTGATCGCTTCAAGTCTAGCCACTGGAGTAAATGATTCATCAAAGTCGACATCTGACTGGCAGTAGCCTTGTGCTACCAGTCTGGCCTTGTTTCTGATTACGTGGCCATCTTCATCTACTTTGTTTCTAAAGACCCATCTTGTTCCAGTTGGTTCTTTCTTTCCAACTGGGAAAGGAACCAGATACCAGACCTTGTTCCTTTCAAACTAGTGAAGCTCTTCTTGCATAGTAGTCACCCAGCTTGGATCTTCCATAGCCTCGTCAATCTTCTTTGGTTCCATCAAAGATAGAAAACTAACGTATAAGCATTGATTACTGGAGGCTCTTCTGGTCTGAACTCCTCTACTGGAGTCACCTATGATCTGATCAATAGGATGAGCTTTTGTCCATCTGGAGTACTGACCAGGATTGTTACTGACAACAATATCAGTGCAAGAATTCAGTTGAGTCTCCTCTGGAGTTGCTTCTGGAGGAGGATCTTGCCAGACTACTTCAGTATCTTCATCTGAGTCATTTAAATCACGATTTGCATCATGAAATTCTTCATTTGAAGGCATTTCCTGAAGTACTGGTTCAGTTTGGAATTCTTCATAAGAAGACATTTCTGGTCTATTCTCAACTGACACTGATACTGGAGGAGTAGTACGAACATCTGATCCAATATTAATTTCAGAGGGTAGTTTGAAAATAATAGAAGGATAGAATGGAGTACTACTAGAGAGTTTCTTTTTCTGAACAGGTTCCAGATCAGGATGACTGGAAACTGTGTCTTTTGAATCTTCATTTTTGTCGTTTACAGGATCAGATTCACAAAAGACAATTGGAGTTACTGGGGGAGAGTCAAGGGCTGGCTTCTTGTTGATTGCAGCATTTGATTCATCAAATGTTACATGAATTGACTCATGGACCTTCTCCAGTCTCTTGTTGTAGACTCTAAAGGCCTTGCGAATGGCTGAATAGCCTAAGAAATACCCTTCATCAGCTTTGGCATCAAATTTGCCTAGCTGACTGGAGTCGTTCAGGATGTAAACTGGACATCCAAAAACGTGAAAATAACCAGTATTTGGTTTTCTATTTCTTAAGACTTCATAGGCTATCTTTTTGTGTCTTTTGATGTACACTGATCGATTCTGGGTGTGGCAAGCAGTTGCAATTGCTTCCGCCCAGAAACTAGTAGACAGACCAGATTCAGCAAGCATACTCCTGGCAGCTTCTATCAGCGTTCGATTCTTCCTTTCCACCACTCCATTTTATTCTGGAGAGCGGGCTGATGAGAAATTCTGGGAGATGCCAGTGTCAGTACAGAATGACTCCAGAGTTGCATTCTGGAATTCTGTTCCATTGTCACTTCTTAACTGACACACTTTTCGACTGTACTTGAGCTCAATTTGCTTGATAAGACTGATGATTTCAGCAGCAGCTTCACTTTTAGACCTCAGAAAGATCACCCAACAATATCTGGAGAATTCATCTACGATCACCAGGGTGTATCTTTTACCAGCACGAGTCTGAACATTCACTGGACCAAAGAGGTCCATATGAAGCATATGAAGGGGTTCAGATATGCTGAAATTCTGTCTGGTCTTGAAACTGGTACGTTTTTGCTTACCCATCTCACATCCTGGACATGGCCTTTCCTTTTTGAAGGAAACTGAAGGTATCCCATCTGCAAGTTGTTTTCTGGACAACTTATTAATATTCTTGAAATTTAAATGGGATAACCTTTTGTGCCATAACCAGTTTGTGTCTTCATCAGCTTGAGTATAGAAACACTGCTCTGAAGGAGAGCTTTCCATATCCATCACGTACACATTCCCTTTTCTGGGAGCAATCAACACTACCTTCCAGTCCTTGTTGAATACGATACCCTGAGCAATATTGAATAGAACTTGATAGCCATCATCACACAGTTGACTTACACTGATCAGGTTGTATTTCAAACCATTCACAAATGCAACACATCTGAACTTGACTTGTCCATTGTTCAGAACACCGTATCCCTCAGTCTTTCCACAACCATCATTTCCAAAAGTAATGGAGGGTCCATCAGAAATGGTGAACTCCTCCAGCAGGGTCTTACATCCAGTCATCGTCCTGCCAGCAGCACTGTCAAGATACCAGATATATTTCTTTCGATCGCCCTGCACATACACCAGATACTTATCAGTTAGATTTGGGAACCCATCGACTGATGGGTTCACTGGACCCTCCCTTATAGGTCCCTGGGGCAATCTGGTTTAGTTCACTCTCTTCAACAGTGGTCTTAGTTGAAAAGACCACTGGGGTTGATAGTTTTGAAACCTTTTTCTTTTTCTCAACTGGAGAAATAGATTTAACTTTCTTAGCAAAAGGTTTTGTATTTTGTCTAGGGCCAGATGAAGTACCCTCAATAAAGTTTAATCTTGCATTAAAACTTTGAGATTGACGAGTCAGAATTTGAATCTGGCTCTCTAACCTGGACAAAATATTTTCTTCAGATGACACCTTAGCCTTTCCAGTCCTAGGCTTAGGTAGGGGATTGGTCTGAGGCAAAGGTTTATTCCGATAAACCTCTTTAACTGGAGCAGTCATCTGGAATGCTCCAGTCTTGACCTCTGGGGATTGAACTGGGTAAATATTGGTCTTGGGAGTTACAGGCTCATCATAAACAGTGGTGGGCCTGAACCCCTCTGGTAATCGATCGATTACTGGTATTAATGATGCTACATGAGTATTTCCATCTAAGTATGCACGTTTTTGAGCAGGAAATTGATTTACCCCAGCATCATATGGCTTTTTGGTTTCTAGCCATGATTTAATTACCAGATTTTCTTTCTCTAAAATGACTTCAAGATCTTGTTTTTCTTGAATCAATTGTTCAGTTACCAGAACCTGGGCTTGAAATGCCAGTTCAATGTCTTGAAGTTCTTTCAATTTTGATTTTAAAGCAGTTATTTCAGAAGAATCTGTTTCTAGCCATGATTTAATCACCAGATTTTCTTTCTCTAAAATGACTTCAAGATCTTGTTTTTCTTGAATCAATTGTTCAGTTACCAGAACCTGGGCTTGAAATGCCAGTTCAATGTCTTGAAGTTCTTTCAATTTTGATTTTAAAGCAGTTATTTCAGAAGAATCTGTTTCTAGACCATTTACACAATCAGATCTAACAGTTTCTACAAATATCAAATCAGAATTAAGAGCTTCAGCTATGTCCAGTTTTAGTTCTTGGTCAGTTGCACAATCATAATCACTAACCTTCTTAATAACAATGTCTACCCATCGTCCAGATGTGACATCTTCCTTCACCAGGTGCTCATCGTCTGCCAGAGCCATGTAACAGCAATCTCTTTCTTCTTCTTCATCAACAGATGATTCATCAGAAGGAACCCACTTCTCTTCAGTTGTTGCAATCATGCACTTATTATTGTTTTCAATTTGTTGTGCCATGAGAGCAATCTGGGCCTTAAGCTTTTTATATTTCAGTTTATAGCTATCATCAGGCTTATTATTTGAAGAGAATGGACCAGGCTTGGATACAAACTGGCTGGACCTGCACTCTTTCATGAAATGACCCTTTTTGCCACACTTAAAGCATGTCAAATTGGTCTTATCAGTGGAAGAACTGGATGCAAATTGTCCAGATGGCCTATTTGCTCTTGCTTTGAAACGGTTAAACGTTTTAGCAATCATTACAATGAGGTCATCATCATCAGTTTCATCACAACAGTCTGGAGAGATTTGACTGGTCTCTCCAGAATCCATGAGTTCAGACACCATCTTCTTCATAGAAAATACATTCTCAGAAGATATCAGTGTTGTACTATGTGGTTCAGTATGACTAACCACATTAGGACTACTGGAGGCATGGTTAAAAGCATCTTGTTCTGCCACCACTCTCTGAGCTTGATTTTCTTCAGTATACCTGAAAGCTCCATATAGAGTTGAGAGAGTGTGTGTGTGCAGAGTTTTACCTTGTCGTAAGACCAGGATCATGTGAGACCATTTGGTGGGTAGAATATCACAAAATTTCTCCAGAAGTATATCCTTGTCCTTCTCAACCCCAAGACCTCTCAATTGGTTTATGATACTCATAAATCTGGTGTAAGTACCAGTGAGAGACTCGTTAGGTTGAGCAAAAAATGACTCATACCTCTTGTTTAAGGAGACCTTTCTGGTGACAATGGTGTCATCTCCTCCTTCATGTTGGTTTAAAAGTTCATCCCACATGGTTTTAGCACTAGGAAAAAGAACTAGTGTGGGAATTAGGGTTTCAGGAACGTCCCCGAGGATCATGTTTTTGAGAAGGGTGTCTAGATTCACCAATCTCCTCTCCTCTTCAGACCAATGTTCCTCCTTCTTTTCCCTTCCTCTTCTAGATCCAGAAGGATCAAGAAGGGGATTGAGAGGTGATGTTGGTACACAAGGACCTTCATTTAAAATTTTCATCATGTTCCTATCAATACCAGTGACATGCAAAACCATCCTAGCCTTCCACGTACCAAATTCATCACTGTTCCCACTGAATTTAGGAACAGGATTATTTGAGTAGTGCACATGCACGTGTGGAGAAGCAGGAGTAGGAGGAGGAGGTGGATTAGTGTTATTAACAATAGGTGGTTCATTTTGATCATTAATATTAGCATTAGGATCGGGACCAAGATTAAAACTTCCTTGTGTATTTTCTTGGTTAGCCATCAAAGAAACAGATCTAGGCAATGTTTAGCCTTTTGCTCTGATACCAAATGTGAGTCCCTTAAGTTCGATGGTTAACCAGGAAAGTGTAAAATACAACAAGTCTAATAATCACTAGAATGGACTAGTATTACTTGTAAATAAATGCAAGAATATATAAACAAAGTAATACAAGACTTAAAGCAATAAACAAGTAAAGTGGAACATTATGTATTTTTCAATTGTGTATTTTATTTATGATGTTAAATAAAATACAAGGTTGTGCGGAATCAAGATAATACAAATAAGTATGTATCCTAACAACCTATGAATTACAAATGATCTATATTTGTCAAATAACTCTTTTGGATCGAGATACTTAAAGTTGTGAAGTATCCCTGTTTAAGATCGAGAGTATTTGGATAAATTCACTTAAATGCAAAATGTATGCTTAAAAGTATTTTTCTCAAGGAAATGACTTTGTATTTATAGGCAACAAAATTCACCAGTGAATTTTGTGCCGTACAAATCTAGTTGCATGCATTTAATGATTCGACAAGAACATTAAATGCATTGGATAAGGAATAAGGATAAAGTCACATCAAATGACTTTGTATCCTTTTATCCAACCATCTTTACACACGTATACTTTGGTAAAGAACAAGTGGATTGTTCTTTGGAAAGTGTGTAAAGGCAAAAGTCAATCCTCGATATCAGTGTTCAGACTTGTAGGGTCTAGAACACTGACAATCCTCCAGTGTACAGATCTGGTAAGACTTCCAGTGGACTCCGCCATTTGTAAGTCTTCTTTATTCTGACTTCAGTCTTTGACTTCAGTGAGAATGTCTTCAGTAGAGTTGATCTGGACTGGGGTGAAGTCCAGTGAGCTAATCTGGAGAATACTCCAGATTTCCTATACAAGTATTTGCTCACTGGTCTTCCATTATTTCTGGACAAATCTTCAGAGGGACTCCAGATTCCAAGTCTGGAGTAGGTTCAGTAGAACACGTTTCTGGACAGATCTTCAGTAAGACTCCAGTAGTCGAGTCTGGAGCGAGTCCAGTAAATCTGGACCTAACAATCATTGCTTTGAATAATCAAGAATATAGAGTTTGGATTCGAATGAATGAAATAGGAAATATAAAAACAAAAGAATCATCAAGACTCGAATCAGACTCCTTGCGCGAGTTAAAGAAATCACTTCTTTGTCTTCCGTTGCCCAATGAACTCCAACCTTTAATGACGTCAATATATGCCGCACCGACTTAGATAATATGGATAACCGTTCGTGTACGCGTGTTATTATAGAGATATCGCACCAAATTTCGGAGCTGCAATCCCCAGAATGTGTCGTCTAGAATGTATATCGGAATGTGTTCTATCGGCGTCGTCAAATCGTAATTTGGCTTTAATACCACTCGTCCTTCACAAGTCTCCAACCTCATTCGGCGTTTCCATATGTTTCGCACCATCTCAGATCGAATACAAAGGTTATGCGTAGTTTCTAAAAAGGATTGAGTCGCGTCATATCTTGGGTCTACAATTCTCAGAGTATATCATCCAACGTACGTGGAAAGATGCTCCACCGATGATATCGCCGTTGTCATATGTCCATAATGAATAGTGGTGTCGTAAGAAATAGGATGTGGGATAATTTCAAAAGAGCACGAGTGAACGAATATTGGATTGGAGGGGTACTTAGTGACAACTTTCATACTTAGGAAATTTCTAATTCATAATGAATTTCTCAGGGCCAATCACTAGTTCTCAAGCGGTCAAATCTCATCACGCAATATATATATCCCAGTAGTAAGGACTAACCACATTATAATCATATCTAGCAGGTGCCAGTTCTCATTAGTCAAATCTTAGAGCATAATAACTATCTCAATAATAAGGCACAACTATATAATCATTAAATCGTTCATGCACTAGCCCTCAATTAGCTCAATTTTAGGGCGCAATAACTATCTCAATAGAAAGGCATGACTACTAAATCATCAAAATATTCACGCACTAGTTTCCAGTAGCTCAATCTTATGGGTGAAGGCTTTAATATCTCTATTGTCCATAAAATTTTCCTATCACCTCGTCATGCTCATATTCTTTTTCAAATCAATCATAAATAATCAACATCATTACTCAATAATTTGACCAAGTCATACCCCAAAATGATTTCGTGCCTTATAATAATCTCATTATTTTAAAGTGCATATGCAACTTAAAGTTCAACATCATGAATCATAAGGCTTTTACGCATGCATTCCTCACATAATTTCCACGTTGCACATTCCAAACTTTCACATTGCATATTACAAACTTTCACATTGCACATTACAACTTTCACATTGCATATTACAAACTTTCACATTGCATATTACAAGCTTTCACATTGCACATTACAACTTTCACATTGCATATTACAAACTTTCACATTGCATATTACAAACTTTCACATTGCATATTACAAACTTTCACATTGCACATTACAACTTTCACATTGCACATTATAAACTTTCACATTGCACATTATAAACTTTCACATTGATGTTACAAGCTTTCACATTGCACATTACAACTTTCACATTGCATATTACAAACTTTCACATTGCATATTACAAACTTTCACATTGCACATTACAACTTTCACATTGCACATTACAACTTTCACATTGCACATTACAACTTTCACATTGCATATTACAAACTTTCACATTGCATATTACAAACTTTCACATTGCACATTACAACTTTCACATTGCACATTACAACTTTCACATTGCACATTACAACTTTCACATTGCACATTACAACTTTCACATTGCACATCACAACTTTCACATTGCACTTACAAGCTTACACATTGCACATTCTAAACTTTCACATTGCATAATACAAACTTTCACATTGCATATTACAAACTTTCACATTGCACATTACAACTTTCACATTGCACATTATAAACTTTCACATTGCACATTATAAACTTTCACATTGATGTTACAAGCTTTCACATTGCACATTACAACTTTCACATTGCATATTACAAACTTTCACATTGCATATTACAAACTTTCACATTGCATATTACAAACTTTCACATTGCACATTACAACTTTCACATTGCACATTACAACTTTCACATTGCATATTACAAACTTTCACATTGCACGTTATAAGCTTTCACATTGCATATTACAAACTTTCACATTGCACATTACAACTTTCACATTGCATATTACAAACTTTCACATTGCACATTACAACTTTCACATTGCACATTATAACTTTCACATTGCACATTACAACTTTCACATTGATGTTACAAGCTTTCACATTGCACATTACAACTTTCACATTGCATATTACAAACTTTCACATTGCATATTACAAACTTTCACATTGCACATTACAACTTTCACATTGCATATTACAAACTTTCACATTGCACATTATAACTTTCACATTGCACATTACAACTTTCACATTGCACATTACAACTTTCACATTGCATATTACAAACTTTCACATTGCACGTTATAAGCTTTCACATTGCATATTACAACTTTCACATTGCACATTACAATTTTCACATTGCACATTCCAACTTTCACATTGCATATTACAAACTTTCACATTGCACATTACAACTTTCACATTGCACACTATAAGCTTTCACAATGCAATCAAATCATGCCCAAATTCACATGTTGTAGCATAGAGTAGCATGTATCAACGAATGCTTTTCAATCTTATATTCATTTCAAAGAGTTGAGAAATCCATGGTAAATTATAAAGTTCTCGTTTGTCACATTTATCGTGAGAGAAAATATATCAATCGATTAATCATTCATCATACCAAAACCATTTGGTCATCAATACTTCAATATTGTCAAATTCAACAACTTTCAAGATTCCATATAAGGTCCAATACCCAAACCGTAATAATTTCCATCCACAGCAATAATAATGATTTCCATTCAGCCCAAAGGCATAATTCGATGAGTATATGCTTGAGCCACTACTAAGACCATTTACATGTCCCAACAACATAATATTTCATTTCAGAGCACAAGCTGTCAATCAAGTGCTTTAATCACAATTGGGGTCGTGCCATGGAGACGACCAATAATATATACAGATAGTTAGAGCACCGCTCGGGTTGGACTGGCAATGAAGGTGGCCACAAAGGCAGACCAAACATTCCACTGTTACCTATTTAGTGGGTGAGTGGACGACTCTAGTTGCGCAACCCTCTAACTACAGGCCTCCACTATCGGAGTTAAATAGTAGTGTACCGAAGAATCTCGGTTTGACAGAACTCAAGCTCATCGTATAACGTATAACACATTGAACATACAATATATCCCATTTCATAATCATTCTTTCAAGAATCATTTCATATATATAAATCCATTTTATTTATCATGCTTTTCACCCCGTAAGTAAAACACATAAAAGAGTTTGAAAGGGGGCTATGACTCACCTTGATATGCCGCATATTATATTCACTTATCCAAATGGGTACTTCCCATCTATCGCTTCCTTGATCATATATCCATCATATTCCTCAATCACATTCCAAGCCAAGACTATCCCTACGATAGGACTAATGTACGTAAGTTCCTATCTTAAGTCATCACTAAGAATGCCACTTCCATTATGTTGTTATAAATTTTGGGATCCAAGTGTATTGTTAATATTTGCATCTTTTTGGTTGTAGAGAGTGTTGGTGTAAAAGGGTCACTTTCATTATACATGTAGTTATAGGTTGTTAGAATTTCGATAACTTGCCTTTGATTATCATGGTCCCCATTGTGTGCTTTGCTTGATTATAATATTTGACATTAGTAACTTCATAATATTAATATTTATGAATACTTTCTGATTTATAACTATTTATTTAATTTAATATTATTTAATTAATTATTTATTCATTTTCTTGATTTATTAACCAAATAATTCTTTAAAAATACTTTTAGGTACCTCACTTGCCTTTATAATTCATGGCTAATTATATTTGGGTTATATTCTGATTATTATGCTTTTTAACTTAGAATATTGTGATATATATATTTATTTATGTAGTTTTTCTATTAATTTAAAAATAGTTATTAATTAGTGATTTTCACTTACTTAATTATTTCTAAATTATATGACATTTGTTCTTTGACTTAAAATGATTTTACTCCAGTAGGTTTTAGTCACTTTCATCATTGGTTGTGATTATTTAACCAATTTCATGATTTATATACTTTATTTATTTATTTATTTACCTTTTTAATTATCATTTAAATTTAATAATTAATAGAAATTCTTAGAAATCACCACACAACTTTTTGGCTAAAAATCCCAGGACTTTTAGGCAACTTTTATCATGGAAAAATCTATCAACTTTGCCTTCATCAAGTGTATATAACAAAGAAATCAAGAAGAAAACATAAACTTTTGATAAAACCTTTGAATATAAACAAGAACAATATAGATCTAGTAAAGAGATGAAGATTTATACCCTTGAAGAACTTGGTTTTGAAGATGATTTTGGGCAGATTTTTCGGACCTATTTAGGCTCCTAATAACCCTTAATCCAAGCTTGAAACAACCCTTAATCTTATCTTGAAACAACCCTTGCTTAACCCTTATTATTATTATAGTTTAGATTGACTCTTGTTTACCTTTTTCTTGTTTACTAGGGCCGAAAATTATGAAGGTGGAGGAGAAGAGAAAGAGTTTATTGAGAGAAATTATGTTTGAGTGTGTGAGAGTGAATGTGAAGTGTGTGTGTGTGTGAAAGGTGGGGGGACGGCCAAACAAAAGGGGGAGGGGTAATTGAAGGGTTTTCTCCTTTTTCTTTTTTTTTATAAGTGTATAAGTGTTTAGGTGTATAAGGGTATTTAAATGTGTGTTTGTTTATATAAGTGTATTATGTATTTGTATATATATATGAGTATAGTTAGTTGTTTGTGTTCAAGAGTATATATTTATGTATTTGTATGTCGTGTGTGTAAGTATGTATGTATATACATACCTTGTGTTTTTAATTTACTACTTAACTCATCTTGTATTCATTTTAGTTATATATATATATATATATATATATACGCTTATTAATATTTCAAGCATTTTTTTTGTACATATAATTTCATAAGTATATTTTGAGCTAGAATTTCTATTTTCATGCCAATATATACTTTAGTTAGCTTAGTGATTAAATTGTTGGACCTTTATAAGGATTTTTGATGGTTATCTCAACTTGTGAGTCTTGTACAAATATTTTTATAACTTAACTTCTCGAAACAAAGTTTTTGGTTCATTGACATTTCGTCAAGTTCAATTAGAATTAGTTTATAGTTTGAGATTGTCTACTGTTATTATTTATGGCATTCATAAGATAGCTAGTCACCTACAATACTTCATTGAACTAGAGGGCAATTATCACTATGCCTTAAATGTCTAGAAGGTCAATTCTCTTAATAAGCTTCTAGGGATAGATACCTAGATAAGTCTAAGTAAATTGTCCTAGTCGGAAATTGAGGGTTGTTACATAGGTGAATGTCTAAATGCAACACGTGTGCTCATAAAAATGGATTTAATAAAGATCTTCTTCTTTTTCTCTTTTTTTTTGAAAAGGAATCCTTTTGAACATAAGTCCAAGTGGCCGTTTCAGTTTTACATGGTCCTCTCATAATTAAACGTAGATTCATGACTCTACGTTTAATTATGGTCCTACCATGTAAAGCTCAAACTAATCCGCTTAACCTTATGCTCGACTCGACTATAAAAATTCGTTTTGAAAAGTGGCTATAGTTTTTAAATTCCCGGAGGAATCCCAGTGTTCTCTATAACCTTAGGCTCTGATACCATTTTCTGTAACACCCCAACTAAGGCGGAACAATGGGATGTACAGAAAGTCGAGTATTCAAAACAAAGGATAATAGATAAACACTCACCATAGCTTTATTTAATAAAAGAATTTACAATGCACAAGCATGTGAACCAATCCCCAAGTACAATGCGTCCACCGTACTTGGACATTAAGTCCACGAGACAAATAACAAATACATGAAACGGTATTCTACAATGATCAAGGCGGATTCCATTGCCCATCACAAGGTTTGATCTTTGACTCCAAAGTGCAATGCAAATAATCATGATGCATACAATTCCTCAAAGCTAATGCTAAATCCTGAAAAGCATGAAGAACAAGTGTCAACTACGAAAACGTAGTTGGTGAGTGCATAGGTTTGCAAGTAAATCTCGTTACATATCCATTTCAAAACAAACTTAGAAAATATATTATTTCATATCAATTCACCCAAACCACATGACCGACAAAATTCCCATATCAAACTATCAAGTTTTCCGTATACCATAATGTCACTTCAAAGCATTGAAAATCCATGGTTAATTATAAAGCTCTCATTTGTCAAATCATTGTGAGAGAAAAATATATCTATCGAATAATCATATATCACACCCAAAACCATTCGGTCATCAATATTTCGATATCGCCAATTCCACAACTTTCAAGATTCCATATAAGGTCCAATACCCAAACCGTATGTTCAATCCATAATAACCAACCATAAATAATATCAATAACACTTGGCCAAAGGTATAATTTGATGAGTTTGTCTTGAGCCACTACTAAGACCCTTTCACGTCCAAATAATAATAATAATAACATGTCCCGAAGAAGTAAAGATAGAAGCACATGCTGTCAATCACGTGCAATAATGATAATAAAGGGGTCGTGCCATGGAGACGCCCAATAATATATAAAGTAGATTAGAGCACCCCTAGGCAGACCGGTGATGAGGCGGCCAGTCAACCCGCTGCCATCTTGGTGAGTGAGGGGACGAATCCTAGTTGCGCAACCCTCTAACTACAGGCCTCAATGAGTTAATAGTAGTGTACAGGGGACCACCATTTGACAGTACTCAAGCTCATCATATAACATATAACACGTTGAACATACAATAACATTCCCATGTAATCATCATTCATTCAATATAACATTTTCATAAAAGAAAGTCAATTTAATTAATCATGCTTTTCACCCCGTAAGTAAAAACATATAAAAGAGTTTGAAAGGGGGCTATGACTCACCTTGATATGCCGAGCATTATATTTACTTATCCAAAATGGGTACTTCCCATCTATAGCTTCCTTGATCTTATATTCCTTACGCTTCTCATTCGCATTTCAAAGCCAAGACCATTCCTACGCGAAACTAAGGCGAATAAGGTCCTATCTTAGGTTATCATATAGAAATGCCATGTTAAGTTATGTTATTCTTATTCGATATTGGATGTGTAACCGATTTTAATACGAATAGCATTTGTGATGTCAATTTATAGTTTGGTTAACGTAATTACTTATGTTTATTCCAACTAGTTATCTTTTGTGTCACTTTGATTACGCTTATCCTTTAACTCACATATTTCTCGATATGTCTTATGATTATTCGGGTTTATGAAATTCGTTTATGTGTTATGGGTCATCATCCTTTGGGCCTTGAAGTTTTGGGCTTCTAAGTGACTTGGGCTTAAGTGTTTGTTCTTTTGGGCTTAACTTTAAATGGGCCATAAGGTTATTGGGTCAAATGGATTGTTGGGCCAGATGGGCCCACTGAATTATGGTTCATTTGGGTTTATTATTTGGGCCGGGCTAGCCCATTATGTCCTTAGTGTAATTGTTGGTCCATTTACATACTTTATGGTTTACTTCTAAATTTTCTGATTTTACCTCACATTTTTACGACATATCACCTACTGTTTCGGGGTTAAATCTAATTGTTTGGACTTTGGTGATTTTTATACAGTAACCTATTTGTGTCCTATATTTTTGTGAATTTTGGGTGAATTTTTAAGTGAGGTTTACTATCTCTAAAAATTACCAAATCAAAACTGGTCAGAATAAGAGCTGTTGTGCGACTCAAAATGTTTTATAAAATATTTCTATGATGAACCTCTAAGAAAAATCTCCCAATTTTATTTTAAGTTAGGGACACTTTGAACTCAATTACCACCAAGTTTAAGCTCCTGAAACCTATTTGTTAAGGAATTAAAAATCATCAAAGTTGACTCAATATTAAGACAGAAATCCAGTTTTGACCACTTTTGGTAGAAAAATCATAACTTTCGTTGTACTCAGTGAATTGACTTGATTCTAACTCCATTCAAAAATAAACTCTTTGAACTTGATTTTAGACTGAAAAATCGTTCAAAAATGTTATACCAAACTCGAGATATGACCTCTCCAAGTTAACATAGTTTTCTGATCAGCTTTTCTTGAAAACACAATCACATGTCTTTACTTTATTACTTCACCCAACACTTGTTTTGACTTCCCCAATGTATTAACTTTATTTTGTGTCATCCTATTTCATTTGATTGAAATTTTCACAGATTTCATACTCACTTTTAATAAGAAAATTGTTGAATTAAAATGGTGGTTTCAAATTTGTACACTAGAGATTTTCGGTTTATGATTATTGATGTTGTTCTTGTTTGATTCTTACAAAAACCCATACTTCTTGTTATATTATCTTTAAATCCAGAATATTATACATATTTTAACATCTAAATATATACAAAATCATAAATCAAAAGATCCATCTCAAATCCCATATCAAAACAACTCAAACTAATGCAAATCTAAGCATGCATGTGATGATCTAGCACTTTTACATTCAATCCATTATTATCTCTTGGATTCACAATTATTTCTTTTAGATCAATCTTTTAAATAGGCATGCATGTGTAGATCTATGTGTTTTTAGTTCAAGAAATCAAGAATTTGTAAGGTGAGATTTAAGAGAGTTCAAGCTAACAACCTTTGAAGATCAAAACAAGAAGATCAAGAGTGTTGTTGGGTCTTGTTCTTGATGGCTGCCCACGAGTTGTTTATTGGCTGTAACAAGCTTGAAAAGAAGGGAAAATAAGCTACAAGATGAAAGAAAAGATGATGAACAAACAAAGGAACATGTTGGGTACCCTTTGATGATCAAGAATCAAAAGAAAGGAAGAAGATGAACTTGTTTTTGCTCCCGTTTTGCTGCTGTCCGATCAGCCTCTTTAGGGGCTGATTTCGAGTGCTAGATGGCCTCCAAATCATCTCCAAGCTTGAACCATACATGAATCTAGATGATAGATGAACAATGGGACTTATTATTACATTAGATTAGCTAGATTTGAGCTCCTTGTTGGCTTGTTTGGACCGAAAAAGAGAAAGAATAAGTGCAGAAAATTAGAGAGACTTAGAGAGAGTTTTTGGAGATGTGTGTGTGTTTGAAATGAAAAGTGAGAGTGTGGGGGAAGGGGAGCACGTGATTTAGGGGAAGAAAAGTGGTTGGGGGCAAGCTCATTGGTGAGTTGGAGTGGTGGAGAGGCATGGATTGGCTAGGTGGTGAGGTAAGTGATGCATGGTTTGCATTTGGTTCATATCTTGGACTAGATTCATCTTGTGGGTGTGTTTTGAATTAGTGGATAAATTAGGAATGACATGTTGTAAATTTGATTGTATAAGTATTGTTTATGTAAATGTTCAAGTTGTATGCATATGTTTTTATATATATACATATGTCGTGTGTATGTGTATATATATATAATTGACTTGTAATTATATGCTGATATGATATGAAGATACGTTTGCGTTGTAAGTATATATGGATATGATATGATGATACGTTTAAGTTGTAAGCATATGTTGATATGATATGATGATACGTTTGCGTTGTAAGTATATGTTGATATGATATGATGATACGTTTGCGTTGTAAGTATATGTTGATATGATATGAAGATACGTTTGCGTTGTAAGTATATATGGATATGATATGATGATACGTTTGCGTTGTAAGTATATGTTGATATGATATGATGATTCGTTTGCGTTGTAAGTATATGTTGATATGATATGATGATACGTTTGCGTTGTAAGTATATGTTGATATGATATGATGATTCGTTTGCGTTGTAAGTATATGTTGATATGATATGATGATACGTTTGCGTTGTAAGTATATGTTGATATGATATGAAGATACGTTTGCGTTGTAAGTATATATGGATATGATATGATGATACGTTTGCGTTGTAAGTATATGTTGATATGATATGAAGATACGTTTGCGTTGTAAGTATATATGGATATGATATGATGATACGTTTGCGTTGTAAGTATATGTTGATATGATATGAAGATACGTTTGCGTTGTAAGTATATATGGATATGATATGATGATACGTTTGCGTTGTAAGTATATGTTGATATGATATGATGATACGTTTGCGTTGTAAGTATATGTTGATATGATATGAAGATACGTTTGCGTTGTAAGTATATATGGATATGATATGATGATACGTTTGCGTTGTAAGTATATGTTGATATGATATGATGATACGTTTGCGTTGTAAGTATATGGATATGATATGATGATACGTTTGCGTTGTAAGTATATATGGATATGATATGATGATACGTTTAAGTTGTAAACATATGTTGATATGATATGATGATTCGTTTGCGTTGTAAGTATATGTTGATATGATATGATGATACGTTTGCGTTGTAAGTATATGTTGATATGATATGAAGATACGTTTGCGTTGTAAGTATATATGGATATGATATGATGATACGTTTGCGTTGTAAGTATATGTTGATATGATATGATGATACGTTTGCGTTGTAAGTATATGTTGATATGATATGAAGATACGTTTGCGTTGTAAGTATATGTTGATATGATATGATGATACGTTTGCGTTGTAAGTATATGTTGATATGATATGAAGATACGTTTGCGTTGTAAGTATATATGGATATGATATGATGATACGTTTGCGTTGTAAGTATATGTTGATATGATATGAAGATACGTTTGCGTTGTAAGTATATATGGATATGATATGATGATACGTTTGCGTTGCAAGTATATGTTGATATGATATGATGATTCGTTTGCGTTGTAAGTATATGTTGATATGATATGATGATACGTTTGCGTTGTAAGTATATGTTGATATGATATGATGATACGTTTGCGTTGTAAGTATATGTTGATATGATATGAAGATACGTTTGCGTTGTAAGTATATATGGATATGATATGATGACGTTTAAAGTAAAGTGGTTATATGCATATGTAGTATGTTGATTATAATTATGTTGCCATGAAATGATTATGATATGTGTTGTGATGATGATAATGTCAATAATATGCTTTGATGATTGTTATGTGATGGCTTATGTGTAGGGTTTAAAGTGTGAAATATCTAGTTCACTAGATACACGTGGGAATTACTATGAGTTGTGCACGTTAGTGGGATTAAACGTTAAAGTAAATGTGGGATTAATTAGGTAATGATTGTACCTACTGTTAAAATAAAATGTGAGATGTGGGAAAACGTTCTAGCCTTAGTGTTAGTGCGTAAAAAGTAAGAAAGATATAAATATGTAGGAAATGCTATAGCTAAATACGTGAGATTGATGTGGGAAGTGTTAAGCTTAACCCGTGCTAGTTGTAATGCTAGTGCATAAGACGTGGGAAACCGTGCTAGTTGTAATGCTAGTGCGTAAGACGTGGGAAACCGTGCTAGTTGTAATGCTAGTGCGTAAGACGTGGGAAACCGTGCTAGTTGTAATGCTAGTGCGTAAGACGTGGGAAACCGTGCTAGTTGTAATGCTAGTGCGTAAGACGTGGGAAATCGTGCTAGTTGTAATGCTAGTGCGTAAGACGTGGGAAATCGTGCTAGTTGTAAAGCTAGTGCGTAATATGTGAGTTGTAAGAATATGTTGATAAAGATGTAAGACGTGAGAATAAGTTGATTAAGATAATTATAAGAATATGTGGGAGAGATGTACATGTAATTTAAGACGTGAGATTACAATGTGACGTGAGATTCAATAAGATATATTGAGACGTGTGATAAGAACGATGGATAGGCACAATTAGGAGTAAATACTCTACATGTGCTAATACAAATATGTGATATGTAATGACGTGGGATGAAGTTTTAGCTGTATGTATATGTTAATATGATATGATGATACGTTTGCGTTGTAAGTATATGTTGATATGATATGAAGATACGTTTGCGTTGTAAGTATATATGGATATGATATGATGATACGTTTGCGTTGCAAGTATATGTTATTACGATACGAAATGTGATGGGATGTGGGAAAAAGGTAAGGATGGGATGATCTTAAGATATTTGTGGATAATATGGTCATGTTTTGATAAGTATAATATGAAGAAGTTTTATGAAAGTAAAATGAAGAACGTTTTATAAATGTGTGTATCTTACTTAGTTAATTTATTAGCTAACACTTGCTTTTATGAAAATGTTGTGTCCTTCAGGATAAGCAGGTTTGAGCTAGGGAAGGATTAGCTTGGTGAGATGGGGTAGATGCAATAAAGAAGACTAGCATAGATTGTTGAATGCTTAGACTTCCCTTAGCCTATGTTTCGGCTACTTTATTTACATTTATGATACTTGTAATGATGAATGGCATTTATGTTGGTGCCATGACTTGGATTTCATTGATATCATTTTGATGATGCATTTGGTAACACCATTTATTGAAAGTACCAACCGTTTCGGTTGGGGCAGTTTTTAAGTGATCCTATTTCCGCTACGTTTTAAACGCCGTTTGGCAAAAGTTTTTGAAATCCAGGTTTTTATAATGACGGGTGTTACAGTGATAGATCTTGCTTTTTCTTTTTCATATAGAGTGATGAGATGATGATGCTTAAACAGTTAAACATAGATATAGATGTAAACATAGATATGGGAAATGGGTTTTTTGTTTGGGAAATGGGTTTATTGATGAAGTATGATATATATATATATACGTAGCATAGATGTATAGAATGAAATAGAAAAAGAAAGAGAAGGCAGAGAAAAAGGTCAAAAAGGATAGGGAAAGTACCAAAATACCCCTCATGTGGATGGCACGTGGGGGTGTTAACTGATGAGAGTTGACGGTCAACAAGTCAAAGGACTATATACGAACCTTATCCTCCTATAAAGGACTGTCGATGACGCCTTTGATATTCAGGGATGAAACGTGATTTTTTTGGTAAACCACAGGGACGGTTTGTGTCGATAACTCTATATATAAACTAACATGTACTTATCACTAACCCCATCAAACCAAAACCTATACAAAATCCAAATTCCTTTTTTTTTTAATTCTTTCTTTATGTAAATGTCCTTCAGAGTCTCTTTATATATGGAGAAGGAGATAGGAATGGACGGTGGTGGTCAGGGTGGCGTGTACAATTAGAGAACCGTCAAAGAATCTTATGGGGACTACCAAGGCCATCATGGGTAACCATAGGTACTTGCCGGAGAGTTATTCCAGTAAGTATGACGGTGTTGAAGCTTCGATCAGTGGTAATATTAATGATGATATGATAATGCTAATGTTGCAAGTAGTAATGATACACTAGGATGCTTTCATTGATCAGATCTGAGCATTACATTCTTCCCATTGAGCACCACAACTTCTCTTCCCAACCCAGCACCACCATGATGAGCGTCCACTTTATGATTATTTCCCCGACCATTTGGCCACATTTCAATGTCTAAATGAGTTTATAACTGTAAACTTTACAAGACACAAGAAGGCGAAACGGAAGTCAAACGAAGAATATCTGGAAGTTGCGGAGCAACCAGCGCCGCTGGCATGATACAGTAGCCTCCCAACGCCGCTGGGAGCTCCTACTCAGCGCCGCTGGGTGGCCCACGACCAGAACCGACTTAAAGCCTTATAAATAGAAGAACAACTACAAATTATTTTAACAAATATGTAAGATTCAAATCAGCATTAGCCTATTGAAAAGTGTTGAATTGTTTTTAGCTTTCAAGTTTTCATGATATTTGGAACTTATGTAAAATTAAAGATCTCCTTCATCCATATTCCCATTCATCAATTAAAAAAAGAGTTAATTGCAAGATTGGTCCTTGTGGTTTGTACATTTTAGCAATGGGGGTCCCTATTTTGAGAATTTTTTGCAAGACTGGTCCCTTTTTAACAGGACCGTTAGCGGTGTCGTTAAGTCGACACGTGGCAATAATGTGTAGGGACAATATCGTCTTTTCACACAATATAGAAGAGACCTTTATTGATAATAAACTCGAAAAAGGACCCCATTGCTAAAGTGTGTAAACCACAGGGACCAATCTTGCAATTAACTCTTGATAATACATATCATCATTTATATTTATCTTTTTTTATACATACTAAAATATACTAATTTAACCATTTACTAACCAACTAAAAAACTTAATTAACCGCTAAAATTGTAAAACATGGACCAAAAAAAATTAATATTACTAATAATAATTGTAAAAAAGTCTTATTAATTTAGTTTTTTTGTAATCCATCACTAAATTATATTTTTAGTTTTTTTATTAAAGAATAAATTTTACTAAATACTTAATTAGTTATTAACATTTTTTTGCTTTTCATAATTATTAATAATCTAATTACTAAAAATATATTTCCACGCTACAAAATATATTACTCGATATATTAAAATATATTAAAAAATCTGTTAGCATTTATATTAAAATAAACTTTCACGTATATTTATTAATTAATATTTTTAAATCAACCAACTGTATAAATGTTTAATAGTTACATAGAAAACTAAAATACCAAATATGACATTTATATTATTCAGACAAGTTTGTTTTTTAATAAATATCTAATTCTTAACGTAAAATATCTTAGTTCTTAACCTTAAATAATAATAAAAGTTTATATATTAAAGACAAGTTTGCAATCTTTTATTTATTTAAAAAGTTCTCAATGTGTTCATTGCAAGATTGGTCCCTGTGGTTTTTCCATTTTAGCAATGGGAGTCCCTTTTTCGAGTACACTGGCAATGGGGGTCCCTTATGTGTTGTATGAAAAGACAATATTGCCATTGCACGTGATGGCCACGTGAAGACTTAACGGTTCAAAATAAGGACTCATTGCAACGATACTCAAAAAGGAACTCTCATTGCTAAAGTATGTAAACCACTAGGACCAATCTTGCAATTAACTCTAAAAAAAAGTTTGAGTTATTTTGCAAAACTGGTCTTGTTTGTATTAAAGACAATATTGTTTATCATGTGTCTGATACATGATGTCCTTAATGGTAAAAAATAGACAGATCCGTTTATTTGGACTAAAATCACCTATAAGTCAATATCTTAGGGACAAAAACATCACTTCGCATATATTTGGACCAATCTTGCGAATGATATTATACTATAAATATGAAAAATACATTTAGTTCTTAATGGGTTGGTTGTCAACTTTATCTAGAAAGAAAGAATTATTCAAGCATCCATTTGGAGCTGTATGTGGAAGATGCACCAATCAATTAAGCACTTGCCATTGCCACAAAAAAAAAAAATAATGGTAAAAAATAGACAGATCCGTTTATTTGGACTAAAATCACCTATAAGTCAATATCTTAGGGACAAAAACATCACTTCGCATATATTTGGACCAATCTTGCGAATGATATTATACTATAAATATGAAAAATACATTTAGTTCTTAATGGGTTGGTTGTCAACTTTATCTAGAAAGAAAGAATTATTCAAGCATCCATTTGGAGCTGTATGTGGAAGATGCACCAATCAATTAAGCACTTGCCATTGCCACAAAAAAAAAAAAATACTATAAGAAAGAAAAAAGGCTCGCACCACTTAATAATTGTGACAACTCGTGATTTATTTAACATCGGGTTAGTCCTAATCTCGATCATTATTTATAATTTCGTCTAATTTAGAGATTATGACGTGGAAATTATTAGTTAATTGAACATTTGATATAGTTCAATTAGACGTATCCTTATGACGTAGACTATTAGCTATTTAGACGAATGCCGAGTCTTAAAATGACGTTAAATAAAGATTTAAATGTTATAATTGAACACAGTAATTAGACTGTCTAAACGAAATATTTCTAAAAGTTTAGTTTATTTAATTTTATTTATTTGTCTCGACTAAAATGAGACGAGGGAAAATATCTTTACTTTACATTTTGACTTTTAGGTCAAACGGTATTTAATCGTAAGCATTTTACCAAATTAAGGGTATTAAAAATATCAAAAAGAAGCCACATGGGCTTAATTTTGTTTGAAAGGCTGGGAGGGAAACAACAAACCCCCCCATCACCTCTTTTCTTCTTCTGTCTGACAAAACACAAACACACACACACAGAACCCACACAAATTCACCAAAATATTTTCCAAATACTCTCAATCTCCCTATCATTCTTCTAAATCAGATTGTTGCCAAGGAAAGATTGAAGGATTTTAAAGCTATTATTTGGTTTTTGCATCATTTTCACCATCTTCATCAAATTCCTCAAGAACATCAATTTTGGTAAGTAAACCATTTCTCAAACTTTTGATTTGATTTAATTTCCATTTCAAGTTTAATTTCAGTATTTCTAAATGAATTAGATAGCCATGAAATGAAATGAGTTTTGGGTTTGGTTAACCTAATTAGGTTTTTGACTTAGAATTAGGTTTTGATGGTTTTGATGTCAATATGATTGAAATGGCGAAATGGTTGGCGAAATGTAATGTTTCCAGGTCTATTGCACTTGTGGAAACTTGTTATAATGAAAGAAATTGTGTCGAAAACGATTTGGGCTTTTTCTGCACTTAGAACTGCTGGTGCTGGCTGCAGAACCTGGCCACTGCGGCGCAGTGGTGTGGGTTAGCCCCACTGCGGCGCAGTGTCCATAGTCTGGTCTGGTCTCGACTTAGGCCACTGCGGCGCAGTGAGCTTGGATATAGCTCACTGCGGCGCAGTGTCCATAGTCTGGTCTGGTCTCGACTTAGGCCACTGCGGCGCAGTGAGCTTGGATATAGCTCACTGCGGCGCAGTGCTATTGTACTGCGGCGCAGTGAGCATGGTTCTGGCTCACTGCGGCGCAGTGGATACCTGCTGGAAAGTTTTTGCGCGTCGATTTTTAAACGTTAATAACTTTTAATCCTTAAGTCTAAATAATTTTATTTACCTTTAGTTGATAAAAATCAATGTTTGAAACACGTTCTCGGTTATGGCATTCTAGGGTCTATAGCTAAGTAGTGGTACGTAGGATACTCGTCGTCAAGGGATTTGATCCTCATTATTGATAATGATATCATAGGTTTTGGATAACCAGGAGAATTGACTGTGGATCTTCTCGAGCTACATTATACCTTTTAGCATTTAGACTGCTAAGGTGAGTTTATGGCGCCCTTTTCCTTTTACTTTGGGCCTGAAAAGCATGTACTATTGTATACACTATTTATTAAATAAATGATTGTTTTTGTGTATGCCATGTGATATGGATGCTTAAATCATTTGACTTAAATTTGCCATGTTGGGCTGTCGAAAATGTGTATACGTGTCATTTATTAAATGTTGAATGAAATGACGTTGAATTGCCGTGTGATGGCTGATTAAATGGTTTCTTGTGTTTGACAAACTAAAATGTTTTCCCCTATTGATTGTATTGTCGGATCTAGATATCTCGACTGTCTTGGTTGTGGTCCGCACCCCATTTTCGAAGGGAAATCCTGTGCGAGTATAGACATATTTGTGGTCCGCACCCCATTGTTGAAGGGAAATCCTGTGCGAGGTTATGGTCCGCACCCCATTGTTGAAGGGAAATCCTGTGCGAGGTTATGGTCCGCACCCCATTGTTGAAGGGAAATCCTGTGCGAGGTTATGGTCCGCACCCCATTGTTGAAGGGAAATCCTGTGCGAGGCATATGCTGTCATCAGATCTAGATATACTGATTGACGTGATATAAGATGTGTCCAGATTTAGATATACTGGCTGTCTTGTTATAAAAGTGTTGTCAGATTTAGATATACTGATTGACGTGATATAAGATGTGTCCAGATTTAGATATACTGGCTGTCTTGTTATAAAAGTGTTGTCAGATTTAGATATACTGACTGTTTGGTCTTTTATAACTATATGTCATTGTGTTGTATCAATGACGAATAAACATTTGGTCAAACATACTGTAAACTCACCAACTATTTCGATAGTTGATCCTCTCAAATTTCATGCTTTTCAGGGAACCATCAGTAAGTATTTGGAAGCGTATATGGCATTTTGAAGCCATCTTTTGAACATTGGACGTGCAATTAGCGTCAGACCTCTGAGGACTATAGCTTTATTAGTCCTAATTGTACTTAGCTGTCCATATGTTATATTTGTATTTAGTGGGCCCATTTCCAATTGAGGATAGTTTGTATCCGTGTATTGGGGTCCACTTCCGAACGATTATACTTGTGATAAACTTGTATTTGGATTAATGGATGTAATCTCTATTTACCTTCTGATTAGTACGCAATTTTTTTGTTAACCCTGTATTTCCGCTACAACGGGGTGTGACATAAATTGGTATCAGAGACAAGGTTATAGTGAATACGAAGTTATTCCTCGTGAATAACTCAATCTATAGCCATGGTCGCTTCATATAGGAAATCTAAGTCATTAAGGTTTAGGATACCTATTTCGAGAGTTATGCTATTTGTCAATAATTAGACCTAACCCGATCAACTACGTCCCGATTATGTAAAATAGTATAAGGCTCGAAATAA
Organism: Erigeron breviscapus; assembly: GCA_034093135.1. NCBI lineage: Eukaryota > Viridiplantae > Streptophyta > Magnoliopsida > Asterales > Asteraceae > Erigeron > Erigeron breviscapus. The sequence continues at coordinate 79,319,091 of CM067172.1, read as the reverse complement.
ATATCTTAAATTGTGTATATATGTGTTAGTTGAATTATATTCACAGCATGCTGTACATGTGGTGGGAAGGCTGCGGGTGACCCTATACATAAGCATTTAAGGCATGTTAGGAATAGAAACTCGACTCGTATGTGTATGCATAAGGTTTATATACGTGATAGTTTGGATTATATTGACAACATATTTAAATGTGGTGGGAAGGCTGCGGGTGACCCTATACATAAGCATTTAAGGCATGTTAGGAATAGAAACTCGACTCGTATGTGTATGCATAAGGTTTATATACGTGATAGTTTGGATTATATTGACAACATATTTAAATGTGGTGGGAAGGCTGCGGGTGACCCTATACATAAGCATTTAAGGCATGTTAGGAATAGAAACTCGACTCGTATGTGTATGCATAAGGTTTATATACGTGATAGTTTGGATTATATTGACAACATATTTAAATGTGGTGGGAAGGCTGCGGGTGACCCTATATATAAGCATTTTAAATATGTTGGTAATAGAAACCCAAACCGAATGTGTGTAATCTAGACAAAGATTTCTTTGAACCTCAATGTTGCGTACTGTCACCTTCATTTGATTCGTGCTGTCTTATCCAGTAGACTTATATGGATTATTTTGAATATCTTTTCAGACTAGTCATGTCGGATGGAGTTAGCTCAAATGCTGTTGTACCTTGTACACCTCCAGTTCCTGTCATAACAAACTCCATTCCTTATGTTCCTGACTCTTATGAAGAGGAACCAATGGAGGAATCGGGCAATGAATCACGCCCTATCAACCTTGTTTCATCTTCCAGTGAATCTGGAGGCGAACATGTGTCTATCCAGGTTCAATCTTCTGTAACACCGGTATCTCCATATCAGAGGAGGACTACCGAGGGAGCTCATTTGCCTTATGCTCCTAGAGACCCTTATGCTCCTGGTCCTTCTGCACCCTTATGCTCCTAGAGACCCTTATGCTCCTGGTCCTTCTGCACCAGTTCAGGGCAACGGTGGACTTGGACTTTCTTTCCTTCAGGGAGATCCGTATGCTGCGGGTCCCTCCAGAGCGCCTGTCTACAACCCAAGTGTTGTTATGCCAGTTGCATCTGCAGCTGATAGGTCGGAATATTATCGCCGACAATTGTCAAGGATGAACAATTCCCTCATCTGTACAAGGGAGAAATTAGAGAATCAAGCTCAGGCGTTGTCTGGAGCTTATCATCAGGCGGAGGAGGCATTGACTGTTGCTAGAGAAGGGAAGGAAACTATTGGGAGGTTGATCTGGATACTGTCGGTTGTGGTGGTTTTGGTGGTAGCTTTGCTAGTCGTTGTTATTTGCAAGATGTAATTTTGTAATATGTCTTTCTGTATTGTAAGCCTAGAACTTATAACAACTCGTACTTCTGTACTTTGAGTTGTAATCTTTTTGGTGGAGGTATTTCCCACGTGTCTATAAATCGTATTGCTCCGACTATGTAGTCTAACGTTGTGGATGAAGTTTCCCACATGTTTTTGGACTGTACATACCAGACTATGTAAAATTTTGAACATCAATGAAATACGATTGTCTTTTGGCTTACTTACTTGTTCAGACTATGTCAACTGCTTATTCTTAGCTCTAGAAATATGATTTTTCATATTTTCTTGTCTTGTCTAGTACATAAATTCATACAAGTCAGCAATTTGTGACTTGCATTGTACTGTCATCTGTCTTGCAAAGATACTTTCTATTTAACCTATCAAGGAAATCTCTAAATGACATTTTTGTTCATATCTTAGACTTATGGCTCCTAAGACGAAAAGCAAGGTTCAGAAAAAGGCTCCAGTCAAGAAAACTGCACCAAAGAGAGTTACTCGATCCACTCCTTTAAATAATGAAGCTGAACAGGAAGAACCTGTAATCCAGCAAGAACCAGAAACTGCTCCTGTCCAGGTGAACACTGGTCCTGGACCTACCCCAAATACTGGCGGGGATAATAATATGGCAGCATTTGTAACACAACAACTGTTGGCCGCCATGCCTACTTTAGTTGCTCAGATCACGGCGAGCATGAACGCCAATAATAATCATCATACTGATAATAGTAACAACGTTGAACCTACAGCTGAACGAGTTATTCCTAGAGTTCATCTGCACGGGGCTGACTACAAGACCTTCACTTATTGTAAACCAAAAGAATTTAATGGTACCGAGGGTCCGGTAGGTCTAATCAACTGGCTGGAAAGCATTGAGGCAGTGCTCCATATCAGCCGTTGTGCCGAAGAGCACAAAGTGGAATATGCTTCCGCTCAATTTCAAAAGCACGCACTGTCATGGTGGAACGAACAGATTAGGACTCGTGGCCGAGAGCCGGCATATAGCATACCTTGGATGAACTTTAAAAGGATGCTAATGGAGAAGTACTGTCCTAGGGAGGAAGTACAGAGGATGGAAAACGAATTTTGGAATCATGCTATGGTTGGATTAGATAACGAGAAATACACTACTCGTTTTCATGAGCTGACAAGGCTAGTTCCTCGTATGGTGGATACGGAGGAGAAGTTAGTTGAAAGATACTGTTATGGATTGTCACCAGATATCCGAAGGCTGGTAGCAGCTTTTAACCCCATGACTTTACAGGCGGCAGTTAGTGCAACCAATCGGATGGTAATAGACTTGAAAAGAACCACTGGTTCTTCTGTTGGAACTGAAGTGGTCAAGAGAAGGAACGATCAAGCCTCCGGTAGTGGATTTGGAAACGGTGGGAATGGCAAGAGGTTTAAAGCTGCCAGAAACTTTGCAGTGGTCCCACAAGATATCAAGAGGTACCCCGGCGCAGACACAAGATGTAACAGATGTGGCACTCATCACATGGGGAATTGTCCCGCTTGCTACCGTTGTAAGAAGATAGGACATCAGGCAAAATCCTGTAGGGAGAAAGTACCTAATCAATGCTACGAGTGTGGAAGTGAAACTCATTTCCGACCAGCGTGTCCAAGACTCAATCTGAACCCGAACAATAATGCTATAGTTCCAGTAAGGAACAATGTGGGGAACAACCAAGCTAGAAATCAAGGAGGCCGAGGTAGAGGCCGAGTTTTTGCTTTGGATGCTGCTGATGCACGACGTGATCCCAACGTTGTGATAGGTACATTTATACTCAATAATCATTATGTTTTTATATTATTCGACTCCGGTGCTGATAAAAGTTTCATATCCTTAGAATTTAAGTCTCGATTTGGTATAGTAGCTATCCCTATGAAAGATACTTATGTTGTCGAATATGCAAATGGTCAAAAGTATATTGCTAGAGATCATTTAGTAGATTGCAATTTGACACTATCTGGCGAAACCTTTAAAATAAATCTTATTCCCATAGAACTAAGTAGTTTTGATGTAATTGTTGGAATGGACTGGTTATCTAAGGTTAGATCTGAAATAATGTGTTACGAGAAGATTGTTAGGATACCCCTTCAGAATGACGAAACCCTAGTAGTGCAAGGAGACAAGTCAGGAAAGGAATTGATTTTAGTATCGGCGATAAAGGCGAATAAATATTTACAAAAAGAATACCCTGCCTTCTTGGCACTAGTTGTTGAAAGGAAGCCGAAGGGTAAAGACATTCATGACATCCCAGTAGTTAAAGATTTTCCAGAAGTATTTCCTGAAGATTTGACGGGACTTCCACCTCACCGACCAGTAGAGTTTGGAATAGATTTGATTCCTGGAGCTGCACCCGTGGCCAAGGCACCCTATCGTCTTGCGCCATCAGAAATGCAAGAATTGTCCGAACAACTTCAAGAGTTGTTAGCTAAAGGACTAATTCGTCCAAGTTCATCACCTTGGGGAGCTCCAATCCTATTTGTGAAGAAGAAAGACGGCTCTATGCGGATGTGTATTGATTACAGAGAATTGAACAAGTTGACTGTCAAGAACAGGTATCCTTTGCCTCGTATTGACGACTTGTTTGACCAATTGGAAGGTGCATCACACTTTTCCAAAATTGATCTCAGATCTGGGTATCATCAACTCAGAGTCAGAGAGACGGACGTTCCTAAAACAGCTTTCAGAACTCGTTATGGACATTATGAGTTTTTGGTTATGCCGTTTGGCCTAACCAATGCACCTGCTGTGTTTATGGACCTAATGAATCGAGTATGTCGACCGTATCTTGACAAGTTTGTCATTGTATTTATTGACGACATACTGATATACTCAAGGAATAAAGACGAACATGAAGGTCATCTGAGAACAATTCTGCAACTGCTCAAGGATCAGAAGTTGTACGCGAAATTCTCAAAATGTGAATTCTGGATTAGGGAAGTACACTTCTTGGGTCATGTAGTGAACAGGGATGGGATCCACGTAGATCCATCTAAGATAGAGGCGATAAAGAAGTGGGAAGCCCCTAAGACTCCGACAGAAATCCGTCAATTTCTTGGGCTGGCTGGATATTACAGGAGATTTATTGAGAACTTCTCAAAAGTTGCTCAACCGTTGACGTTGTTAACTCAAAAGGCCAAGGAATTTATTTGGCAGGATGCCCAGGAAGAAGCATTTCAAACGTTGAAAGACAAGCTCTGTAATGCTCCTATTTTAGCATTACCAAATGGAGTTGAAAATTTCGTGGTATACTGTGACGCATCACATCAGGGCATGGGATGTGTACTTATGCAGGAAGGTAAGGTCATTGCTTACGCTTCTAGACAGCTCAAAATCCACGAAAAGAACTATACAACCCACGATCTTGAACTCGGAGCGGTTGTTTTTGCCTTAAAGATTTGGAGGCACTATTTATATGGTACAAAGTGTACGGTATTCACAGATCACAAAAGCCTTCAGCATATCTTCGATCAGAAAATGCTGAATATGCGACAAAGAAGATGGGTAGAATTACTCAGTGATTATGATTGTGAACTCAAGTATCATCCCGGTAAAGCAAATGTCGTTGCTGACGCGTTAAGTCGAAAAGATAGAATTTCACTATCTGTCATAACAAGAGCAAGTTCTTACCTTGGCTCATCCTTAAGGGATAGAGTGTTGGATGATCAGAATGAGGCCCTACGGCCAGGGCGTATCGAGGAGGAAGCATTGTGGAATGCTGAACGTTTGTTTGAATTGGATGGCGATGGAATCCGACATGTTAAGGGCAGGGTGTGGATTCCCAAGTATAATGGACTTAGAGAACTTTTAATGAACGAAAGTCATCGATCTAGGTATTCAATCCATCCTGGCGCTGACAAAATGTACCATGGACTGAAGGACTTTTATTGGTGGCCTGGTATGAAAAGAGATATCGCCACTTATGTCTCGAAGTGTCTAAATTGTTCAATGGTCAAGGCGGAGCACCAAAAGCCTTCTGGACTTCTCCAACAACCCCAAATTCCTGACTGGAAATGGGAACAGATTACTATGGACTTCATTACGAAGTTACCTCGAACCCTGAAAGGATACGATACTATTTGGGTCATTGTCGATCGATTGACGAAGTCTGCTCATTTCATTCCAATTCGGGAGAATTGGAAAATAAAGAAATTGTCTCAATTATATATCGAGAAGATCGTGTCACTTCATGGCGTTCCTGTGTCTATTATCTCGGATCATGATGGTCGTTTTACTTCACAATCATGGAGATATTTTCAAGACGCCTTAGGCACTCAGTTGAATTTGAGTACGGCTTACCATCCACAGACGGACGGGCAAAGTGAGCGTACCATTCAGACGTTAGAAGACATGCTTCGGGCATGTGTAATTGATTTTAAAGGTAGTTGGGATACCTTTTTGCCGTTAGCTGAATTTTCATATAATAACAGCTATCACACAAGCATTAAATGTGCGCCTTTTGAGGCTTTGTATGGGCGGAAATGTAGATCGCCTGTTTGTTGGCTTGATGCTGGTGAGCGTCGTTTGTACAAATATGGACTGGTTCAGAACACCACTGACCAGATTGTTGAAATTAGGGCACGGCTGAAGGCGGCTCAGGATCGCCAGAAGAGCTATGCAGATCGTAGAAGGAAACCCCTTGAGTTTCAAGTGGGTGATAAAGTTATGTTAAAAGTATCACCTTGGAAGGGCACTGCACGCTTTGGCGTGAGAGGAAAACTTAGTCCTCGTTATATCGGACCATTTGAAATTGTTCGAAGGATTGGTTCCGTGGCTTATAAGCTCGATTTACCCCAAGAGCTGGAACATGTTCATCCCACATTTCATATATCGAATCTTAAGAAATGTTTGACTGATGAGACATTGGTAGTACCTGTGGAAGAGTTGCAAGTAAATGACTCTCTCCAATTTGTAGAGGAGCCTATTGAAATTTTAGACCAACAGCTCAAACAGCTTAGACGAAGTCGTATCAAGTTGGTCAAAGTTCGTTGGAACTCAAAGCACGGACCAGACTCGACTTGGGAACGTGAGGATTATATGAGGAATAAGTATCCTCATCTTTTTACTAAGCAAGACTTGATTTCGGGACGAAATCCTTAGAAGTCGGGGATGCTGTGACAACTCGTGATTTATTTAACATCGGGTTAGTCCTAATCTCGATCATTATTTATAATTTCGTCTAATTTAGAGATTATGACGTGGAAATTATTAGTTAATTGAACATTTGATATAGTTCAATTAGACGTATCCTTATGACGTAGACTATTAGCTATTTAGACGAATGCCGAGTCTTAAAATGACGTTAAAAAAAAAGATTTAAATGTTATAATTGAACACAGTAATTAGACTGTCTAAACGAAATATTTCTAAAAGTTTAGTTTATTTAATTTTATTTATTTGTCTCGACTAAAATGAGACGAGGGAAAATATCTTTACTTTACATTTTGACTTTTAGGTCAAACGGTATTTAATCGTAAGCATTTTACCAAATTAAGGGTATTAAAAATATCAAAAAGAAGCCACATGGGCTTATTTTGTTTGAAAGGCTGGGAGGGAAACAACAAACCCCCCCATCACCTCTTTTCTTCTTCTGTCTGACAAAACACAAACACACACACACAGAACCCACACAAATTCACCAAAATATTTTCCAAATACTCTCAATCTCCCTATCATTCTTCTAAATCAGATTGTTGCCAAGGAAAGATTGAAGGATTTTAAAGCTATTATTTGGTTTTTGCATCATTTTCACCATCTTCATCAAATTCCTCAAGAACATCAATTTTGGTAAGTAAACCATTTCTCAAACTTTTGATTTGATTTAATTTCCATTTCAAGTTTAATTTCAGTATTTCTAAATGAATTAGATAGCCATGAAATGAAATGAGTTTTGGGTTTGGTTAACCTAATTAGGTTTTTGACTTAGAATTAGGTTTTGATGTCAATATGATTGAAATGGCGAAATGGTTGGCGAAATGTAATGTTTCCAGGTCTATTGCACTTGTGGAAACTTGTTATAATGAAAGAAATTGTGTCGAAAACGATTTGGGCTTTTTCTGCACTTAGAACTGCTGGTGCTGGCTGCAGAACCTGGCCACTGCGGCGCAGTGGTGTGGGTTAGCCCCACTGCGGCGCAGTGTCCATAGTCTGGTCTGGTCTCGACTTAGGCCACTGCGGCGCAGTGAGCTTGGATATAGCTCACTGCGGCGCAGTGCCATTGTACTGGTCCTGGTTCGATTTAGCCCACTGCGGCGCAGTGAGCATGGTTCTGGCTCACTGCGGCGCAGTGGATACCTGCTGGAAAGTTTTTGCGCGTCGATTTTTAAACGTTAATAACTTTTAATCCTTAAGTCTAAATAATTTTATTTACCTTTAGTTGATAAAAATCAATTTAGATATACTGGCTGTCTTGTTATAAAAGTGTTGTCAGATTTAGATATACTGGCTGTCTTGTTATAAAAGTGTTGTCAGATTTAGATATACTGGCTGTCTTGTTATAAAAGTGTTGTCAGATTTAGATATACTGGCTGTCTTGTTATAAAAGTGTTGTCAGATTTAGATATACTGGCTGTCTTGTTATAAAAGTGTTGTCAGATTTAGATATACTGGCTGTCTTGTTATAAAAGTGTTGTCAGATTTAGATATACTGGCTGTCTTGTTATAAAAGTGTTGTCAGATTTAGATATACTGGCTGTCTTGTTATAAAAGTGTTGTCAGATTTAGATATACTGGCTGTCTTGTTATAAAAGTGTTGTCAGATTTAGATATACTGGCTGTCTTGTTATAAAAGTGTTGTCAGATTTAGATATACTGGCTGTCTTGTTATAAAAGTGTTGTCAGATTTAGATATACTGGCTGTCTTGTTATAAAAGTGTTGTCAGATTTAGATATACTGGCTGTCTTGTTATAAAAGTGTTGTCAGATTTAGATATACTGGCTGTCTTGTTATAAAAGTGTTGTCAGATTTAGATATACTGGCTGTCTTGTTATAAAAGTGTTGTCAGATTTAGATATACTGGCTGTCTTGTTATAAAAGTGTTGTCAGATTTAGATATACTGGCTGTCTTGTTATAAAAGTGTTGTCAGATTTAGATATACTGGCTGTCTTGTTATAAAAGTGTTGTCAGATTTAGATATACTGGCTGTCTTGTTATAAAAGTGTTGTCAGATTTAGATATACTGGCTGTCTTGTTATAAAAGTGTTGTCAGATTTAGATATACTGGCTGTCTTGTTATAAAAGTGTTGTCAGATTTAGATATACTGGCTGTCTTGTTATAAAAGTGTTGTCAGATTTAGATATACTGGCTGTCTTGTTATAAAAGTGTTGTCAGATTTAGATATACTGGCTGTCTTGTTATAAAAGTGTTGTCAGATTTAGATATACTGGCTGTCTTGTTATAAAAGTGTTGTCAGATTTAGATATACTGGCTGTCTTGTTATAAAAGTGTTGTCAGATTTAGATATACTGGCTGTCTTGTTATAAAAGTGTTGTCAGATTTAGATATACTGGCTGTCTTGTTATAAAAGTGTTGTCAGATTTAGATATACTGGCTGTCTTGTTATAAAAGTGTTGTCAGATTTAGATATACTGGCTGTCTTGTTATAAAAGTGTTGTCAGATTTAGATATACTGGCTGTCTTGTTATAAAAGTGTTGTCAGATTTAGATATACTGGCTGTCTTGTTATAAAAGTGTTGTCAGATTTAGATATACTGGCTGTCTTGTTATAAAAGTGTTGTCAGATTTAGATATACTGGCTGTCTTGTTATAAAAGTGTTGTCAGATTTAGATATACTGGCTGTCTTGTTATAAAAGTGTTGTCAGATTTAGATATACTGGCTGTCTTGTTATAAAAGTGTTGTCAGATTTAGATATACTGGCTGTCTTGTTATAAAAGTGTTGTCAGATTTAGATATACTGGCTGTCTTGTTATAAAAGTGTTGTCAGATTTAGATATACTGGCTGTCTTGTTATAAAAGTGTTGTCAGATTTAGATATACTGGCTGTCTTGTTATAAAAGTGTTGTCAGATTTAGATATACTGGCTGTCTTGTTATAAAAGTGTTGTCAGATTTAGATATACTGGCTGTCTTGTTATAAAAGTGTTGTCAGATTTAGATATACTGGCTGTCTTGTTATAAAAGTGTTGTCAGATTTAGATATACTGGCTGTCTTGTTATAAAAGTGTTGTCAGATTTAGATATACTGGCTGTCTTGTTATAAAAGTGTTGTCAGATTTAGATATACTGGCTGTCTTGTTATAAAAGTGTTGTCAGATTTAGATATACTGGCTGTCTTGTTATAAAAGTGTTGTCAGATTTAGATATACTGGCTGTCTTGTTATAAAAGTGTTGTCAGATTTAGATATACTGGCTGTCTTGTTATAAAAGTGTTGTCAGATTTAGATATACTGGCTGTCTTGTTATAAAAGTGTTGTCAGATTTAGATATACTGGCTGTCTTGTTATAAAAGTGTTGTCAGATTTAGATATACTGGCTGTCTTGTTATAAAAGTGTTGTCAGATTTAGATATACTGGCTGTCTTGTTATAAAAGTGTTGTCAGATTTAGATATACTGGCTGTCTTGTTATAAAAGTGTTGTCAGATTTAGATATACTGGCTGTCTTGTTATAAAAGTGTTGTCAGATTTAGATATACTGGCTGTCTTGTTATAAAAGTGTTGTCAGATTTAGATATACTGGCTGTCTTGTTATAAAAGTGTTGTCAGATTTAGATATACTGGCTGTCTTGTTATAAAAGTGTTGTCAGATTTAGATATACTGGCTGTCTTGTTATAAAAGTGTTGTCAGATTTAGATATACTGGCTGTCTTGTTATAAAAGTGTTGTCAGATTTAGATATACTGGCTGTCTTGTTATAAAAGTGTTGTCAGATTTAGATATACTGGCTGTCTTGTTATAAAAGTGTTGTCAGATTTAGATATACTGGCTGTCTTGTTATAAAAGTGTTGTCAGATTTAGATATACTGGCTGTCTTGTTATAAAAGTGTTGTCAGATTTAGATATACTGGCTGTCTTGTTATAAAAGTGTTGTCAGATTTAGATATACTGGCTGTCTTGTTATAAAAGTGTTGTCAGATTTAGATATACTGGCTGTCTTGTTATAAAAGTGTTGTCAGATTTAGATATACTGGCTGTCTTGTTATAAAAGTGTTGTCAGATTTAGATATACTGACTGTTTGGTCTTTTATAACTATATGTCATTGTGTTGTATCAATGACGAATAAACATTTGGTCAAACATACTGTAAACTCACCAACTATTTCGATAGTTGATCCTCTCAAATTTCATGCTTTTCAGGGAACCATCAGTAAGTATTTGGAAGCGTATATGGCATTTTGAAGCCATCTTTTGAACATTGGACGTGCAATTAGCGTCAGACCTCTGAGGACTATAGCTTTATTAGTCCTAATTGTACTTAGCTGTCCATATGTTATATTTGTATTTAGTGGGCCCATTTCCAATTGAGGATAGTTTGTATCCGTGTATTGGGGTCCACTTCCGAACGATTATACTTGTGATAAACTTGTATTTGGATTAATGGATGTAATCTCTATTTACCTTCTGATTAGTACGCAATTTTTTTGTTAACCCTGTATTTCCGCTACAACGGGGTGTGACAATAATAATGGTGGATTCAAGATTTTGGTTGCAGTGCGTTTGATATCCGAATCGATTTTTATTTAGTTCTCGTTGTTGTATTACTTACGCACTCACTCGACTTGTACTTAAGCACTTGTACTTTGATACTAAAATCATTTCGAGAAACAGTCAGCACAATTGCATTGCATAGGTACCCTTTTAGTACTTTTTATATATTTTCCTTGACTTGAAGCTTCAGGCAACAACAACAACGGTACTCAATCCCGGCGAGTGCCGGGGTTTGAAGGAGGTATGATGTTGACAGTCTTATCCCTACCCAATGGTAGAGAAACCTAGGGTAATACCCTTGAAAAAATAGTCTCGACGGCTAGCCGGAGCAAAGCCGAAAGAGAAGAAAAGGACTCTCGATCTCAGATCTAGAGAGGAGCCGGAAAAACTCTCAACGGCTTCAGGGTTACTTGCATATGTTTATATTGTCACAACTTCCTTGTGCACTATGTAGGATACCAAACATACATCAATAATCACTCCAATATTTATGTTTGGGTTACTTGCATTTATACACTCATTTAAATACTCTATATGGTGAAAATTACCGCCTCTATTTGCCTTCTAGGTCAAAGTTTTTTATTTGTCCCCTGAATTTCACCTACCAAGCTCAACCATCAACCTGATCATCCTCACATAATGTTGGCACATTTGAAAGGCAAGGAATGACAAAATCTTTTCAAATAAAAATAATAGCCGAGACAGGTATTTGAAGACGTGAAGCACTCATCATTTTTATGACTAACCAGGTATTTGAAGACATGAAAAGCACTCATCAATTTTATGACTAACCGCAAGATCACAATTCGAAGAGTTAGAATGGAACTCTTGAATCTCCTTTAATTGTAACAACATATCATGATTCTTTGATTTTTTTATATACACTTAACCTTTCTAGCTACCTGCTAGGTAAGTAAATAATATTATGTTGCCGTTTGAAAAAAACATATATTAATAATCAATCCAATATGAATGCAGTTATTGCAAAGAAATGGCATTAACTTCCAACAAATTAATCGAAGCTCGAGCTCAGGGTCAGGTAGAATCAACCAATTTTTTTAATTGAAACAAATTACGAATTCCCCTACCACTAGTCCAGGTTTGGGTCAAAACCTGCTAGGTAAATCTGGGGTTCAACTTTTGAATGCGGTGAGCACCAGTCACCATTATCCGCTACCAAGCTTCGCTTGGCACGAGCCAAGGCGCCCCTAGCTCCTCACTTTTCAATAATCTTGATGCCCTAACTTGGGTCAAAGGTTCACCCTACTAAGCCCGCCAATTGAAACAAATTGAAGAAACCAGTATTTATTCATTTGGTACAAAGAAAGAAAGAATTCCTCACAACCACATTTTCCATGTTCATTTTCAAAATTAAATACAACAAATAAAATGTAATACTACTTACAATATCAATATCAATATCAATATCAAAATCAAGGGAGATCGAGACAATATTCAAGTAGGTATGTAGTCCTAAACTAGCCATGGAATCGTTACTACACATACACATGGAGTAATCATTGTGCATTTCTTCTTTCACCTCAAAACAGCAATGCAAGTGTTGCAACTATAGCCAAAAGAGAAAACAGAATCCTTACTACAGCTTTGGGTGGTTGACCACTTGGTGAAGCACGGGGTGGTGCTGTTGACCCGCCAGATGGGGGTGATGGCTTAACAGCTGGAGGCAGGGGTTCTTGAGCCACATCAGCATCTATCAAAACTGGGCTGGGAGCCTCGGCTGGTGGCATCAATTGAGGTGTCATGATCGGAAACAATTGACCTGCTGCTGCTGGAGCCATGTATATTGGCCTCTGATCTACTGGTATCCTTAAACAATTGTTCCCTAAATCCCACCAAAAGTTAAAAAAGATAAATTAGAAATTGTTAAAAAAATTAGGACTCCATGATAAATAAAGGTATGGTTTGACTTTTGAATTCCAAACAACATTTCAACCAGATACCAAATAAATGTGAACTTAGTCAGCTATATTGAAGAAGAATATATGATCTGCATATTAAACTTCCTACCGGTAATTACAAGTAAAAGATTGTGTTTTACTTTTATATCCAATTTGAACTCGGAAACTCATGGTTTCGGCCTCAAAATTCAAAATGCAACAAATTGAATGAACTTACTTCTGTATCTGTCAGCGGTAGCTGGATAATCTGTAATGACACCATCCACATTAGCTCCATTAACATACGAGTTAATTTCGACATATGGGTCTGAAAAGAAGTCCCATGGCTGTGAAATAAACTCATTGTTCATGAATTGTACATACACAGGGAGCTTGAAAGCATGAAGCTTTGCTACAACATCAGTCTGATCAATAAGAAATCCATTGTTTTGAGGGAAGACTGACTCTTTCCCGATGATTACGGAATTAGCAATCTCCTTGATATCTGCAATTGTTGAATTGAGGGCATCACGTATGTTCTCGTCAACCTCATAAACAAGTTCATGTCTGTTGCTTCTTGCTTGGAACAGTTTCAAAACTGCACTATCCGATGACTGGATCAAGATTTTCTTGGTTCTCTGGTTATTTATCCTAGATTTATTCAAAACATCCATTACTGCCTCTGTTACACTTAATCCCTGCTCACCGGCTAGGTAAGCTGCGTTCTGAAAGTTGTAACCACAAGAATGATGTCACTTAATGCTGTTCACTTAAGGTTCTTATTATATCCATATGATATGATGTTGTAGATAGAGCACGAACTCACCTTAATGTTGATCAAAACACCAGAAACAGTAGCATTACTAGCAAAGTCCAAAAAGTTAGATAGTGTCATAAATTTCCCATCATTAACAGCTTTTGGATTTCTTAAAAACGAATAGTTTGAATACGTATTGAACAGCGCGGCTGAAACATAAAAGATAACAGAAGATAAGAAAAACATGGAATTTATACAGACTGACACGTAAAGTAAAACACTTACGTTTTAAGGTTTGAATCTGGTCCCAGGTGAGACTGAAGGTAAATATTCCAGAACCAAGCTTGGGATTGGGTGATGTCATGTTAATAAATCTTGACTGGGCAACTGTTGTTCTATCAAGGAGGTTGATAGAGCCTAAACAAATGGGTATTCCATCACTCGTCAATTGAACAGGACAATCGATGATATCTGCACCATCTGCAACAGCTCTTTGATACGCTAAATTAGTACAACCGGGTAAGTCACCACTTGCTCCTTCGTGTGAAATAATTAATGGTTTTGCTGAATCAGAAAACAAAATAAGAAACGGGCCATTATAAACTGATATAACCAATATAAGAAAAAAAAACATGTTCAAAAAAGAAAGAAAGAGAATTGTCAAATTGGTGCAAAAGAGAGTATTATTACCTTGAGTTTTGTTTGGGCCCAAGTGAGATAAGCAGTCTGTAGCATCACAACAAAATAAGTAAGAATCTGGAAACAAGAAAATAAATAAAAGCCTTAAAACAATGATAATGTGGGAAACATACCAAATGCCGCGGACGGGGTTATTGGGTTATCAGAAAGCACACCATCGACAGCAAACTTGTCGCCGTTATCAACAAAATTGAGATACTCTAGTACAGGATCATAACTGTAATTGTAGGGTAGCTGAACATCATTCACAAAATCGGAAGCAAAAACTAGCAGACCCTCCTTATGAGCATCAGAGACCAAGGATGTAGAAGGTTGCAGATACAAATCACGACCCACCGGCCATATATAAGTTTTAGGAACCAAAATCCCAGAAGCAAAGGTAGTAATAAACGTCAGGTTCCCCAAAATTGAGCCATATGTGGTGTTTGTGGTCGGCTCGATGTCATCTTTTCCGAGAAACCGGAAAACTAATTTGGTAGTTCTGGGATTGAATCGTGGGGCGATACTTTGAAGGAAGGTTACTTGGGGAGAGGAAATGTAGTTAATGACAACATTTCTTGAAGTAGAAATAACATAGTTTCTCATACTGAAATTATGTTGCCTATAAAAGGCATCATGCTGGACATTTAACCAGATTGCCGGGGGTTTAACTTGGGCCGCCAATTCATCAACAGTAAGGATGTTTGAGCTCCCATCAAAGCGTTCACTTCTAGAGTAAATACCCTGTGTTACTGTTTTAACACAACACCCATTTTTTTCATTCATTCAATAATACATATACATACAATAAGTTATTATAATAAAAGTAATACTGTAAATAGATAGGAAATAGTAGGATGGATGGGGCTTACAGAAGACTTGGTCAAGGTCAGCGATGTTGAAATCGATAGGAAAGTAACCGGTGGTAGAAACGCCATTGACAACGTAGGTGTTTTGAGCCGACTTATTGACGGCCTGATCGATTGTGGAAGAATTTTGAAGATTGAGATCAGGAAAACAAATGCCAAAGTTATCTTTGGTTAGCTGGACATCACACCACAGGATCATACCGGGTACGCCAGTGATGAGAGCAAATTGGTAGGCATTAAAACTGGAACCAGGAAACAGTCCTGAAAATCCACCGTGTGCTACAACTAATGGCTGGTCTCCTACAACCATCATAACATATAATAATGAATTTGATTGAATCAATGTTAATAGTAGAAAGAAATGCGTACCACTGAGAGTTGGCCATGGAGAAGTATTATTGCCGCCGGATCCTTGAGCAGTGACCAGGGTTAATGAGATTAGTAACAACGGAAACACAAACAGGAGGCATTTCCGCATTGCCGCCGGCATCATCAAAAACAAATAAGACTTGGATTGTTGACTTGACCTTATATTACTCTCCCTTTCCTTTTTTGTTTCTGGGGGAGCTATATTATATTAGATAAATAACAAGAAGAACAAAAGACTAGACTTTTTCACAATTTGTGAGGTCCCTATTATAGTATAGTAAAATAAATAATAATAGCTTTCTTTTATTTTCCCTTTTCCAAAAGTTAGTTAAAATAATAAAGAAAAAATATATATGAAAATGCCAGACAAGTCCAGCGATAAAAAGGGATGTTAATAATTGGAAGGAAGGAAACAAATTATTATTATTATTATTATTATTATATATAAGAAGAAGAGGATCTGCGAGTGAGTTAAATAAATGAATACTACAAACACAAATCAACAACAAACCTTCCTTCCTTGCAGTTGCTGTTGTTGGGTCTTTTGGTCGTCGTATGATTATTATTACGCGTCCTCACGTTCTTTTTTCCTTTCAACCCCTGCCAGCATACAACTAAGCCACCCGGCCGGCCTTTTTTATTTCCTCTTTTTCAACAAATATATTACGCTACATCAATGTTTTTGATACATTTATTGGCCGGCTTAGATGGTGGCCGAAGTGGCCGACCGGCCGAGACCCGATTTTTAAGGGGGTCCGATTTTTTTATTTTTAATGTTATATATATTATATTAGATAAATAACAAGAAGAACAAAAGACTAGACTTTTTCACAATTTGTGAGGTCCCTATTATAGTATAGTAAAATAAATAATAATAGCTTTCTTTTATTTTCCCTTTTCCAAAAGTTAGTTAAAATAATAAAGAAAAAATATATATGAAAATGCCAGACAAGTCCAGCGATAAAAAGGGATGTTAATAATTGGAAGGAAGGAAACAAATTATTATTATTATTATTATTATTATATATAAGAAGAAGAGGATCTGCGAGTGAGTTAAATAAATGAATACTACAAACACAAATCAACAACAAACCTTCCTTCCTTGCAGTTGCTGTTGTTGGGTCTTTTGGTCGTCGTATGATTATTATTACGCGTCCTCACGTTCTTTTTTCCTTTCAACCCCTGCCAGCATACAACTAAGCCACCCGGCCGGCCTTTTTTATTTCCTCTTTTTCAACAAATATATTACGCTACATCAATGTTTTTGATACAAGGCCGGCTTAGATGGTGGCCGAAGTGGCCGACCGGCCGAGGCCCGATTTTTAAGGGGGTCCGATTTTTTTATTTTTAATGTTATATATATTAAAAGTTATGTATTCGTATATGTAATTAACTAAGTTCATTATAAATTCTAACAATAATCTAAAATTAAAGCATATAATTTAACCCGCATACAAAAGCTACTTACATACTTTTGTGGATAGAAAAAAGGTTATTCAGTACGTTATCTCAGAACTGGGCAGTCAAGCCGCCGTGACATTGTCACTTCATTGTCTACCGTTTTTTTTTTTTAATGAAATAATAATAATAATAATAATAATAATAATAATAATAATAATAATAATAATAATAATATAATAATATAAAGATTTTAATAATAATAATAATAATAATAATAATAATAATAATAATAATAATAATAATAATAATAATAATAATAATAATAATAATAATAATAATAATAATAATAATAATAATAATAATAATAATAATAATAATAATAATAATAATAATAATAATAATAATAATAATAATAATAATAATAATAATAATAATAATAATAATAATAATAATAATAATAATAATAATAATAATAATAATAATAATAATAATAATAATAATAATAATAATAATAATAATAATAATAATAATAATAATAATAATAATAATAATAATAATAATAATAATAATAATAATAATAATAATAATAATAATAATAATAATAATAATAATAATAATAATAATAATAATAATAATAATAATAATAATAATAATAATAATAATAATAATAATAATAATAATAATAATAATAATAATAATAATAATAATAATAATAATAATAATAATAATAATAATAATAATAATAATAATAATAATAATAATAATAATAATAATAATAATAATAATAATAATAATAATAATAATAATAATAATAATAATAATAATAATAATAATAATAATAATAATAATAATAATAATAATAATAATAATAATAATAATAATAATAATAATAATAATAATAATAATAATAATAATAATAATAATAATAATAATAATAATAATAATAATAATAATAATAATAATAATAATAATAATAATAATAATAATAATAATAATAATAATAATAATAATAATAATAATAATAATAATAATAATAATAATAATAATAATAATAATAATAATAATAATAATAATAATAATAACTAGTATAATTCCGGGAGTAATAATAATAATAATAATAATAATAATAATAATAATAATAATAATAATAATAATAATAATAATAATAATATAATAATAATAATAATAATAATAATAATAATAATAATAATAATAATAATAATAATAATAATAATAATAACTTTTTTATTACATATGTATATATACATGAAGATGCAGATCCAAAAATATATATGCTAAGCATATGTATATATATCTATATATATAGATCTACAGATCTACATATACTATTTATACCAATTACCCAGGATATAGAAGATGCCACCAGATCCAAAAATATATATACGAGGACGATCTTGACATGAGGATGATTTTGAAGGTGAGCCAGAGACAAAAGTAGCAGCAGCAGTTTCGTCATCGGATGGTGTAACGGGAGTGGTGGTGATGGTGTAACGGGAGTGACGGTAGGTATTCCTTACCGGCGGCGGTGGTCGGTGTGAGGGATGCCAAAAGTTGGTCGGAAGTTGTGGTGGTGGTAGGTGTTGGTCACCGGCGGCGGTGGTCGGTGTTCACAGAAGTTGTGGTGGTCGAATTCAAAATCGGGTCTTGAAGAGTTCGAAATAGGTGTTGTATCAAGATCATTTTTGTAAGGTGGGTTTTCACAGTTTTAATCTTTTTCATCAATTTCTTCAATTGCAATTCTTTGGTATAGAATTTCATAGATATACATTTTGGTTATAAATGAATATATAGATCTGTAAATCTATATATATATTTATATATAATTTTGGATTTGGTTAAAGATTGAAATGGGAAGCTGACCTTCGATGCATTTGTTATTCCCATTTTAGTGTATGTAGATGATGATGATTGTGACAAGAGAGAGAGTGAAGTGTAGAGAGGAAATGGTACTGGGAAGAAGTTTGTTTGATTAGTGTTACTGGTTTGTTTGTGGCAGTGGTGGTACTGGTTCTTTTTTTGGCTTTTTCATTTTTGGCTTTTTCATTTTGAGGGTGTTTATATGTAAACTGACTAAAATACCCTCACGTGCATTGCACATGAGGGGTTTAACGGAGCTACACTAACGTCTGTTAGGGTAAGGGGTATCTAATGACACAAAAAGTCACCATAGGGGTATGTAATGATAAAAAAAAACCATAGGGGTGAAACTTGATAATATGGTATACCACAGGGGTATGTAATGAAATTTTCTCTTATTTTAAACATATTGAAATTTTATTTATGTTTTAAATTTTACTTATTTAAGCGTAATCTTAGATTGTTAATTTTAAAATTCAGATTTAATTATTAAATTATTAATCGTCTCACAGATTAATTTTTGATTGTTAGTTTATTTAATATAATTTGTTACACTTAGCTAAGGAGCCTTTTTTTGCTCGGACTAGGTCCATAAATCCTCAGAGACGACACTATTTTTATTATTATTATTATTATTATTATTATTATTATTATTATTATTATTATTATTATTATTATTATACTAGTACGTTCCCCTGCATAATGCGGCGGTGGTTATGGTGGCGGCGGTATGGTGGTGGGGCGACTGTTGGTGGTGAAGGCGACATCAAGTGATGTACATAATTGATGTAAAATGTTAACGAAAGTATTTTAAAAGATAAAAGATTGATTGTGTAATTTAATAAACCTCATGTAACTTTCAACATAAAAACTGAATTTTTTTTAATAAATAATAATACGGAGTAATAGCATAGATTATGGCAAAGGTGAATATTGGTTATCCCTAAGCTTAGATAGAAAATCTTTAGTATTTTAATATTTATTTTAATATAAATAAAGCAAATAGCTCATGTCTAACATTTTAAGTTTCAACATTTACTTCCCAAATGCTCCTCCTATCTATTCTATATTTACCTAAAATAACTATAATACCCTTTCTCTCTTCTCAAATCTCAACCACTCATTTTTCTCTCTCCTCCATAAATCATTTTATTCCTCTAATTCATTCAAAATCTTTTATCTCAAAAAACGTACATCGATAAATTATAAAAATTATATGAGTGTTCTTAAAATTTCATGCTCTTTCTTTAGAGAGGTCATTCGATATACTTTCGACGAATTTTTAAATCCGAGGGCGGAGCCCGTCAGGTAGATCGCCCCATCACCGCCACCTCCATCACCGCCGCAACGCGCGGGTACCTTTATCTCGTATTTAATATAAATATATATCATTTAGATCTTATGTTTTTAATGATTAAAATATTAAAATGTAAGATATTTTAAATGAAGGACAATTTCATATTCACTTTCCTTTTCCTTTTTATTATACAGTAGTATATTATATTATGTTATGTAGGTTTTAACGATTATTTGTGATAAATTAAAGAATTAATATGATTAAAAATCATATATACAGGATTATAGGTTCCCCGCGTTTTGTAAACGGGGCCTTGGTTTAACTTTACTAAACTAACGACGACGACGGAGAATGATTCAAAGAAAAGGACGTTGGGGAATAGTTATATTTCTATAAGCTTAACTTTTCGGTGCTATACCGGCCCTCCGTTTGACACTATTATTACTTTATTTATTTATTATTATTATTATTATTATTTAAGTATGCGGCTTGATTCTTGTAGTAGAAAAATGGATGAAAAAGACTTGGCATACAGAGTGGCTAAAGCTGGCAAAGCACCAAATGTAAATGAACGCTAACCATATAGTGTATAGAGAATTCTATTTTATTGTATTTCTTTATCTTCTTGCGAAAAATCTTTATGGAACATGTTGACATTACACATCTCAATATAAGCTTAACGCGATTACTTGTTTCGCTAGAAGCCTACAACACCAATTTGCTAATAGAATTAGTAGCGTGTATTTATTTATATTTATATTTATATATACTAGATTATTACCCACGTGATAAGCGAGCAAACATATGTAATTAATACACGTTAAATTTTTATAACATCATAAGTTGACGAATAGGGCATGAATTGAACCACTTAGAAACATGAAGTTAGATTGGTGAATGTTGTAATTGCGGTTAACAGTGATCAGACCGTTGGTAAATAGATACATCATCTATTAAAGGTCCCGTTAAGTAAGGTTTGCGGTTGCTTGGATGTTTTTCATGCATCCATATATATTTGCATTGTCATTAAATTTAAATCAACTGACTTGAAACGACGCGCGACTCAACCATTTTCTTTAACAATTAGAAAATTTAGCCAAATTTTCGCTCAAAATCAAAATTGTTATTTTTGAAAAATCATTTTAATATGTTAATATAAGGCTATGGTGAGAGTTTTAGATCCCGGAAAGGTCTAACGAAACCTCGAAAAAATTTAGGCGACGTCAGAGAAGGGCAGATGGTAGGGCGGACGTCTGCTCTAAACTGTGGATGCTTTGATGGATGCGGTGTAAGCGTCCATCTTTTCCTGCACATAAGCTTTATTTAATGATCATTTTTAACGACTTTCTCTTTAAGCAAATTAGACATATCATATATCATTATGAAGCTAATTAAGTCTACTTTTCAACCAAAAGTTTAGTTTTCACCAAATCCCTATTTCAAACAAAGAGTCATCAAAGTGGGCTAGAGGAAACATTTTAACACCAACCATTTACTTACTCAAAACTTTAAACCAAACATCAAAGTGGATATAAACACCCATTATAACATAAAAACAAATTTCACATCGTTAATCATTTCAGATTTACAAACACACAACCAAGCGACTCAATTACTCGCATTTACTCATGTTGACAAAATTGTAACACCCTAAGATTTTTTTAGGTAAATAATTAATTTTTGTTATAGTTTTGACTTTAAAATGACATGCTAGTATTTAAATTTGAATTATGAAATTAAATTAGTTGAAACCTTAGTGGCTATTAGATATTATTATTTCGAAGAAAAATGTGGCAAAACAAGGGAGTGCGAGCCATTTTCCTTTTATGACTCATCCCTTCCACTTACACCAACCTTTTCATTATTTTCCTTCTCAAATCTTCTAAATGTGTTCGTGTATGTGATTTCCTTTACAACTCAACTCCATCATTTATATCAAGCAATTACATAGAAAATTTAGGTTGGGGTTGTGTAGGGTGTGTGGGTGTGTCGAATTGGCAAGGAAGAAAGAAAGGGAGAATTGTGATTTCCATTTGCTTTAAAGTCAATTTCTCCTTTAAAGTGAGTTGTAACTTTGATTAATTGATTTCTTGAAAATTAGAGTTCATGGAGAATTATAAATTGGGATATTAGGGAAAATGAGTATTTTGCCCTAGAGCCCTATGATATGAGTAAAGTTATATTCATGCATTATTGTTATTATATTTCTCCATTTTATATGAATGTTGGTTAGATTGTTATTGAGTTAAAGTTTTGATTTTGTTAATGACATTGTGATGACTTTCATAGTCAAAAAATGAAATGTTGATATTTTTTGTAATAAGATTGTTGAGTCCTAATGTTCATTGTAAATTTGGTGATGACAAATCTGATAGTAAAACACTTAGAAATCTTTTGGTTCTTGTAATCTGATCTGGGTCAGACTAAGCTGACACAACTTACGATCTGTTTCTGGCCCAGATCATTCTTCATGTTTTGTATTGTAATATCTTATGGAAGCAAGTGTTATTCAAGCTGCAACAACAATGTTTATAGCATTCAATCCAAGTCGAAGAGGAGAATTGAAGATAGAAGACCAAGCTGGTAGTGGAAGTCAGCTTGGGATTAGCAGTTAGCTTGGAGATACTTAGACAGATTGGTGCTCTGGAAAATGGCCCAATCTGTGTCTGACAATCAAGTGAAGATACAACCTGGATTGAAGATAAGTACGAATGACGTGACTAGGAAGAATCCTGGGATCCAGGTTGGTGGTTGGATTTACATATGCGTGTCCATACTCTTATTGGATGAAAAAGAATGAGTGGCAGTACTTGGGGACCACAAGTACTATGAATTGGCACGATCAAATATTCCCTTTGACATCCAATAGAAGATGAATACGTGGTTGAATTGGACACCAAGAGAAGAAGGGCCTTCGCCTATAAAAGCCCCATTTCTTGATTGCATATGTGTGGCATTCCTGAGAATCAATCTTCACATAAGTTTTCTTTGCTCTTATACACAGCTTAGTCTGTATGAGATCAGCTTGGGCTGATTCTCTTGAGTAGAAACTTGTTGATTGTATGTAACATCCCGAACTTTTATTTAACGGTTGACTTGAGTCGTTAAGTCAACACCTCGTGTCCGTTAAGTCTATAAGAGATTTAATGCTTATATGTATTTTATATGCTTTATGTGTGAGGCTTTAATGCCTTAATGATGTACATGTTAACGTGATTAAGATGCCAAAGATGTTTAAGATGTGTTAAATGTGTCGGTAAGTATTCCCGTTAAGTCGTTTAAGCCTTAGATGTGAAGATGTAAAGTTGAGGGGCCTAAGTGCAAGCTTAGGAAAGTGTGTCCAGCAGATTGAAGGGTGATTATACCCTAATCCCACTACTAGAGAATCTGTGTATACCCACGGATTTTCCAACGGCAAGAAATCCGTGGAAATTTTCCCACGGATTACCCACGATTTCCCACGAATTTCCCACAAATATGAAGTCGTGGGAACTTTCACTTATTAAATATTTTCTAACTTCCGTGGGTAATCCGTGGGAAATATTTCCCACGGAATACCCACCAAACAAATATCCGTGAGAAATCCATGGGAAGTAAAAAAGTATTCAAAATATTTCCCACGAATTTCCCACAAATATGAAGTCGTGGGAACTTTCACTTATTAAATATTTTCTAACTTCCGTGGGTAATCCGTGGAAATATTTCCCACAAATTACCCACGGATTACCCACCAAACAAATATCCGTGAGAAATCCATGGGAAGTAAAAAAGTATTCAAAATATTTCCCACGAATTTCTCACAAATATGAAGTCGTGGGAACTTTCACTTATTAAATATTTTCTAACTTCCGTGGGTAATCCGTGGGAAATATTTCCCACAATATATATACGGGAAATCCGTGGGAAATTCCACGAAATAAATAGAAATCCTGGAAATATTTCCCACGAATTTCCAACAAATATGAAGTCGTGGGAACTTTCACTTATTAAATATTTTCTAATTTTCGTGGGTAATTTGTGGGAATTCCATGGGAAATTTTTTACAAAATTTTCTAGGATAGTCCGTGGGTAATCCGTGGAAAGTATTTACCACAAATTTCCCACGAATTATATAATACGGTAGGAAATCCGTGGGAATTTCATGGTAAATATTTTTCAAAAAATCTTTTAGACAATCCGTGGGAAAGATTTCCACGAATTTCCCACAGATTTCCAATAGATTATGTATTCCGTGGGTAATCCGTGGGAAATCCTTGGGAAAATTGTGACAAATTCACAATTGTCATTTTTTGTGTGTATATAGTGTATGTATCGATGTACATTGTATGTAAGTACATATATGTAATTCCTAAACATACCCGTACATACATATACTGCATTTTATATGTATCGTGTATATATGTATGTACGTATAATACATGTATATGTACATATAAATGTATTTAAGACTGCACATCTACCCATAAAACACATACATTTCATACATAAGTATATATATCATTAGTACACACGACATACCTACATCTCATACATACTTATATATACGTATAGTACCTACATATCTCACATATATACCTACATACATACATAGACGATATATAATATTCTATCACCAATATACTAAAACAGGATTGAAAGAGTTTTAAAGTATGTGGCGCAAGCTATATAAAGTCATGTGTCGTTTTGATTTAATATTTTTAAAATATATTTATACTCCTTAATGAAATAATATAAGGACATCTACCCAATTTACCCTTCACTTAATTCATTAAGTATAACCATCTAATACACTTAATGAAATAATTTACAACATAAATCACCAACCCTACCACACGACCACCACCACTACCACACATCACCCCCACCACCACCGCTGCCTCTACAGCCGTCACTGCCACCACCACCACTCGTTGCCGCTATCACCACCACGCGTCTAGTACTTGAAAAAATATATTATTATTTTTTTGTTCCTAATCTATATTTAATAGAGTTAGATACCGTTTCTTTTTTACTTAATAGACTTAAAGATTAAGAACTTAACACATTAAGTCAAGTTTTATGTTTTTTATGACTTAATAAATAGAAATAATCGTCAATTATCTATTTTTTTTCTTAATACATAAAGATATTATTTATCTATTCAGTCACTTAATACACTGAACATTTGATAACTAAAAGAATCGTATTGTTATAGTAAATCAATTTAAAAAATAACTTTAGTTGTATAATTTCATTATTACAAACTTTGATATCTATACTTTTATATTACTATATAAAGATTATGCACCCTTCTTGAAAAGTTAGAAAAAAAAGAGATGCAAAATGACCATTATGCCCTTAATGAAATAGTTTACACCATTAGTCCATTATCTTTTAAAATATTTCCACTACCCTTTAGATTATCGACACCACCAGACCGCCGTTACCACCACCGCTGCCGTATTGTGCGAGTACCATGCTATATTAATTAAAGATAATAAAATAATAATAGTTTTAATAATAGTTAATCAAATTCTTGAATATTACAATCTTTAGGGGTCTATATAGCGTGTTTAAAATAATTGTACACTTACCATAAAATAAGGATGAGCTAAATACATCCCTAAGGGTTATAGTTCACGTGAATAAAAATATTGTACCTTTCATATCAAAAGCTCACAATCTGAATTTTATGATAAATGTATAACTATTTTAAGCACGAAGGGCTGTAGTTAGCAAGACCCTATATAATAATCATTTTTTTTGTAATAATGTATAAAAGTAAATAAAATATTTATTATACATTTATGTAAGAAAGAGTTTTATTTTTGTGTTACAATCATTAAATATCAATTCAGTCCATTATTGTGTTCCCATATATATTTCTTTTGTTTTGATAAAAAGAAAAAAAGAATTAGTCTATATAAATATTGGATACTTCAAAATTGAAGTTAAAAAGAAGGGAAAAATCCTTCACCGTAGATGACTCCACCACTTGCATCGGATATTCCACAATGTATACACATCGATCACCTAGTCTACTTATCTTTGGTTGTTGTGTTACACTCCTCACAATATATTTTTGGTCAAAGCCCCAACCAATTAAAACCCTCCATCACTTGTCATGCGGATCATAATCCTACGTCAAATACAACCCCCCCAAAATCTATTTTTTAATCTGATGATTTATATTCATTTTCGCCAAGCACAAAACCAACCTCGCTTTCCCCAAATCAATAACTTGGAAATTTTGTAAATCTTTTCTTTACTACTTCCTCTCGGTTAAAAAACAAATAAAATCAATGACAAACAACCAACTGCCAAGCATTTGCAAAAAATAGAAGCCCAAGTTTTTCTACATCTAAAGAAAATGTATAGAGGAAAGAAAAATAAAAGATTGGAAAAAGAAGAAGCAAAACGAAGTCGGAAGGTCCTCCTTGACAACATATCACGAACCCTGCTATCCATCGATTGGATCTAGATCTTGTGAAACGTTGCAGCTGTTTGATTTAGAAAAGATATGTGGTGCGTTGAAAATTCTTGTTAATAGCTATTTGGTTTATGTTTCTTCTTTTATTTCAGATTTGAAATAATGGATCATTGGATATGAATGGTTGAATGAAAATACAAAAAATAATAATAATTGTAGATTGTGGTTTGTATGTAGATTAAACAAGATTTAGATTTTATATTCGTTGTATGTATTTCTCTATTAATTTCATTTGTTATTGATGTAATAGTAGATAAATAATATTAGTTATAAGTTATATAATTGATTGGAATTTCTTTTAAAATTTTTATATTTGTGTTAATATTTATTTTAATTGATTGGGATTTGTATTAAATTATTTTTATTTGGTATTAATGCTGATTTATTTCACTTAAATTGGCATCTTTTTTATATATACAGGGAAAATATGGAATAAAAAATAAAAACCCTTTTTTAATTAAAAATTGGCGTTCGCGGGAAATCCGTGGGAAACACTTAAAGAAAATCCGTGGGAAATCTATGGGAAAAAATTCGTTGAAAATCTGTGAGAAACAATGAAAAGAAATCCGTGGGAAATCTATGGAAAAATTATGGAAAGTAATGGAAAAAATCCGTGGTAAATCTATGGGAAAAACGTTTGCAGGAGATCCGTGGGAAATCGGTGGGAAGATGAAATCCGTAGGAAATATTAAAAAAAAGTAGTTGAAAATCCGTGGGAAATCTGTTAATATTGAAGTGGGAAAATCCGTGGGAATAATTCCCACGAATTTATGTACGTGGGAAATCGGTGGGAAATATTAAGTAGCCGTGGGAAAATATTTCCCACGCCCCTTTTAACGACGACCTCAATCCGTGGGAAATCCGTGGGAAAAAAGCACTTTCCCACGGATTTGGCCGTGGGAATATGCTAGTTTTGTAGTAGTGTCCTTTTCATTATTCAGTTCCAAAACACATTCTCTAAGCCCTAGGCTGCCCCATCCTCTTCTTAATCAATTCTTGTGCGATTTCATACGTTTTCGGGTGTGTTGATCAAGCTTTTGCATCCTTATTGTAATCTCCAGGTTATTGTAGGTCCTTGTGGACTGATCGTACACA
>CM067172.1:79254865-79290356 GCA_034093135.1 Erigeron breviscapus | reverse complement strand
GGCTTGGGTCAACCCGGCCCACCAAATTACGAGGTCGTATTGAACTTGGCCCAATTGACCAATTGCGAGGTCGCATTCTGCCATATTCAATTACGAGGTCGTAAATACCTCCTGCACACTTTAAAATCAAATTTTTATCAAAGTTTCTGAATAATTGATCAACGAACTTCCAGGAAATATGAAATATTTAAATGACCAAACTTATAGGCATCAAATTTTCATCTTTTCCCTGATCTTCGTCTTAAACCTGAAAAGTTAATAAACTTACCGAAATTCTTTAACTTTTACACGATCAATCTTTCCAAAACTTTCAAATTTAGCTTTCCCGAATCTGAACCACTTGTAAACACTTACTTGTAAAAAGTTGTAAAATTGATTCGTCATTCTTATACCTCCCCTCAATTTTATGACTAGGGTATAACTATGATCAATCAATATAACCATAATCATTTATGTACTCCCCCTCAATTTATGACTGGGATACATAACTATGATCATATAATCAGAGCAAGAAACATTCTAAATTTTACACATAGTATTGATTAATGCTCAATTTATACATATCTTCCACATCTTATTTGGACGTTTTGTATACGAATTATGGCCGTTTATACATGTTTTGTGGTGCTTTATGGTATTTGCTAGTGTTTTCATGATATAAAAAGCTTAAGGCCCAAATTGCTCTCATGGCACAACAAATTGAAACCAATAATAAGTGCATGATTGCAACGACTGAAGAGAAGTGGGTACCTTCTGATGACTCATTTGTTGATGAAGAAGAAGAAAGAGATTGCTGTTACATGGCTCTGGCAGACGAAGAGCACCTGGACGATGGGTGGACATTGTTATTAAAAAGGTTAGTGATTATGATTGTGCAACTGACCAAGAACTAAAACTGGACATAGCTGAAGCTTTAAATTCTGATTTGATTTTTGTAGAAACTGTTAGATCTGATTGTGTAAATGGTCTAGAAACCGATTCTTCTGAAATAAATGCCTTAAAATCAAAATTAAAAGATCTTCAAGACATTGAACTGGCGTTTCAAGCCCAGGTTCTGGTAACTGAACAATTGATCCAAGAAAAGCAAGATCTTGAGATCATATTAGAGAAAGAAAAACTGGTAATTAAGTCATGGCTAGAAACTAAAAAGCCATATGATGCTGGAGTAAATCAATTTCCCACTCAAAAACGTGCATATTTAGATGGAAATACTCATGTAGCATCATTAATACCAGTAATCGATCGATTACCAGAGGGATTTAGGCCCATCACTGTTTATGATGAGCCTATAACTCCCAAGGCCAATATTCTCCCAGTTCTTTGCCCAGAGGTTAAGACTGGAGCTGTCCAGATGACTGCTCCAGTTAAAAAGGTTAAGCAGAATAAACCTTTGCCTCAAACCAATCCCCTACCTAAACCTACAACTGGAAAGGTTAAGGTATCATCTGAAGAAAATATTTTGTCCAGGTTAGAGAGCCAGATTCAAATTCTGAGTCGTCAATCACAAAGTTTTAATGCAAGATTAAACTTTATTGAGGGTACTTCATCTGGCCCTAGACAAAATATAAAACCTTTTACTATAAAAGACAAATTTATTTCTCCAGTTGAGAAAAAGAAAAAGGTTTCTAAACTATCAACTCCAGTAGTGTTTTCAACAAAAACTACTGTTGAAGTAAGTGAACTAGACCAGATTGCCCCAGGGACCTATAAGGGAGGGTCCAGTGAACCCATCAGTAGATGGGTTCCCAAATCTAACTGATCAATATCTGGTGTATGTGTAGGGCGATCGAAAGAAGTATATCTGGTATCTTGACAGTGCAGCTGGCAGGACTATGACTGGATGTAAGACCCTACTGGAGGAGTTCACCATTTCTGATGGACCCTCCATCACTTTTGGAAATGATGGTTGTGGAAAGACTGAGGGATATGGTGTTCTGAACAATGGACAAGTCAAATTTACATGAGTTGCATTTGTGAATGGTTTGAAATATAACTTGATCAGTGTAAGTCAACTGTGTGATGATGGCTATCAAGTCTTATTCAATGTTGCTCAGGGCATCGTATTCAACAAGGACTGGAAGGTAGTGTTGATTGCTCCCAGAAAAGGGAATGTGTACGTGATGGATATGGAAAGCTCTCCTTCAGAGCAGTGTTTCTATAACTCAAGCTGATGAAGACACAAACTGGTTATGGCATAAAAGGTTATCCCATTTAAATTTCAAAAACATTAACAAGTTGTCCAAAAAACAACTTGCAGATGGGATACCTTCAGTTTCCTTCAAAAAGGAAAGACCATGTCCAGGATGTGAGATGGGTAAGCAAAAACGTACCAGTTTCAAGACCAGACAGAATTTTAGCATTTCTGAACCTCTTCATATGCTTCATATGGACCTATTTGGTCCAGTGAACGTTCAGACTCGTGCTGGTAAAAGATACACCCTGGTGATAGTAGATGAATTCTCCAGATTTTGTTGGGTGATCTTTCTAAGGTCTAAAGGTGAAGCTGCTGCTGAAATCATCAGTCTTATCAAGCAAATTGAGCTCAAGTACAGTCGAAAAGTGTGTCAGTTAAGAAGTGACAATGGAACAGAATTCCAGAATGCAACTCTGGAGTCATTCTGTACTGACACTGGCATCTCCCAGAACTTCTCTTCAGCCCGCTCTCCAGAACAGAATGGAGTGGTAGAAAGGAAAAATAGAACGCTGATAGAAGCTGCCAGGAGTATGCTTGCTGAATCTGGACTGTCTACCAGTTTCTGGGCGGAAGCAATTGCAACTGCTTGCCACACCCAGAATCGATCAGTGTACATCAAAAGACACAAAAAGACAGCCTATGAAGTCTTAAGAAATAGAAAACCAAATATTGGTTATTTTCACGTTTTTGGATGTCCAGTTTACATCCTGAACGACTCCAGTCAGCTAGGCAAATTTGATGCCAAGGCTGATGAAGGGTATTTCTTAGGCTATTCAGCCATTCGCAAGGCCTTCAGAGTCTATAACAAGAGACTGGAGAAGGTCCATGAGTCAATTCATGTCACATTTGATGAATCAAATGCCTCAATCAACAAGAATCCAATCCTTGATACTCCCCCAGTTACTCCAATTATCTTTTGTGAATCTGATCCAATAAACGACAAAATTGAAGATTCACCAGACTCAGCTTCCAGTCATCCTGATCTGGAACCTGTTCAGAAAAAGAAACTCTCCAGTAGTACTCCATTCTATCCCTCTATTATTTTCAAACTACCCACTGAAATTAATATTGGTTCAGATGTGCGTACTACTCCCCCAGTATCAGTGTCAGTTGAGAAATTACCAGAAATGTTTTCTGGTGACCAAACTGAACCAGTACTACAAGAAATGCCTTCATATGAAGAATTTCATGATGCAAATCGTGATTTAAATGAATCAGATGAAGATGTTGAAGTAGTCTATGAAGAACCTCCTCCAGAAGCAACTCCAGAGGAGAATCAACTGAATTTTTGCACTGATATTGTTACTGATAACAATCCTGGTCAGTACTCCAGATGGACAAAAGCTCACCCTATTGATCAGATCATAGGTGACTCCAGTCGTGGTGTTCAGACCAGAAGAGCCTCCAGTGATCAATGCTTATACGTCAGTTTTCTATCCTTGATAGAACCTAAGAAGATTGACGAGGCTCTGGAAGATCCAAACTGGGTGACTGCTATGCAAGAAGAGCTTCACCAGTTTGAAAGGAATAAGGTCTGGTATCTAGTTCCTTTTCCAGTTGGAAAGAAAGAACCAATTGGAACAAGATGGGTCTTCAGAAACAAAGTAGATGAAGATGGCCACGTAATAAGAAACAAGGCCAGACTGGTAGCACAAGGCTACTGCCAGTCAGATGTCGACTTTGATGAATCATTTGCTCCAGTGGCTAGACTTGAAGCGATCAGAATTTTCTTAGCATTCGCTGCTAATCATCAGTTCAAGGTCTACCAGATGGATGTAAAGAGTGCTTTCTTGAATGAAAGCTTGAAGAAGAAGTTTACGTCAGACAACCTCCAGGTTTCGTTGATGACAAGCATCCACATTGGGTATATCGTCTGGACAAAGCGCTTTATGGCCTCAGACAAGCCCCACGTGCCTGGTATGATACTCTGACTAAACATCTGTTGAAAAATGGTTTTAAACGAGGTGCAATTGACAATACTTTGTTTATTCTTCATGAACGAGGTAATCTGTTAATGGTACAAATTTATGTTGATGATATTATTTTTGGGTCTACTGATGAAAACATGTGCCAGAAATTTTCTAAAATCATGTCCACTGAATATGAAATGAGTTTGATGGGTGAATTAACATATTTTCTTGGACTCCAGATTAAACAAAACAAAGATGGAATTTTTATTAATCAGGAAAAATATGTTAGAGATCTTTTAAAGAAATTCGATATGAATTCTTCACCATCTAAACCAACTCCAATTTCTGCACCACTGACACTGGACTCTGATCCAGATGGCAAACCAGTGAACACCACTGTCTATAGAGGCATGGTTGGTTCACTGATGTATTTAACGGCCAGTAGACCAGATATTATGTTTTCAACATGTTTATGTGCCAGATATCAGTCTAATCCAAAGGAATCTCATATGCTTGCTGTAAAGCGCATACTGAAGTACCTTAAAGGTGTCCCCAGTCTAGGTCTTTGGTACCCCAAAGGCTCAGGCATGGATCTAATGGGTTATTCAGATTCAGATCATGCAGGTTGTAAGATAGATAGGAAATCCACAACTGGTGGATGTCATTTCCTAGGTGGCAAACTGGTCAGCTGGACCAGTAAGAAGCAAACTTCAGTTTCACTCTCCACTGCTGAAGCTGAATATGTGTCTGCAGCCAGTTGTTGTGCTCAGATACTCTGGATGAAGAACCAGTTGCTTGATTATGGTATTAAGTATTCAAAGACTCCTATCTTTTGTGATAATACCAGTGCCATTGCTATCTCAAACAATCCAGTCATGCATTCCAAAACCAAGCACATTGATCTAAGGTATCATTTCATTCGTGATAATATTGTGAAAGGAAACATTGAACTCCATTTTATCCCCACTGACAAACAACTCGCTGACATTTTTACGAAACCACTGGATGTAAAAACATTTGAATATCTTGTTGGTGAGTTGGGAATGTTAAACCCTTAAATCTGGAACCTAAGTATTGAACGCCATTGTGTACTACTAAGGATCCTTGATTTAAAGATTTTTAAATTTATGAATGCTTAGATATTGAACGCCATTGTGTACTATCCTTGCATTAATAAATTTTTAGATCAACATTCCAGGGGGAAGACTTTTGAAAGATATATTTTTATTAAAAATGTTTAAAGTTCAAAGAGAATTTATTAATTTATTTTCTCACTGGACAAAATTTTCCTACTGGACGAATTGTCCAGAAAATATTACTGGTGCTTTGTAAATATGTCCCTCTCACTGGTAACTAGATAAGTTGAAGTGCGTGTTTGAGTTGACTTATGTCTCCTTGTAAATATGTCCCTCTCATTTGTCTATATTAGTTGAAGTGCAAGTTTGAAGTTACCAGTCTTTCAAAATGGTTTTCACTGGTACTTTACTGGAGTGTTCCTCCAGTGTACCATCAGTACATGCTTCACTGGACTAATCCACCAGTGATACTGGAGTGTCTAGTCAACCTCAGATGGACTGAATTAAGTCACAATAATTTTTGAATACTTGATCGTTGTGTGTGCCACGTAAGCAAACCTTTTCAAAGATATTTTTATCTCACAATCCTACGTGGCATGTAAATTTTTTCAACGTAATGATGGTCTTTTTACCTTGGGAAAACCAAAAGTACAAGTTGTTACTGTTTTGTGGGCTGTAAACCTTCATACATTTATGTGTGATGTGATGTAATTAATGCGGAACTCAACATCCGATCAAAAATTGTATTTGATAAATTCAAACTAATCGTTTGAGTTCCACATTACCTCTCCTATATATACCCACTTTCACTTTCAATTTCATTTACTTCGAACATTTACTTCCCAAATCCTAAAATTCCTTCATTCAATTCGTAAATTCTTCATTCAATTTCATTCTTAAATTTCTCATATTAACTGCAAATTCATTAAATTCTTCTTCATAAACCTTAAAATCATTCAATTTCATTCTTAAATTTCTCATATTAACTGCAAATTCATTAAATTCTTCTTCATAAACCTTAAAATCATTCAATTTCATTCTTAAATTTCTCATATTAACTGCAAATTCATTAAATTCTTCTTCATAAACCTTAAAATCATTCAATTTCATTCTTAAATTTCTCATATTAACTGCAAATTCATTAAATTCTTCTTCATAAACCTTAAAATCATTCAATTTCATTCTTAAATTTCTCATATTAACTGCAAATTCATTAAATTCTTCTTCATAAACCTTAAAATCATTCAATTTCATTTACTTCGAACATTTACTCCCAAATCTTCAAAAATTCCTTCATTCAATTCGTAAATTCTTCATTCAATTCGTAAATTCTTCATTCAATTTCATTTACTTCGAACATTTACTCCCAAATCTTCAAAAATTCCTTCATTCAATTCGTAAATTCTTCATTCAATTCGTAAATTCTTCATTCAATTTCATTTACTTCGAACATTTACTCCCAAATCTTCAAAAATTCCTTCATTCAATTCGTAAATTCTTCATTCAATTCGTAAATTCTTCATTCAATTTCAAATTCTTATTCAATTTAAATTCTTCATTCAATTCTAAATTCTTCATTCAATTCCAAATTCTTCTTTCAATTTCATTTACTTCGAACATTTACTCCCAAATCTTCAAAAATTCCTTCATTCAATTCGTAAATTCTTCATTCAATTCGTAAATTCTTCATTCAATTTCATTTACTTCGAACATTTACTTCCCAAATCCTAAAATTCCTTCATTCAATTCGTAAATTCTTCATTCAATTTCATTCTTCGAACATTTACTTCCCAAATCCTAAAATTCCTTCATTCAATTCGTAAATTCTTCATTCAATTTCATTCTTAAATTTCTCATATTAACTGCAAATTCATTAAATTCTTCTTCATAAACCTTAAAATCATTCAATTTCATTCTTAAATTTCTCATATTAACTGCAAATTCATTAAATTCTTCTTCATAAACCTTAAAATCATTCAATTTCATTCTTAAATTTCTCATATTAACTGCAAATTCATTAAATTCTTCTTCATAAACCTTAAAATATTCAATTCGTAAATTCTTCATTCAATTTCATTCTTAAATTTCTCATATTAACTGCAAATTCATTAAATTCTTCTTCATAAACCTTAAAATCATTCAATTTCATCTTCATTTATTAAATCCTAAAATTCCTTCATTCAATTCGTACACTCTTCACTTTCAATTTCATTTACTTCGAACATTTACTTCCCAAATCCTAAAATTCCTTCATTCAATTCGTAAATTCTTCATTCAATTTCATTCTTAAATTTCTCATATTAACTGCAAATTCATTAAATTCTTCTTCATAAACCTTAAAATCATTCAATTTCATTTACTTCGAACATTTACTTCCCAAATCCTAAAATTCCTTCATTCAATTCGTAAATTCTTCATTCAATTTCATTCTTAAATTTCTCATATTAACTGCATATTCATTAAATTCTTCTTCATAAACCTTAAAATCATTCAATTTCATCTTCATTTATTAAATCCAATGGCTCCTAGACAATCAAACTCACCACGAAATCTACCACCAGATTCTTCAATGCCACCACCTCCACCTCCATCAATTCCTCAATCCACTTCATACTTCACACCATTCATTCAACCAACACAAACTCAATCACCAGTACACCCAACCGAACCAAGTGTGCCAGTCTCAAATGTTGAAACTGAAGAGGACTGGGCACAAGTACCTTTGATGACCAGAGTGACTTCTCATCTGGAACAACCTAGTGGTCTCTCCACATCTTCTTCCACCGAGGTCCAAGGCCTTCTTAGTAGGGTGGCGGACCTGGAGAGATCACTCCAGTCATCTTCCCAGGTTATTTCTGACTTCAAATCAATGTTGTCAAATAATTTAGCGTCAGAAATGAACCTCTTCGCTGGAAATGAAAAGATGGTGTTTGATAAACTGGATGAACTGGTACTGGCCACGAATGCTAATTCTCAAAATATAAGAGTGGCAGTACAAGGGTTGGAAGGAAAGATTGTGAACTCTGTTGAGACTACAGTGGAGAATAAGGTTGTACAACCACTGGCAGGTCTTAAAGATGAAGTTGAGAAGTTGACTACAAGGGTAAGCTCTCTGGAGAATAGGCCCACATTGGACCAGAATGCAGTTGTCAGTTCACTTAGTGATGCATGTACGTTGAAGTTCAGAAACAATATGCTCAAAGAATTGTGTGAAGAAGTGTCTGAAACTGTCGTTCGTAACATCTTTAATGGGGTTCTACCCCAAGTGGAGAAACTACTGGATGAGAAGTTGCCCAAGGACTTGCCAGAAGCAATTGAAAATCTTAAAGGGGAAGTCCAGGCACTCAAAACTGGTATGACTGCTTCATTGCCAGAACAAGGAAGAACCTTTGGTTCATTTGATAGGCATATGATGGAAGAGTTGTGGAATGATCTGAAGTCCAGGACTAGAGATCATTCCAAGGGGGAAGAATTGTCTGGTGTTCAAGAAGGATTGATAAGGAAAAAGAGAGAAGTTGCCAGGGCAGTCGCTACTGAAAGCGTAGTACAGAGAAGGCAAGTGACTGGTACTGATGCCAGTGCACGTATGATTGAAAGAACACAAGAAGCTACTGGTACTGAAGCCAGTGAGCCCCAGTTCGAAAGCTTCCCAGATATCCCTACCACACTGAAGGCTGTGAAAGGAAAAGAAAAAGTGGTGTCTGGTGAAGAAGAAGAACAAATTGATGTTGACAATGAAACTTCCAGGAAGTTGCAACAACAGTGTATCATGATTGAAATCTTCAAAGATAATCAAAGAAATGAACTGCTGGCCCATCATAGGGATATGGCTACAATGGGTACTCTGGACTCCTACAACGCTGGAAGGTTAGGCGTAAATGTTGAAGTATTTAAAAGGATGAAGGAGGATCCCAGAGTTCATCAATGTCTTGATGCACTGGACGATGTCCATATACGCTCATTCTATGCTGAAGAAGAGCAGATATATGACTCGTTGATTTATGGTGTAACCATTCCAGAGTTGATCAGACAGAGAAAGGAGGAGCTGGTAAGCCTCCAGAAAAAGATCAGAAAAAATGCTGGTGCTCTGGAGTTGGAATACAGGAAGAGAATGACTGGTCTACCCAAGCTAATAGCCAAGCAACTGAAAGCAATCAAAGATGGTGAACTTAGCACCTTTATTCCTCTGGATACAACTCTGAGAATCAATAGACAAGAACATCAGTCCACTGAAGGACAGCAGAGTGGTGTATCCAGGGATACTGAAGAGATGGTCCAGTTGGCATAGCAAAGGGCAAAATATGACGAAATGATGAATTTCAGGGCCAATGCAAGAAAGATTGTAAATGCTGAAATCTTGCTGGCTGAAAATCATCAAGGTATGACCAGGTTTAATGTGAAGTTGACCAGAGAGGGTAACTTTACTGATGAGAGGAAAGATACTTCAGTCCAAGCTTTTGGATGGACTGAACTAAAGGAGATTGGATTGACCTTCAAAGGTAAGACTGATCTCTCTCCAGATGTGAAAGCCTTTATGAAGAGAATTGAGAAAGTCTGGAAGAGAATTCAAGAAATGGAAGCTGTGTTGGGTCTGAGACCACCAGTGTCTGTTCCATCATCATCTCCATCTCCTAAGAGGAAGGCTACTGAAGATGCTCCAGAAAGGACGTCGAGAAGAAGGGCCTAAACTCTTATCATTATACTTATTGTAATTAGTGACTTATGAAAGTTGTAATTATTTTCCTTTTTGATGAAAGTTAATATAGTTGCAATTTTTTATTTTCATATAAGTAAATGACCAGATTTAGTCTAAGTTAGAACTTAAAAGATGAAACTGAAAACACTCATGATCTATAAAGTATTTTCCAGTAACTTAGATTTTTTAGACTTAAATCGACCAAGTGTTTTCCAGGCATACAAATTTGTATATCTATAAGTCTGAAAATACTTGCATTATTTCTAAACAAATAGGGGGAATTTGTTAGGTCCAGATTTAGTCCAGACTTATTGGACTGGCTCCAGACTGGACTACTGGAACCTTATTTAGGTTTGTTAAGAAAACTTGTTTTGCTGGTCTCGCTCCAGACCCGACTACTGGAGCCTCACTGAAGATCTAACCAGAAAACGTTTCTCTACTGGACCTACTCCAGACTTGGAATCTGGAGTCCCTCTGAAGATTTGTTCAGAAATAATTGAAGACTAGTGAGCATTTACTTGTATAGGTAATCTGGAGCATTCTCCAGATTAGCTCACTGAAGACTTCACCCCAGTCCAGATCTACTCTACTGAAGACATTCTAACTGAAGTCAAAGACTGAAGTTTGAAGGAAGAAGACTTAACAAATGGCGGAGTCCACTGGAAGTCTTACCAGATCTGCACACTGGAGGATTGTTGGTGTTCTAGATCCTGCAAGTCTGAACACTAACATCGAGGATTGACTTTAAGCCTTTACACACTTTCCAAAGAACAACCCACTTGTTCTTTACTAAAGTACACGTGTGTTAAGGTGGTTGGATATAAGGATACACTTGCACTTGATGTGACTTTATCCTTATTCTTTATCCAAAGCATTTAATGATCTTGTCGGATCATTAAAATGCATCCAACCATATTTGTACGGCACAAAATTCACTGGTGAATTTTGTTGCCTATAAATACAAAGTCATTTCCTTGACAAAAATACTTTTAAGCATATACTTTGCATTTAAGTGAATTTGTCTAAATACTCTCGATCTTAAACAGGGATACTTCACAACTTTAAGTATCTCGATCCTAAAGAGCTATTTGACAAATATAGATCATTTGTAACTCATAGGTTGTTAGGATACATACTTCATTGTATTATCTTGATTCCGCAACAACCTTGTATTTTATTTAAACATCAATAAATAAAGTACCCATGAAAAATACATAATGTTCCACTTTACTTGTTTATTGCTTTAAGTCTTGTATTACTTTGTTTATATATTCTTGCCTATTTATTTACAAGTAATACTAGTCCATATCTAGTGATTATTAGACTTGTTGTATTTACACATTCTTGGGTTAACCATCTCGTAATTAAAGGGACTCACACACTTGAACTATTTGTGATGACATTGCTAGTAACACCATTTAATAAATGAACCAAACAGATCCTTTTGGTTTGATCTTTTAAAGTTTGTTCCGCTATCTTTTGACGCCGTTAGGCGAAAATTTTTGGGAATCCATATTTTTAAACGACGGGTGTTACAAGTGGTATCAGAGAAATGGTTTAAGTAAACCAATGACTATAAGACCATAGGATTTGGACTTAAACCGTAAGATCAGACATGCTAGGCTTAAGTAGTTGAGCTTTATCCTTAAGATGAGATGTTTTTAGGACGGGTTGGGATGAGTGAGAGTGTAGGATTAAGGCTATATGATGATTGTTTGTTGAAATGTAAATATGTTTTTAGCCGTTATTCTCTTATTTCTCGCTTTTCTGTCGCTAAGTTATCCTATTGCTACGATAGACGGTCCCCGAGGTAATGTGTCATTTCCTTAACTGAATTTAATAAACGTGTGATATAACTTATGTGTGAAGTAGCTGAGGTGAATGGAAGTTGGAGAATTAGGTGAAATGGTATTCCATCAATGTTGTCTAGCCCATGTGGTTAGTGACAAGGACCGCGAAGGAAATGAGATGTTGTATGTGTGCTGAAAATCACGTGAATGGAATTGGTGAAAAAAAAGGGCGATAAACAAATGTGGTAACGAACACACGTGTGAAAAGATACAATTACAATTATGGTCCGGAGCATAATTGCAAGTGTATCACGACACGAGCGTGTTTGTGTGGGCATGCTTGTGTTGACCGGTGTAAAAGTAATGAAGTTGGTGAGATTTCTATCTAGCTTTATATTTTATATGTTACGAGTGGATATCAAGTTATAGCTCTAATGACGTCGATGCCTGAGATGTGCGGTATTGTTTACTCACGACGATGAAAGGCGTATTTGTTGTTTCATTTTATGTGTTATATACGTATACCCTATAGATGATTTCAAAGGTGTGATGAAAGTGCTATATATAGGTTTGAAAGTCCTTGTGATCGATCGATTCGCGATTCCTACGACTATGTAAGTGCGGAATCCAAACATAATCGTTATTGAGGCAATTGAATGAATCACATATATATGAACACGAAATCAATAAGAACAGGAGATAAATTCAGATGTAAAACAAAACTCATATCTTGTATTAATCATAAGATTACAATACATAAAACGAGTAGACATCTGATTCTTTGGGCGGCATCTCGAGGTATAGATCTCTACCTCGAGAACCTAGTGAATGAAATCTGTTGCAACTAAAATCATCAACCTAAAACCGAAACCTAAGAACAATATATATAGGCTACAAATGGGCTGGGCTTCAAACTCGTGGGCTTCCAAACGCGTGCTACAGTAACACGTGTTTAGTCAAACTCGTGGTACTGTTCACACGAGTTTGTCCAAACTCGTGGTACTGTTCACACGAGTTTGTCCAAACTCGTGGTACTGTTCACACGAGTTTGTCCAAACTCGTGGTACTGTTCACACGAGTTTGTCCAGTTATCTGGATAATCTCTGTAAAGTAACAGCCCTTTAATTGAGATGCATCGGACACAAATTGTGCACCAGAACGTGCACTTACAAGGTTAAGACATGATGGTAGTGGAATGAATTTATCGCATGAATCTTATTAAAGGAAATGAAGGTAATATTCGTTGAGTATGTATGCAAGGTCTCCTTACATGGTGAATTTGATGCTAAGATGATTAACTAGTAATGGTAATGTTGCATTAGTTCGTGAATGATACTTCGGTTACTTAGATGATATATGAGATGCAAAAGATGACTAGACACATTTAGGATGATCCATCCTATATGAAAGATGTTTAATGCAAGATGTGATATGATAGATGTGATGACTTGTGATATGTGCCTTAACGAAGAAATGTGACTTTTCATAATGTTTAATTGGACAAATGATTTATTAACCATGTATTATCTTACTTAGCTAATTCGTTAGTGTAAGTTCCAACTCAATAGATGGTACTACCTGAAGACACCTCAATGTCGATGGTGGAGTTACTTTGCAATATAAGCTCTGAACCGGAGATGACCAGTTACAGAGAGTATATACCAAGTTCTAGATAGATTACTTATTAAGTGACAATAAGTAAAGAACAATGCAATAAAGTAAAATACTTAAAGTAAATTGTTGCGGAACCAAGATAATACAAAGTATGTAAATATCCTAACAACCTATGAACTACAATTGATCTACACTTGGAATTTCTCTAAACAATCGAAACACTTAAAGTTGTGAAATGTTCCTTTTGTGATTGAGAGAATATTGCACAAGTTCACCAAGAATATTGCAGGTATGCAAAGTGTGAAATCTTTCGAAGTGTGTTCGAAGAAGTAATATTCTTGGTGTGCAATGACTTGTATTTATAGGCAAAGTTAACATTGGGATGTTAACTTTGGCCGTACAAATGTGGTTGAGAGCATTTAAGGAATAGCATTTAATTCCTTAAAATGCAGTGTAAAGTTGCAGTATAAAGCAACTTTATTCAACCAGCTTTATGTACCTTTTTGTACTTAAATAATAAGATAAATCTTATTATCCGGGTAAAAGCACATAAAGCACAAAAGTCAATTCCTCGTAATCAGTGTAAAGCTTTGTAAGAGCTTTCCACTGACGGTCTTCAGTTTGTAACTGACTAGAATGTCAACTGGGCTTCGCTGCCATTGTCATTCTCTATCTTCCACTTGTTGTCTTCGACTTCAACTGGAAGGATTCTTCAACTGGTCAGTTCTCAACTGGAGGAAGTCTTCAGTTGCGTTGACTGTACGATACAACTGGACTTCAATATATTTCTGGACAAATCTTCTGGGTCTCCAGTTTCACTGGGTCTCCAGGTGCAACTGGAGACTGGCCAGTTTACCAGTAAACTGGTCCTAACAAATTCCCCCTATTTGTCTAGAAATATTGGCAAGTCTTTTTCAGTCCTTGTATCTGTACAAGTTTGAACTGGAGAGACTTGATCGATTAAATCTGTCTAAGTTTTCCAAGGCATTTTTATAGATCAATAAATGCCTTGGGTTTTTCTTTTAAGTTTGTTAGATCTAATCTATTATCTACCTTGTGGTTACAAAATGGTAACTTCATTTATACAAGGAAATGAAATTTATACAAGTTACAGAATGTAAATAAAATTACAAGTAGATAACTGAAAAGAGAGCTTAATGGGATGGCCCTTCGCCAGTTCTTCTTCTCTTGGTCACTGAAGAGATAGGCTGAGAGTCTTCAGGATCAATATTCAACTTTAGCTCCAGATTTTCTTTGTGTTGAATCTTTCCCTTTAAGAAGTTCACCCATGCTTTCTCAAACCTATTCTTTTGTGCCTTTGCATCCAAAATATTCACCATTTCAACCCATTTAGTGAACCTATACTGCATTGCACCAGGATTGTCAGTTTTAACCAGTGGCCCTCTGGTATAACTAACTTCAACTTGAAAGTGCTTGGTGCCTGGCTTAATGGTTACATTAACATCATTGATAGTCCCACTATGTCTTCTGGTTGCCATGATCTGGGAGTAATAGCTTCTTGCTTCAGATTCATTTGTTATTTTAATACTCCCAGCTCCAGCAGCCAGTACAGCAGACTTGATGTCATCATTTGATACTTCACCAGCTGGTTCAATGAAGGTTCTAAGGTCAGCATCTCTTGTCAGTGGTCTTCTTGGTTGAGGGATCCTCCTTGGTGGATTCAATACCCTTTTCACAACCTTCTTAACATGTTCAATTCTTTTTAGAATCCCACTGGCCCTATTCTCTTTAGCCTTCTCCACTGATATATTCAAGCTTCTGGCATCAAATTCAGCTTCATCATCAGGATAGTGTCTGTCCAGTTCAACATCAAGCATTTCTTTCAACTGGTCAACTATCCTGGAATCATTCTTTACTCTGGCATACTCCTCCTTAGTGATTCCCAAAAGATGAGCATCACTCATATCAAGCAATTTGATTTGTGCAAGATGTGCTCTGGCTTCAGCTTGGTTTCTTTGTTTCATCTTCTTTCTTTCTTTAATTTCATTGCCAAGTCTAGCCAATCTTCT
The DNA here is from genome assembly GCA_034093135.1 of Erigeron breviscapus. Lineage (NCBI taxonomy): Eukaryota > Viridiplantae > Streptophyta > Magnoliopsida > Asterales > Asteraceae > Erigeron > Erigeron breviscapus. Next base: position 79,275,046 of record CM067172.1, on the reverse strand, counting down.
GCTATCACTATCTGAAACTGGAGGAAGTACATCAGCATTGCCAGTTTCTAACATTGGTACATCAGTGGCCGGCTGGGCAGATACATCAGATGCCAAACCTTTTCCTTTATCCACAACATTCCCCCTAACACTTATATCACCAGTTCTTTGCTCACCAGCTTCAGTACTGGCAGCTACAACCATTTCCCTACCAGATTGATTTCCAGATGGAGTGCTTTCAGTTGCAATTGGTGCAAGAACTGCACTTCTTTCCCCCTTGGCAGCATCTAGACCTGCCCTAATCGCTTCCCATTCAGAATGGTGAGCTGGCAACCGGTCAAGAGGCTGCCATGATTGCATGTTCTTGCATTCTTTGAAGATTGTGCACATCATCCTGAAAGATCTCCAAAGGTGGTTGGTTTCTTTAGACTGGGTCAGAACATTAGCTGTAACTTGTTCCTGACCAGTTTTCAATTCATTTAACATCTTGGAATCTTCATCCAAACTAGAAACCACCTTATCCTTGACTTCTTCATCCTTCTTCTTCAAACTTTCTACTTCAGTTGTTAGTTTATCCAAAGATTGAGCATGAAGTGATACTTGGGTGTTCAAGTTATCAATGCTGCCCCTCAACTGGTTGATCTCATTTGTGAGTGGGGCCAGATCAACCTGAGGAGTGGCCAGCTTGGTGATCTCAGACATCACCCTTTCAATCAATTGTGCTTCTCTTGCACCCAGCGTATCATCTATCTTCTGACCAACTGAAGTCATTAACTGCTCTCCAAGTTCAGTCACATTCAACCCAGGTTTTTCAACCAATTAATTTACCTATTTTTCAATCTCTCTTAAATCCACTTCTGATGTTCTAACAGTGTTGCCCAGCAAGTTGGAGATTGAGGTTGTGACCTTGGACTGAGTGAGGTCAAAGGCTTCTTTTAAAGTACCTGCCAGATTGTTGCAGCCAGTGACCAACTCATTCAGCTTCTTCAACACCAAGTCTTCATTAGATGAAAACTTGTTAATCCCCAGATCAACCACTTTAATATTGGTCAAGTGATCCTTGTGGTATCTGGAGAAAGACTTGGTGTTTTTGTCAAGTGTCTTTTGAATCTCCCCCACCCTGGTGAGAAGGTTTTGGAGATCGGTTTGTACAGAGACAACTTGACTGTCCAGTGACGGAGGAGAAGGTGTCACTGGACCAGCAGCAGTTTCTACTGGAGCAACTGGAGGAGGCAAACTTAGAGAAGTCTCCCCAGTTGTCAGTCCAGCAGTTGAAGAAATAGTAGGAGTGGTGGTAGAAGAAAGGACTGGAAGTTCAATGTGTTGTTCATGCTGAGAAAGCTCAGGTGTGAACAACGTCGTCGGTGGGGGTGGCATTTCTCGAAGGAGTGAGAATTGCCCAGATGGTGAAAGTGCCATACGTTTGTTTCCAAACATATAGTTATAAGTTGGGAATTAAATATCTGTAGGCTCATTTTGTTGGGATGGTGAAAGTGAAATTGATGCATCTGGAAGCGAGACTGGAGATGAAGGGTTTTAATCTTGTACAGCAGAATCAAAAATCTTCAAGTCTGAAGCAGTACCTTCAGAATCCGAAGACTCTACAAGGATTTCCTCGTCATTAACATTCATGTCCAGATCCATGAATGTAACTGAGGGCTGACCAGAAGGGTCAGTCTCCAGATGACCTTCCCCAGTTTCCTGGTTGAGTGCATCTGTTGGAGGATCAGATACCGAGGTATCTTGATGTGCAAAATCTAGTCTTAAAATTTATAAACAAGAAATACCGATTTTACTACCTAATGCACACTCTCGGGCAGTGGACCCGTTCGTGTATAGTATAGCGAATGGTAAGTCAGGATCGAACACAGGGACTATTTATTCAGGAAAAATGTGAGTTTAATGTAACTCTAGAAGATGGGGTGGAACACTTTGAATCTCACTTTGACAATTAAATTAAAGTAAATTTAAAAGTCAAAACACATGGAAGTAAAGAAAAGTTTCAGACAATATTAATAAAGATCATCCACCTTGAATTCGCTAGACTTCAAACATGATTGCATTCAATTAAGACCAAATTCATTGAGTTGAAAAGATAACCGTAAAAGGATTAAGGTGCTCACGTGGTACCACCAACCGTGAGCAAATTACCCAATCACCTAAGTTGCTAGTTTAACTACCCAAGCCGGTACCACCAATGCCCAGACAACCTTACCAACAATTAGTTTGTTTGACTATCGAATTAACAATTGTGCCTATGTGAAGATAACGTGGTACCACCAACCGTTACAAAACACGTTGACAAAATGATTCCTTTTATTAAAATGATATTCACTATCATACCATGAACTAGTGATAATTGCTTATAGACAAACAACCATTTGAAAATCACATATGCATCCAACTAGTACCACTAACGAAGAACACACATGCCACCAATATCATAATAATATATATAAAGGAATTAAATCATCAAGATCTCGACACAACGATAATTGAAAACAACTCTTTGAATTAAAACATATAGCAATCACATCATTCGTCAAGTTTCATCAAAGTGGATGATTAAAAGATTAGCTACTCATGAGAAGACAAATAAAACTAACAATCATCATATAAATAAAATCCATAATAATAATTGTATAGTAATATAGTATTAACAATAAGCAACTAATAATAATAATAATAAAAAGAGATAGAGTAGTAAAGGAATTGAACAAGAAATTTGCTTGTCGATGTGCTGTTTGTCGAACCAAAGAAACCGTGATGGTCTCTTTTCGCGGCTGTCCTTCACGCCCCAAAACCCACACCAGCCGACCTCCTCCTCTAAATTGTTGTTTTTTTTTTGACTTATGGCCTTCCAATTCTAATAATCTCCCTAGACTTGTGGTATCCTTCCAATATAACCGACCTTCCAAATCCCCACCGTCCAATTCTTTTCCTTCCTTGCCAAAAGGCTTCGGCCTTCTTGTTTCTTCTTTTCCTGGGCCGCTCGAACCACCAGGCCCAATGGCCACTTGATTTATTCTTTTTCTTCATTTGGGCTCTCACAAGACAAGGCTGGGCCCATACTCCTTTCTTTCTCGGCTGCATAGTCCACGAACCAAAACACCACCACCTTTATTTTATAACTCGGCCCAATAAGTAAAACAATAGATTTGGTGAATGGCTGGTAGTCGATATGGCCGAGTGGTTGTTCATTTTATCACATTGCCTTGTTTCTCGTCTCGCTAACCGGACCTTGACACCACCAGTTAACTTAATCTCCACTTTAATTAGTCATTTATCCTATTTAGCTCATTTTCTTCCCTCAAACTTATTATAAACCTGAAAGCACTAAAACATACCATAAAGCATCGAAATACACGGGCAAATAACTATAAAATGTAACAAATATAGCCTAGAGTAATGAGGGAAATATGTATAGAATTGAGCACATCAAATCCCCCCACACTTGAGCTTTGCTTGTCCTCAAGCAAATCCAACATTTAAAGAAAAAGTAATCCTTGGCAATGTAGCTAAATAAACAATTACGAGTATCAAAAAGAAGCAACACCAAGTATGTCAAAGACAAAGAAGTTGGGTGAAGCAGTTTTAATCTTAAATGAAAACTCGAAATGTTTGACAATATCTGAACAATCCACAAGCCTCAATAACACGACCATGCACAAGTGAAACAAATGAACCAATCAATATCAATGTACTCCAACAAACTTACTTTTGGGGTTGAATATATCAAGAATCACTCATAGCGCAGTCGTGATGCATATCTTACCATAGGCTTGAACAAGGATCATAGCTCCACCGACATGGCGTAAGCACCAAGTACATCATCAAAATAGGCATATAGGACGGTTATACAATTAGGCTAAGGTATATATAGTGGACATTTACAATGAGTGAGTATAGGTTAGAAATGAAAGGAATCAATCAAAAGAATAAGGTATGTATGAAATATGTGCAAAATAGTCTAATCAAAACCCGTACCATTGATTGCCAACAAACCATGAACCCATAAATTGCTCAACCGCCAAGACACCTCAAAAATACCAAGCAAACTCGACACCATTGTGGTGTATCAACTTCAAACAACTTAAAATCAACCAAGCCTTCCATTCTTAATGATACAACAAAACTTTAGACATAAAAAAATGAGAAGTACCCACTAGTAGCCCAAGTTCTTTTTTCTTTTTTTTTTTTTTTTTTTTTAATTTTTAATTGAAATCACTTTTCTCTTTTTTCTATTATTGAACCACTTTTACTCTACTAGTAGGCACCATCTTACAATGATGAACAATGTCTAGCACAATCTACTTCCTTTTGAACAATCCAAAACATACCATAAAGCATCGAAATACACGGGCAAATAACTATAAAATGTAACAAATATAGCCTAGAGTAATGAGGGAAATATGTATAGAATTGAGCACATCAAATCCCCCCACACTTGAGTTGGACAATATCCTCAATGTCCAAGGAACCAATTAAAACTATGGGAAATAGGGAAAAGCAAATAAAAGAGTAAAAGAACATGAAACTTCCCGGGTTTAAAGTGCCTGCATCAAATGCTCGGTTGATTCCAAAGATAAGCTATGAACTTTATTTCAACCGCGTTTAACTCCGTTCTTATAGCTCTAACAAGCACTCAAAACATACCATAAAGCATCGAAATACACGGGCAAATAACTATAAAATGTAACAAATATAGCCTAGAGTAATGAGGGAAATATGTATAGAATTGAGCACATCAAACCCCCCACACTTGAGTTGGACAATATCCTCAATGTCCAAGGAACCAATTAAAACTATGGGAAATAGGGAAAAGCAAATAAAAGAGTAAAAGAACATGAAACTTCCCGGGTTTAAAGTGCCTGCATCAAATGCTCGGTTGATTCCAAAGATAAGCTATGAACTTTATTTCAACCGCGTTTAACTCCGTTCTTATAGCTCTAACAAGCACTAAAACATACCATAAAGCATCGAAATACACGGGCAAATAACTATAAAATGTAACAAATATAGCCTAGAGTAATGAGGGAAATATGTATAGAATTGAGCACATCAAATCCCCCCACACTTGAGTTGGACAATATCCTCAATGTCCAAGGAACCAATTAAAACTATGGGAAATAGGGAAAAGCAAATAAAAGAGTAAAAGAACATGAAACTTCCCGGGTTTAAAGTGCCTGCATCAAATGCTCGGTTGATTCCAAAGATAAGCTATGAACTTTATTTCAACCGCGTTTAACTCCGTTCTTATAGCTCTAACAAGCACTAAAACATACCATAAAGCATCGAAATACACGGGCAAATAACTATAAAATGTAACAAATATAGCCTAGAGTAATGAGGGAAATATGTATAGAATTGAGCACATCAAATCCCCCCACACTTGAGCTTTGCTTGTCCTCAAGCAAATCCAACATTTAAAGAAAAAGTAATCCTTGGCAATGTAGCTAAATAAACAATTACGAGTATCAAAAAGAAGCAACACCAAGTATGTCAAAGACAAAGAAGTTGGGTGAAACAGTTTTAATCTTAAATGAAAACTCGAAATGTTTGACAATATCTGAACAATCCAACACATTCCCATAGACCAACAATATTCCACCGACACCCCATTGAAGCTCTCCCAAACCGTCCAAACAAACCAATGACAATCAATGGCCCCCCAGATTAGACTATCGGTAAAGTAAGGTATAATTAGGTAAAGTTTACATAAATGAGTGGATATATACAATGGAAAAGGCTAAGTTAAAAGGATGTATAAGAAAGGTTTACAAAGAAAGGAAGCATGTATATGTAAGTGAGTATAAGTATAGTAAGGGTATGAATATACAAAAGGAAAAGTGAAAAATAAAGAAAGAAAAGTATGGGTCAAACCTATATGCCAATTCGTCATCCGATGTACTTTTATCACAAAAGTGATCTCACTGCGGTCTCGTCACGATCACAAGGCCAAGTTCTAGCTCAACACATCACTGGCACACTCAAATCGAAGAAAAGAACCCGGAAATGGAATAAATTAACCTCAAATTCGCACATCTTAGTGCAGAGTTCGAAATGGAACCCTTACTCCCGAATAAATCCAAGAGCCTAAGAGAGAGACAAATTACAAGGTAATCAAACCAAAAACGTAAACACCTAGCACATCTATATATGAACAATGAATCTCACAACTTTAGGTGTTTGGGAAATTTGAGTATGCAAGTAATGATATCAATCCCGAAGGTCTAGCCAAATAATCATTCAGAACACATTTCGCCGGTTAAAAATTTTGCCAAGGAAACAGTTTGTAGTAAAATTGCTTATTAAGATATGAATTAAGTGACCAAAAGCAACTTACCACAAGGACAAGCTCGACTCAAGTGTCAAATCATATCATCTTCAGTCATCTTACCAAATTCAAACAACCAATCTCAAACATGCACATCATAGTTCAGAGTTCAAGATAGAACCCTTACTCCTGGAAAAATCCAAAAGTCTATGAGAGGGACACATTTACAAGAACGGTTAAATCGCAATGGCAAAACAACAAAAGAGATATATCCGGCAGCTTAAACCTATTTGCACCCCCCCACACTTGAGTTGGACAATATCCTCAATGTCCAAGGAACCAATTAAAACTATGGGAAATAGGGAAAAGCAAATAAAAGAGTAAAAGAACATGAAACTTCCCGGGTTTAAAGTGCCTGCATCAAATGCTCGGTTGATTCCAAAGATAAGCTATGAACTTTATTTCAACCGCGTTTAACTCCGTTCTTATAGCTCTAACAAGCACTCAACAAACATATTAAAAATACCAAAATAAAAATAAAAGAAAAATTAAAAACTAAAAATGTGACTAAAATCCTAAATACGAAAAAGAAACAAACTAAACTAAAAATCAAAATCTTTTTGGATTTTTTTTTTTTTTTTTTTTCGATTTTTTAACTTTTTCAATTTTTTTGGATTTTTTGAAATTTATAAAAATTAAATGACACTTAAACTAGACAAAAGAAAATAAAAATAAAATACCTAACCTCGGGTTGCCTCCCGGAAGCGCTAATTTTTGTTCGAGTCATTAGCTTGACTCCACCCTTATTTACTAGGTAGTAGGGTGTCTCCCCCCACACTTAAGTTTAAGTGGGGGTGATAGTAGTGATACATACCTCTGAAAAATAAATTACCTAACCAAAGACGGAAAGGATAATCAATATGCTCGGTCAGAAGTACGTAAGATTGGAACACACTTGTGGACTTCTTCAAATAATCATGGAAGTCTACATAATCATCTTCCTTTGAATCAACTTTCATCATGGACAATGAAAGTGACTCAGCCTCTTGAGCCTCTTGCGTAATTATCTTACTCAAAATATCACCCGGCTCCATGAATTCCTCCAGAAACTCTTCCATGGTCATGTCACCAAGATCAGAATGTGAATAAGTATCATTCAGCTCACCAAATTCATGCAAGAATTCTTCCATATTCATATTTACCTGTAAAAGTACAAGCAAGAAACCCCGTGAAAAGCAAGTGTGTAACACAAAATAGACTAAATATAAAAAAAAAACTAATTAAACTAAATAAAATAAAAATAACACTAAACTATGCTAAACTAAGAAAGCAAGTAACATTCTCATAAATGAATACAAGAAAGGATCGAATTACAAAAATCTCAAACAAAACTCCTAAATAAAATAATCCCCGGCAGCGGCGCCAAAAACTTGATGTGCAAAATCTAGTCTTAAAATTTATAAACAAGAAATACCGATTTTACTACCTAATGCACACTCTCGGGCAGTGGACCCGTTCGTGTATAGTATAGCGAATGGTAAGTCAGGATCGAACACAAGGACTATTTATTCAGGAAAAATGTGAGTTTAATGTAACTCTAGAAGATGGGGTGGAACACATTGAATCTCACTTTGACAATTAAATTAAAGTAAATTTAAAAGTCAAAACACATGGAAGTAAAGAAAAGTTTCAGACAATATTAATAAAGATCATCCACCTTGAATTCGCTAGACTTCAAACATGATTGCATTCAATTAAGACCAAATTCATTGAGTTGAAAAGATAACCGTAAAAGGATTAAGGTGCTCACGTGGTGTAACACCCGTTTCGTAAAAATATGGATTTCTAAAAATTTTCGCCTAACGGCGTCAATAAAGCGGAAACAGTTTATTAAAAACCTCAACCAATGAAAACAGTTGAGAAACATAAGTGGTGTTACTAATAGCATCAAATCAGTAATAAAAGAATCCATAAGATTGCCCAACATAAAGCAACCATAACATAGTCATTACAATAGTTCCATAAAGGAAATCATTAACATTAAGTCTTTGCGAAGTTATTGGGTAAACTAAAGCCATCTTGATCATCTACCCATCTCTCGCCAAAGCATCACACGACATCTCACTGCTTAACCTGAGGGGTGTCAACACATAAGAAGAAACAAGTGTTAGCTATAAAGCTAAGTAAGATAACACCAGGTTTAAGCAAAACATTTCATCCATTAAACACGTCACTTTAAAACTTTACGTCATTTTAATTAGGCTTTCATATCATCACATAAACATATCCACATCACATATAAGCATAGAGTTCATGACCCTAAGCGTGCCTAATCAATTTCATCATATCATCTCATTCGTTAAGTTGTGACTAGGTCACCGTTAAGTTGTAACCGAAGTTACCGTTAAGGAAAGACAATGTCGATCCATGAGTAACACGTTATGTTCATGACATTAGGTGGGTCATCAGGCCACCCGAAACTACTCGCCACATATGACTTGTTGCAAGGAGCCACCCGAGCAACTATTTTAACGTACCCTCCCACATACGGGCACTACGTACTCTCCCACATACGAGCACGACGTACTCTCCCACATACGAGCACGGTTTATACGTACCTATTACCACATCAGGCACGGGTTATGCATAACACTTAACATCTAATTAGCTCGAGCATTTACCACGTTTAGTTTAGGTTTCCACATAATCCTAAACTAATCCACATCTATCATCTTTTCACGTTAGGGCCCTTAAAACGTGCACGTGTCATGGCAACCTAAAAAGGTCTAGTGTTCGAAAGGATCGAATTACAAAAATCTCAAACAAAACTCCTAAATAAAATAATCCCCGGCAGCGGCGCCAAAAACTTGATGTGCAAAATCTAGTCTTAAATTTATAAACAAGAAATACCAATTAATTAACTAAAGCACACTCTCGGGCAGTGGACCCGTTCGTGTATAGTATAGAAAATGGTAAGTCAGGATCGAACACAGGGACTATTTATTCAGGAAAAATGTGAGTTTAATGTAATTATAGAAGATGGGGGGTTTTGTGACCGAGTTGTCACAATGCTTAAACTAATAATAATAAGAGACAATGGAATCCGGTATTACCGGGGCAGGTTGCTTCAGAAGAACCTCGGAAAATATTTAATATAAAGACAATAAAATTAAGAGCATCATCTACTTCGAATCAGATCCATAATAGTTCAGGTTGCAATTAAAATAGTTGATACAATAACCGGGCATCAAGCAAATCACAAGACAAGTTCACGTGGTACCACCAACCGCTAGCAAGTCCGTTTCCTCTACTTAAAACCCCTAACCAAAGAGTTCCACTATAACCGTGAGTACCACCCTTTCCGTTTATAGTTTTCCTAATTAGTTAGTTTGTTTCGTCATTTAAATAATAGCTTTGCCTAATGTGAGGTAACGTGGTACCACCAACCGCTAATCCCACTTGACAGATTAATTCCTATTACTATTATATTGTTCACTATCATACCATGAACTAGTGCTAATTGTTCATAGACAAACAATTAAAATAACATATGCACACAACTGGTACCACCAACGAAGCACACATATATCACCAACAATAATAATAACAAATGACAAGGAATTAATTCATCAAGATCACGGCAAAACATTAAGTGTACCAACTAAAACATCACAACCGTCACATAATTATTTCACGTCATCTAATAGATGATTAATTATCTAGCTACTCATATCAAGGTAAATAAAAACAATAATTAACATAAAAGAATCCATCATATTACCAATAGAAAAATTTATCATGCAAACAATTGTTGAATAATCTTGTACTAATAGCAATAACGATAATAATAATAAAAGAGGAAGTAATCGAACTAATGTTGCTGTTGGTGTGATCGACGAACCCCAACAAAAAGGCTGCTGCCTTTTGTTCTCTCGGCCGCCTCTCGTCCAGAATCCCCCAAAAAAAAAACTGAGATTATCATCATCAGTCATTGACTTTAGGCCTTCCAATTCTAATTAATGTAAGCTGCTTAATGTGGCAGCACCCCTCCAAATTCCCAATATGATATCTCAGCCCACCTCCAACTCCCAAGTCCAGCCGACCATACATAACAAAGGGAATCGGGCCCTTTTTGTTTTCTTTTGGGCTCACACACCACAAGGCCAAAGCTAGGCCAAGCCCACTCGCTTTTCTTTCTTGGGCTGCTGCTTCTTTCTTTCTAGTCCAGCCCAACCTTCTTCACTTCTTTACTTTGGGCCGAGCCCACTTCACGGCTCCTTTTCTTTTTGAGCTAAATCCACGAGACCACCACTATAAGTCCACAATTATTTTTCCAATTCTTTTCTCCTGTGTTGACTTTGCACAATACAAATCTATGTGATTCAAACTCATTATTCTTTCCAATTTTCTTAGCCGAGCACAACGAGAAGGTCATGGTAAAAGTCTTCTATCAAATATTCATGTAACATATAGACTAGTAATTGCTACATTTTCCGTCTTCTTGGCTCCAATCTGCATATTCTCCATAATTGATCTTTATTTAGCTCACTTTCGTCTAATGTACCTGCTATTCACCTGAAAACACTAGTACATACCATAAAGCATCGAAATATATATACATATGTCCTATAATCCAGCAAAAAATGGCCAAAAACATTGTGGGAAATATATATAAAATGAGTCACATCATCAACCAATACCAAGCAACACCCTTCCTCCAAAACCAAAACACATCCTCATAATATCAAACCATCTCACCAAAACAATAAACAACCGCAACCATCTTCTAAACCAGCTCATACAACTCCCAAATTCTCAAAAGAATTTCATTCCACCAAAACAAAAACTCTTCTACCTAAACCTCATCCTACTCTCAAACAAATGAACCCATATTACACACCTCGCAAGACCAGACCTCCCCTCAAGCCTCTAAACAGCCATTGCCAGATATTCAAGGATTCCACCACTGGAATCATTCGCTATAGAGATCAATATGGATGGTTCTCTCATACTAAACCCAACCAAAACCTAAAAGCACTCCCATTAAATACTCTCTCTCTGAGTTGTTTAAGTTTGCACCACGAGTCATTCACCCTCGTGTGCAAAAAGTGCTTGACTATGCACAACCTCCTACTTCTCTTTTCAAATATCCAGTTGGACCCACTCTTACATGGGTTCCAACGTCTGGATTCAAGTAGGTGGTTGTGATATGGCTTGTACATAATTCTGTGTACAACCCGTTCAAAACTTGTTTAGTCATTATTATTCCTTTTTATTCACCATTTGTGCTATCAATCAGTGTTGCATGATGAACACGTTACATCTGTTCATCATGAGGGGGAGAAAAGATGTAAGAGATTGATTATTCTTTTGAGGGGGAGCACATTGCTTTTCCTGATTCTTTGCTCCGAAGATTATGCCCAGGTTGAGGGGGAGCTAAAATGACAAATCATTTTTATTTTTTTTTGATTAATTGTTTGTTATAGAGAAAATTGTGTGTTTGAGGGGGAGCAAAAGACAAATGATCAAACACTGAAATGTAAGACAAGCTCCACACTCAAGATCAAGCCAAGTTCTACACTCAAAACCAAGCCAAGCTTCCGTACTTCATACCAAGCTTCCGCATTCCACAAGAAGCCCAAGTCTTTGCCTTCACAGATTATTTAAGACAGAGAGAAAGCTTCAAGGTCACTAAACAGCAAAGATCCTCAACAAAAAGGACCCACCAAGATTTAAAGACCGAAGCCGATGCATCAATCACAATTCAACACCAGGGGGGAGAATGTTAGATATAATTTTATGGTGTTTAATTGTAATTTAGTAAATATGGAAGGGGTATCAGGGAAAATAGGACTTTATGTATAAATACCTCTTTACACCGGTTTACTTAGGGGCTGAAGTAAAAGTAACAGGAAACATACTGGCTGGGAATAAAAGCTCATTGTCATATGGTCGAACACCAAAAGAAGTACTGCGCATAGTTTATCAAACTGGTAAAGAACAAGTTCCTGGTGGGTTTTTTCCTTGTGGTGCTAATGGGACGATTGCTAGACAATATCTACATTCCAGGAACTTTTGAATTTGGAAAAAATGAATTGGTTTTTATTGTTTAATATCGGTGATGAAACATAAATAAATGTAACGATTGATACTTCTACTACAACCTTAATATATATCTGTTGCTTAAAAACTTCTCTAGCTATCTGCGATTCATGTCTGGCCCTGAGTTTACCTGATTTGCCAATCTGATCTAACTATTACTCAACTTATCACAAGTTCACAACCATTAATGCATGTGATAGATTGATATGTTAAGCTACTATAGATTGATGGTAATACTAAAAACTGAAAGACATACATGTACATAATCCAAAAACACTTGTTTACTTGTACCCAAATCAAAAGATGTGTATACAAAAACCCATCACCACCACTTCCCTCTATATTATGATCCATTGATCAATATGGGTATGGTGTGATGGGCATGAAATTTGATAAAATATCATCATCCATCTATCTAACTAAAGATTCAAAAGTCCCTTTCTTCATAGATAAATAAAAGAATTAGACGAAAAACCCACCACAAAGGATGAAATAGTTGCACTTTTTGCTTTAGGGATGAAAACTAGTACTAGTATTTTGGAACCACCATGGGACAATTTTTGTACTTCACTCTTATATGATTCTCTTTTCTTTCTCTTGTTCACTTCATTTTTTAAGTTTCTGTTTTAGAAATCAATAGCCGATGGTATTCGGTCAAATTGTGATACTTGATACTGAACCCAAACAATCCGGACCCGGATAACCTTATTTGGTTTGGGTCATTAGTTAGTTTTTTAAAGCGTTATATGTTAGTTTATTAATTAAATTCACAAGAACAACTCAACAAACAAGCATCAATCATTAGGCTTATACATCAATGTTGGGCTGCAAAACTAACAAGTATGCTGGCAGGCTCAATTTGAGGTCATGTTTATAGCGTTTTACTATGTTTTGTCATCTGAAGCAAAGTCAAAAGTTTACATTTATATGTTATCCTAAGTTATTCAATTCCAATGATCCATATTGATTTAACAAAGTATTTTGTAATTAAAGAAACATTTGTAAGCTATGCTCATATTGTAATTTGCATCAAAGTCTACATGCAATCCACCAAAGGGCCAAACTGCCTCCATCTTTTGCTGCATCATTTCTTGGACACACTTTACTTCAACTCCTATAAAACTAACTGACCAAATTAGATATGATAAAGCTAACAAAAAAGCTTCTTAAACTTGAGGCATACCATCCTCTCCTGCCACCACCGTCGGCCCAATGATGACAACTGCATTCCTCTTCCTCCTCTTCCTCTTGCCCTTTGTGTCACCGGACCCTGACCCTGATACCATCCCAGTTCCAATAGCAAAGTTACCTATATCCGATAGAGACCTTATCGAGTTTGCTTTAAATTTAGAATACCTAGAAGCCGAGTTTTTCTTATATGGGTCCATGGGCAGGGGTTTGGATTCCATCCAACCAAATCTGACCGGTGCTGGACCACCACCCATTGGTGCAAGGATGGCTAAACTTACTCCTGGCTTCAGAAATATTATCACTCAATTCGCTTTTCAAGAAGTTGGTCACATCAGGTCCTTTTAAATCTTCTCTTCTTTTTCTTTCTTGTATGCAAATTTCACAATCTTGGTTCTCATAACAACAGAAGCATTGGGTTATAGAGAAATGAATCAAATGATGTGTCACGAATACATCTTTTACAATTACAAACCACTGACAGTTCATTATACATTTAGTGATTTGTTGATATATTTTCTATGTATTTGTATGTATATATATACAGAGCTATAAAAAAGACAATACCAGGATTTTCAAGGCCATTGTTGAATCTGACAGTACAAGCATTCGCAACAGCAATGAACAAAGCATTTGGAAGGCCTTTGTTTCCACCTTTTAATCCCTATGCCAACAATATCAACTACATGCTCGCCTCCTATATGATCCCTTATGTTGGCTTCACCGGTTACGTTGGTGCCAATCCAAAACTTATATCTCCTAGAGCCAAAAAGGTTTATTAGTTATATCGTTATTTGTGTTTTAATTTGCTTTCCATATCTACTGGTTTGATTTGATGCTTTGAGTACTAAAATTTGCAATATGTTTATTTATCTACTACATAAAAAATACTAACAATTTTTATGGATATATATATCACTATTTGTTATATTACCAGCTTGTAGCCGGTCTTCTGGGAGTAGAAGCGGGTCAGGATGCAGTTCTTAGGACCCTTCTTTACAAACTTGCATCAGTTCGAGTAATCCCATATCGTATCACAGTAGCTGAATTCACCAACAGAATCTCACGGTTACGGAACAACTTGGCTCGTGCTGGCCTAAAAGACGAAGGCCTTGTTATCCCGGCTTACCAAAGTGTTGAAGGGAAAATAACAGGAAATCTACTGATTGCCGATACAAACTCTCTGTCATATGGTCGTACACCAGAGGAAATACTTCGTATCGTGTATGGAAGTGGGAACGAACACATCCCTGGAGGATTTTATCCTCGGGGTGCTAGCGGGTCAATTGCCAGAAAATACTTGAGGAAGTTTACAAATAATAATTTAGACAACTGATCATAGACCTTTTCCTTTAAGTTATACGCATATATATCAGGGGTTTAATGTTTGTAATGAAACATATAAGAATATTATCATCGATCATATATATGTCTCCTGCTGCAATCTTGATCCTTATTCTATATATTTTCTCTATATGGTAAAACGGAAAAGAAAACATATTTGATGTATGATAACACTTAAAGCATTCTATTGTATTACACCTTAAATGTCTAAATTTGATTTGAAAAAAAAAACAAAAAAACGAAGCAACAATGTAATACAAATATGAACAGAATTTGGCATTGGGCCAGACTGGGTCCTAGATATTCCAATTGTAAGCCTTTAAATTTTTTTGATGGATGGTTACCAAAAAAGATGAACTTTAATATTGAAGAGAGGGACTAAAAGGTACTTTTGGAAATAGATGAAAATGAAAGAAAAAACGAAACAAGAATGTAATACAAAAATCGTTTGAACAAAATTTGGCATTGGGCCAGAATGGTTCCTAGATAGCCCAATTGTAGGCCTTTGAATTCTCTTGATACAAAAACAAAGATGAATTTATATATTGAAAAAAGAGAAAAGGGATAGTTCTGAAAATAGATGAAAGAGCCACTATACTTTCGGGAGATAAGAAAAGGTCTTGAAAAGATGTATGGCTTTCTAATTTCTAATTAAAAGTTTTTTTCGTTTCTTTTTTGGTATTAAAGTCATGCTTCTGAAGTTTGATTACATGAAAGTTCATAATGTAATCATGATTTTATTTATCAATATAGATAGAAGTAGATTTACATCACAATCTTATTATTTTAAAAGTAGGCATGTTCTCAAATCATTTTGATAATATGTGCCACTTTCCACCCAAACAACAGATGCTTCACATTGCCTATTTTAGATAGCATCAATACTCTCCCAACCAAAGTGGTCAATCATTTCCAAACTCTCCTACCACAACCTTTTGGTAGTTTGGTCACATCATCTTGATGTCTTAATTAATTATGCGAACTTTGACTCGCAATACCAAAACTCCATGTGATCGCGTGCGGCGTGACAGCGACTATCGAGACAAATCATAAAACATATAAACCAAAAAATCTTAAACGTAGATATGAAGTTTGGCAGAAGTGAAATGCAATTCTCACTTCTTTTAGGTATTTATTTTAGGATTTGTATGTATGCACACACATTTTTATTTCTCAAACGTCCATTGCTTTACCATCTAGAAGTTCTTTTAATCATGCAATATATATGTTCGTACAATATCGTACAGATATATTTAATTTTGATTAAACAAGCAAAGTAAATAAAGTCTCTTTAAAGCAAATTCGAACTGATACACAAACTAGTTCACATTTTTTAAAATGCCCAACTGCCCATGGCTTCCATCATCTCCATCTCCTTCTCTCTCTCTCTCTCTCTCATATAGATATATGTATATATATATGATCTATTGATATGATACATATGAGCTCCTTATCATCTTAAGTCTTAACACTATATACAAATAGCTCCAATTGTCTGCCAGCAAAAAAATCATCTTTCTCTCTCTCTCTCTCAAACACACAGCCCTTGCTAAAAGCACACATACATATACATATAGATACATAATATACATATACATAAAGATATAAAGATGTTGCAGGGGGAGAATCTAAAAGCATGGCTTAGAAAAAGGATGCATACCACTGGAGTTGTACCATGGTTCAGGTATGAAAAGCGGTGCCCATGGATTATCAGCCGGAAATCATCATCATCAATGCATGAAGATGATGAAGATAAAGACTACATTCCAAGGGATGTCCCAAAGGGTCATTTGGCAGTCTATGTAGGTGAAAACCAGAGCAGGTTTGTCATCAATGTGAAGCTGTTAAAAAACCATTTGTTCAGTGCGCTGCTGGATCAAGCTCAAGAAGAGTACGGCTTCACTACTGAATCCAGACTATATATCCCCTGCCATGAAGATGTTTTCCTCGGCGTGCTTCGATGTGCAAAGGATATAAGATTCACTTCCTGCCTTTGAATTTTGAGTGGATTTTAGTAGAAGACTTGAAAACAATATCTGATGTAGCACAATCACTTATTGCAAGATAAATAAAGCCCACTTTTTTTTTTATCAAGGATTCTTAATTATAGATGGAGTCATTGATCCCAGCCTTGTTTTATTAGTACAATAGAAAAAATTGATGATCAAAAACCATCAAAGTCTAACGATAGATTTTAGGGCATACGCTGACTGTAATTGTGCAGTGTTATTGAAACCATGACCAAATTGGTTTAGCTAGTGAAGTACAAAGAGACCAAAAAGTGCACATCTAACTATAAAATGATGAACATATAAATACAGATGTTGATATAATTCACCAACCTTGAAATAGAAGAAAATGAAGTACATATATTTCCTTGTCAGGCGTACTGTAATTCCTAACATTAAAGTGGCAATAACATCCATTCATCTGGTTATACAATAATATAACTGAAACACGTTTAAGAAGGAAAACACAAGCAATGACAATCATATGTCGCCGGGTACCCTGCGCTTTGAGCCTCAGAGGGAAAGTATCCACCTGGTAGAGTTTAGTCCTTTTCCATGTATATTATACTTTCTGCTTTCAAAGTCATAAACTTACTCTACAATTGTCACCAGTCATTGCAAATAAATCTACAAGTAAAACGGGGAGTGTTCAAATTAATGAATTATGATCACTTTTATGCCAGAAGGGGGGGCCTAAAAAATAAAACCAAAGTTGTCTATCACTTGGTGAAATGAGCCACTGACCACTCAAACAATATTCACATTCCCAGATTTTGAAGGGATCTATACTCAACCAAAGTGCTCATCAACTTTCAATCATTTTCAGACTCCCCTGGCCACATTATTATTGTGTAATCTTTCCCTCTCCATCTCTCCAATATGATGTCTTAAATCAATTATGGCGGACATCGATTCACCACCATACAAAAAGTCCAAAACCCCATGTGATGCATGCGTCATAATACTAAATATTGAGCAGATGTTTTAACAACAAACAGAGAACCCATATCTAAAACGAAGATATGAAAGTAGGCAGAATACATATCCCCCATGTAGTTAAGTGTTCTTTTAATATTTATGTGTGTGTATTACAAGTATAAGACTGAGCTCTTGAACATCTATACATAAGACATACACTATATATAGATCTCTCCGAGTTGCCTACCACCAACATATCCCTCTCTCTCTCTCTCTCTCTCTCTCTCACACACACACACACACACACACACACACAATCACACACTCTGAGAAGCAAATCTAAATATCCATACATAAACATATAACGATGATGCAAGTGAAGATTCTGAAAGCATGGCCTAGAAGGCGGCGGCCTAATAATGGAGGTGTAAGCTGTGAAACATGGTGCTCATGGAAATTATCATCGTCCATGCATAAAGATGATGATGAGGATGAAGACTACATTCCAAGAGATGTCCCAAAGGGTCATTTGGTAGTCTATGTTGGTGAAAACAAAAGCAGGTTTGTCATCAATGTGAAACTGCTAAAAAATCCTATGTTCATCGAATTGTTGGATCAAGCTCGAGAAGAATACGACTTCACTACTGATTGCCAGCTCTATATCCCCTGCCATGAGTACGTTTTCCTTAGTGTGATTCATTGTGCAAGGGATTAAAGATTCACCTTCTAACATTAAAGCTTGAGCGGATTTTACTAAAAGAATTGAAATTCGTGTGAAGTATGCATGGTTAATGCAAGATAAATGAATACCAAGTTTTAAGGAATATACTAAATTAGATGAGGAGTCGATGACCAAACTTTGACCTTCAATTTTTAGTACCAGTGTTTAGGGAACTAATAAGTAAGAACAATACTAAAATCGATCATCAAACCATCAAAGTCTGCTGTTCTGATCAAATCCTGTCTTGAGTACATTTCCCTCAATGTGGTTCATTGCGCAAGGAATAGAAGATTCACCTTTTGCATTTAGAATTCAAGTAAATTTTATGAAAAGAAATGAATGTTAGTGTGTAGTATGCAGCTTTGTTACAAGATAAATAACACCCGTTTTTGAGGAATTCATAGTTGAAGATGAAGACATTGATCAAATTCTGAGCTTGTTTTTCTAGTACTGCTATCGAGGAAACTAATAACAATAACACAAATACACCATTAAAGTCCAGTAATTTGATCAAATTTGGTCGCGTTGTGACTGCAACACTATTTTTCTCAATGTAACTAGAGCTAAAATGTTCAAAAACTGAAATACAAAGACCATATATCAAGTCTTTAAAACTATAATGACAACGTAGATGTTGCTCTTTAACTTACAAGTCTAAAGTGGTAGAAAAAAGAAGTACATGTATTCAATTGTAAGCCATCATGTAATTCCTAGAAGAAAAGCATAATAAACAACAATTTCATCTGGAGAAATATGCACATACTATACAAAAGCATCTAGTTCATATCATCTAGCACTTGTAATGCTAATTGACACGGATTTAAGAAGGCAAAAAAATGAATAAAAAGATTACCACTTCATAGCGCATTTTCTGCACGAATCCACATCATCTATCATCTTCTAGCATTGTTTCAAGCTCTTTTTGACCAAATGGTACTCCACTAGATCTAGCATCCATGGATTTCACGGAGAAGTAATAAAACATCCATGCGACAATAAAGTAAACTTCCATAAAAGATTGGACAATGGAAGTAAACACCTTCCCGAAAATATATGTAAGTACGTGTCTTGCAAATGACCCACAAACGATACCTTCTAAACACTTGAGATTTATTGCAGGATGAATCATTACCGTCAACAAATGCCACCCTTCTTTAATAACTTCCTTTCCGGATTTTCTTGAATCCACCATAACCACACAAGCATCTACCGC
The DNA here is from genome assembly GCA_034093135.1 of Erigeron breviscapus. NCBI lineage: Eukaryota > Viridiplantae > Streptophyta > Magnoliopsida > Asterales > Asteraceae > Erigeron > Erigeron breviscapus. The sequence goes on along the minus strand of CM067172.1, from coordinate 79,255,295 downwards.
AAAAACAAAGGACAAAAGCATATCCATCAAAAACCATGATAACATAAAACCATAAATCTCCTTATCAAACCCTTTTATCCAAGGAGTAACATTAGAATACGGGATAAACTTCAACCTAACGAAAATCTTAAACAACGAATATTGATCCTCTATCTCTCCGAAAAACCAAACACCCAACAACTGAGTCAATGCATCCCTAACTACCCATCTCATTACAATAAACCCACACAATCTTTTCATCCCCAAATTCGCACCGTTCCAAAACGTTTTAACAAACGACTTGTAACTCTTCAAATAACCGTTCACTACTAACACAAACACAACCCCATGAACCCAAGAATGAGTAGCAACAAACCCAACAATCATAAACCCATATGCAGCAGCCAATCCCCCAACAAGATACACCAATGTACTCGCATCTTGATGGTCA
>CM067172.1:79158111-79253865 GCA_034093135.1 Erigeron breviscapus | reverse complement strand
AGCAAAGAAGGATTCATACTTCTTGTTTAAGGCAACTTTCCTGGTGACAATAGTGTCATCACCTCCTTCAAACTGAATAACTAATTCATCCCACATTGACTTGGCACTGGGGAACAACACAAGTGTTGGAATTAGATCTTCAGGGACAGCTCCAAGGATCATGTTCTTGAGTCTGGTGTCCAGATCTACAAGTCTACGATCCTCATCAGACCAATGGTCTTCGAGCTTTTCTCTTGAACCTCTTCTTCCAGTTGGATCTAGAAGAGGACTTACCCCAAGAGACATAGGTATATATGGTCCATCCTTAAGGATTTTCAACATATACCTCTCTATCCCACCGAAATACAAAAGCATTCTGGCCTTCCATGTACCAAAGGTCTCATTGTTTCCATCAAATTTTGGAACAGGAGTGTTAGAATAATGTACATGGACGTGGTTTGGGGCAGTAGGAGGAGGAGGGTTAGAATTAGCATTTTGATGAGGTGGTGTATTAGTATTCAAAGGGTTTTCACCTTGACCAGAACCATCTCCACCTTCAGTAGTGTTCATTTTAGCAGATCTAGGCAAGTTTATTAGCCTTCTGCTCTGATACCACTTGTAAGTCCCAACTCAATAGATGGTACTACCTGAAGACACCTCAATGTCGATGGTGGAGTTGCTTTGCAATATAAGCTCTGAACTGGAGACGACCAGTTACAGAGAGTATATACCAAGTTCTAGATAGATTACTTATTAAGTGACAATAAGTAAAGAACAATGCAATAAAGTAAAATACTTAAAGTAAATTGGTGAGACAATATGTAATTTCAAGTGTAATTTATTTATTAACTTTAAATAAATTACAAGGTTGTTGCGGAACCAAGATAATACAAAGCATGTAAATATCCTAACAACCTATGAACTACAATTGATCTACACTTGGAATTTCTCTAAACAATCGAAACACTTAAAGTTGTGAAATGTTCCTTTTGTGATTGAGAGAATATTGCACAAGTTCACCAAGAATATTGCAGGTATGCAAAGTGTGAAATCTTTCGAATTGTGTTCGAAGACGTAATATTCTTGGTGTGCAATGACTTGTATTTATAGGCAAAGTTAACATTGGGATGTTAACTTTGGCCGTAGAAATGTGGTTGAGAGCATTTAAGGAATAGCATTTAATTCCTTAAAATGCAGTTTAAAGTTGCAGTATAAAGCAACTTTATTCAACCAGCTTTATGTACCTTTTTGTACTTAAATAATAAGATAAATCTTATTATCCGGGTAAAAGCACATAAAGCACAAAAGTCAATTCCTCGTAATCAGTGTAAAGAGCTTTCCACTGACGGTCTCCAGTTTGTAACTGACTAGAATATCAACTGGGCTTCGCTGCCTTTGTCATTCTCTATCTTCCACTTGTTGTCTTCGACTTCAACTGGAAGGATTCTTCAACTGGTCAGTTCTCAACTGGAGGAAGTCTTCAGTTGCATTGACTGTACGATGCAACTGGACTTCAATATATTTCTGGACAAATCTTCTGGGTCTCCAGTTTCACTGGGTCTCCAGGTGCAACTGGAGACTGGCCAGTTTACCAGTAAACTGGTCCTAACAGTTAGCTAACACTTGTTTCTTGAATTGTGTTGCTCCCTCAGATTTAGCAAGCTTGAGCTAGATGATGAATAAAGTGCGAGGCATGGGTAGATTGCAATAAAGCTGGCTCTAGTTTACCAATAGTTGCTTTTCATTAGACATTTGACATTTATTTAGATGCTATTGACTATGTAATTATCTTTGATGTCGGTTGCTAAATGTTGGGCAACCGTTGGATTTCCACTTGAACTATTTGTGATGACATTGCTAGTAACACCATTTAATAAATGAACCAAACAGATCCTTTTGGTTTGATCTTTTAAAGTTTGTTCCGCTATCTTTTGACGCCGTTAGGCGAAAAGTTTTGGGAATCCATATTTTTAAATGATGGGTGTTACAAGTGGTATCAGAGAAATGGTTTAAGTAAACCAATGACTATAAGACCATAGGATTTGGACTTAAACCGTAAGATCAGACATGCTAGGCTTAAGTAGTTGAGCTTTATCCTTAAGATGAGATGTTTTTAGGACGGGTTGGGATGAGTGAGAGTGTAGGATTAAGGCTATATGATGATTTTTTGTTGAAATGTAAATATGTTTTTAGCCGTTATTCTCTTATTTCTCGCTTTTCTGTCGCTAAGTTATCCTATTGCTACGATAGACGGTCCCCGAGGTAATGTGCCATTTCCTTAACTGAATTTAATAAACGTGTGATATAACTTATGTGTGAAGTAGCTGAGGTGAATGGAAGTTGGAGAATTAGGTGAAATGGTATTCCATCAATGTTGTCTAGCCCATGTGGTTAGTGACAAGGACCGCGAAGGAAATGAGATGTTGTATGTGTGCTGAAAATCACGTGAATGGAATTGGTGAAAAAAAGGGCGATAAACAAATGTGGTAACGAACACACGTATGAAAAGATACAATTACAATTATGGTCTGGAGCATAATTGCAAGTGTATCACGACACGAGCGTGTTTGTGTGGGCATGCTTGTGTTGACCGGTGTAAAAGTAATAAGTTGGTGAGATTTCTATCTAGCTTTATATTTTATATGTTGCGAGTGGATATCAAGTTATAGCTCTAATGACGTCGATGCCTGAGATGTGCGGTATTGTTTACTCACGACGATGAAAGGAGTATTTGTTGTTTCATTTTATGTGTTATATGCGAATACCCTATAGATGATGTCAAAGGTGTGATGAAAGTGCTATATATAGGTTAAGACATGATGGTAGTGGAATGAATTTATCGCATGAATCTTATTAAAGGAAATGAAGGTAATATTCGTTGAGTATGTATGCAATGTCTCCTTACATGGTGAATTTGATGCTAAGATGATTAACTAGTAATGGTAATGTTGCATTAGTTCGTGAATGATACTTCAGTTACTTCCCCAAGATTGATGTTAGATCCTCCCTATTAATTCTATTTGCCTTCTACACTAAGAGGAATGAGTTAATGCTGATGATAGAGTAATTGAAAGATGTTGATGTTGTTCTATGTTCTTACCAAATCGTGAGTTTATGTGGAAGAGGGTTTTATCTCTACTGACGATTAATAAAGCTTTGTAGAAAGGTCATTTCCTTGACAACGACTCTCAAGTTTGTTCTATCGATGAAATGTTATTTTCTCGCATGTGTGATTGAATTCACCTTTCGTTTCTACAGTTGATATCATTCATATATTTATGATGCGTTTCCTGAGGATCTCCTTGATCTTCTTTCCGACTGTGAGGTCAAGTTCTTTATTGAGCTTTGACTGGTCTGTTGTTAAGACACCTTATTTGTATTACTCCTACAGAAATGAAGGAGCTATTATCTTTGATTCACTCATTGATTGATAAGGCTTTATTCGTCCGAGTTCCTCGCCTTGGGGAGCTCCTATCTTGTTTGTAAATAAGAAAGATGATTCCATGCGTATGTATATTGACTACCGCGAGCTTAATAGGCATACGGTCAAGAATAAGTATCTCTTACTCGTATTGATGATCTTTTTGATCAACTTCAAGGTGCTCCTTATTTTTCAAAGAGTGATTTGCGTTAGGGTTATCACCAATTGAAAGTTGAGGAGAAAGGTGTAGCTAAGACAGCCTTCCGTACTCGATATGGTCACTATGAGTTCTTGGTCATGCCTTTTGGTTTGACAAATGTGCCGACTGCTTTTATGGATCTTATCAATCGTGTTTGTCGGCCATTCTTGGATCATTTTGTGATTGTTTTTATTAATGATATCTTGGTGTATTCAAAGTCCGAAGCCAAACATCGTGAGCATTTAAAGGCTATTCTTGAAGTCCTTAGGGAGAAGAAACTTTATGCCAAATTCTCCAAATGCGAATTCTGTCTTAAGGAAGTTCATTTCCTTGGGCATGTCATTTTTTCAGATGAAATTAAAGTTAATCCTTCAAAGATTGAAGCCGTGTTAAAGTGGGAGTAGTTTAAGACTCCTACTGAGATCAAGAGTTTTCTTGGTTTAGCTGGTTACTGGAGATTAATTCAAGATATCTATAGGATTGTTAAGCCTATGACCGAATTGACGAAGAAAGGAGTGAAGTTCTTGTGGACTGATTCACAAGAAAGAGCTTTCAGACGTTGAAAAAGAAGATGTATGAAGCTCCTATGCTATCCTTATCCGAGGGCACCGACGATTTGTGGTGTATAGTGATGCCTCTACTTCGGGTTCGGGTTGTGTTCATATGCAGCGAGACAAAGTCATTGCTTATGCTTCACGCCAGTTTAAGTGACATGAGAAGAACTATCCTACTCATGATTTAGAGCTTGCTGCAGTTGTCTTTGCATTGAAGTAGTGGAGACACTATTAGTATGGCACTAAGTGCACTTTGTATACCGATCATAAAAGATCGCAGTATGTGTTTTCTCAGAAAGATATGAATGTGAGACAAAGAAGATGAATGGAATTGCCCAAAGATTGTGATTGTGAAATCAATACCATCTGGGTAAAGCTAATATAGTGGCGGGTGCTTTGAGTCAAAAAAGAGCAATCTACTAGTAAGTTATGTGCTATAGTTACTCGAGTTGAGTCTGGGTTGGTTGAACTCATCAAGTTAGCTCAGGTTGAAACTCTTTTAAATGCAAATGTGAATGATGAAGGTATAGGTAAAAACAAACGACTTGAGATGGAGGTGATCAGTCGTGGTTTTCAGACCTTTAAAGGTCAGTTTTGGGTACCTATGCTTGGTAGCAACCAAGAGTTGATACTCAAGGAATCTGTAGGCCCCATTAGTCAGTTCAAGCCGGTTCTACAATGATGGGTGCTAGGTTGAGGCATCTATATGGTGACCAAATGTGAAGATGGATATTATGATGTTTCTTCAAAATGTGTGACTTGTGCTCAAGTCAAACCTAGGCGCCAAAGGCTATTTGGAAAGATGCAACGAATGGTTATTCCGAAGCGGAAATGTACTTATATTACTATGGATTATGTGACGAAGTTGCTTAAAACCCAAGGGGCAATGATGTGATATGAGTCGTTGTAGACTATTTGATAAAAATGCTTATTTTCTCGTTACTCGTGAGTATGTGCACGTGGTAAAGCTTTCCACTTTGTATATAGGTGAAGTGAGCATGGAGTTCCGTTATCCATTGTGTTTGATCCTCTTAAGAGGGTAATCTCTTGATGATATATGATATGTGCTTGTGTATTGCTTTTGAATGACATCCATAGTACTTTCGGGAGTGTTTTTGAACATATGCCTTGATGATGAAGCCAATGTGACTCCATTAGAGGATGTGAGTATTGGTGCTAAGAAATGATTGTAGATGTTTGATTTGTGTTTTATCTAAGTTTTAAATTTATAATTCAAGGAGCTACTTATTCTATATTACCACACAACTAAGGGCAGTGTACCCTGTCTAGTAATAGTATAGCCTAGGTAAATCCAGGTTCGTTCGCAGGGACTGACTTAAGGAAATTAAAATACTGAAAATGAAACTACAACTTTTTTGGGGTTTCCTAGTTAACTAGAATGCATAAGAAATGAAAACAACAATTAATGTAAAAACTGACATTCGTTTGGTTTTGATTGACATGCTTAAAAGTGGTTACGATTGAAGTTGTTGAACGACTCTTTTCACATTCAGATTCTTGTTAGATTCACTAAATTATTTAGCTTGACTGCCTTTCGACTGGTCAAACCCTTCAGTGAGTTCCTGTTAAGGTCGCTCACTGAGCTTTAAAAACTGAGCCTGTAACTATGACTGAAATCTTTTATGTAAGTCTTAATTCTTGTTAAAGTCAAAAGACACTGATTACTCTAGTCATCCGGATCCGGTTTCCGTTCGCCAGATCAACTAGATTAACCTAATTAAAACACATACTCGTTTGAACCAATTATTCTAGTTATAGATCAAATGATTACACTGATTAAAGACCGATCAATGTTTCGCAAACAGATTAAATGACTCTAAGGCCTTGGTACCAATTCGACCCAAACAAATCATTAAAATAAGTTTGTATATGAAAACCAATAACAAATCAGATTCAAATAAATATGGATCTGCGATTTAGCATAGAAACTGTTCAACAATCAACCATAATCAACAATCAAGTCATGTTTACATCATGTCCAAACAAATTCTAGTAACATAGCTACTCATAGACTGAGTAGCCATGAACAATCTGATAAAATAAAATAACATAGAAATCTAGAGAAACTGGAAAAAGAGAAAGAATTGAAACCGGGTGATTATAAATCACAAGGTTGGATTCCTTGATGTCTGATGACGTTATATCTGCTCTGGAGTGCTTAAGAAACCCTATTCTTCGATCCCTAGTCGTTACTTTCGACCTATGTGCCTGTGGTTATGTTTTTAGGGTTTATAATGGGGTATTTATAGGCAAAATACGAAAACCCTAATCCTGCCGACCTAGCCCCAGCAGCGCTGGCAATGTGCCCAACGGCGCTGGGAAGTTTCCTGATGGTGCCAGCGACGCTGGTGGTTGCCCAGCGGCGCTGGCCTGCTTCCTGTAGTGTCCAGCGGCACTGGGGACTTCCCAGCAGCGCTGGCAGCTCCGCTTCGTTCGTGTTTTCTTGTTTCATCTCCAATTCTTCCTATGTAAATCTCCCGAACTTCACTCTTGATCTCCTTCTCTCATTTCTACTCTCACAAACTGTAATCTCTCACATCAAACCTGTTCACAAACCTAATGCCATTAAGTACCATAAAGTTCATACTAATTGTTCATTTCTACCTTAAATACGCGTCAAACGAATGGGGAAAAAGTCACAAATAAATCACTCATCATATTCCCCCACACTTAAACCTTTGATTGTCCTCAAGCAAACTTCTAACACAATTAAGGAACAAGTTAGGAACTAGCTTGACAAATCAGGGTTACAAGATAACAGGCCTTTAGCTCAACATCTCTTTTCCTCCCCCACACTTATTTTGTTCATACCTTTATCGATTACGCAAATATCTTATGCAATCATTTCCAATTCCATTACCATGATTGATAGCTAGTAAAGATCAATTGCAACAACTCATAAGTAATCCTTGTTTATTATTTATTATTAATGTGTTTTGCTTGTTCCCTCGAAAATACTTCCATTCCATGGTGTGCACTAGTTTGATTAATTAACGAACATATGGTAATTACAATCCAAGATAAACATCTTTAAGAGTTAAGACAGAGGTGAACAGGTCTGCAAGCATTGCAACAAAGAGACATAACTTAACTCAAGTCAGGGTGCATACCATTTATTATTTTTGGTACTAGACTGTGTAGGTGGTCAAGACAACGGATGATAGGTCGGTGGTTCCCCACGCGCAGAGCGACATAACTTGACCTATTAATATTTTTATATTTATCTCATTCGTTCATTTCCAAACACAGCTAGATAACTTATATTAAGCACATTACACCCCTTTTAGATATACCGGCTATCGAATGATATATATTATTGTTAAGCACAATTTAGCCGATAAATCCCCAGATGGTCCATACAATCATTAAAAACTCGCACTAGATACAAACCACTTCCAGAAATTAAAGGATATCCATAAATCCAAAGGTTCTAGCTCACACGACAGTTATTATTTCATTTTAACAAAAACTACAAACGAAGTTGCTACCATTTTCTCTAATACATATCACCAATCGTTTTCAATTAAGTCCAATTCATCATGCATAAGACATTGCTTATCACTTAGGGTAGACTTAATTCGTGCTAAGGATTCAAGAGATGTTGCTTATAACCGTATCCATAACTAATGGTTTCATCATTTCTGTCCAACTAATCACTAGTTCCAAAACTTCATCAAATTCAGCTTCCAACACTTATATTTTTGACTAAAAACATGAAATTTTTTCCTATTTATCGCAATTCTCCCCCCACACTTAAAACTTACAATGTCCTCATTGTAATGACTAAACTACGGCATAAAAGAAAAATGGAAAATTCTAAAAAGAAAAGAGTAACGAAACTTCCCGGGGTTTTGTCACGTTTCCTCCATATGACTTGTTGTAATCACTCCTTACTCGATAATTCTCACTATCTCTGCATCATAATGAACTAACTAACACAAGAATTATCGGGGGCTGGGGGAAAGAAATTGTCTCATCCGCACGCAGGCGGGAATCACATAACAACCATCACCAAAGAATTAAAGGGAGGGAGAAAGAGAAATTGTTTGAAATTGTTCTGAAGCTCACATCACTCAAGTAAATCAAATAAGCAGCATGGTAGAATCATCAGCAGCACGTAACAGCAGCACCATCATCATCCAAATCAGCAGCAGCTACATATCATCCTCTCCATCATCAGCAGCATCAGTAAGATCCACACCACCAGTCGAAGTACCTGCACTCATGTCAACAAAATGCCTATCGAAACCCCGTGTAAGGTTCCTGCTGAATGTAACCGTGTCAAAGCCCGTAGTAGTGCTGGCAGTGGGTGGCTGGAATGGTGCTGGTGGATAATAATGATCATAAAATGGCGCCTGGACCTGATGAACTGCTGGAGCTGAGTAATCTGGCAGCATACTGGGGAAAAGCTGTTGTAAGTAGCTCTCCTGGACTGGCTAATAACGCTAGGTGTGGTACATCATGTATCCCATCGCCGTCCCGCAATACTGCTGCTCCTCCTGCTGCTGTAGCTGCAATCTCTGGACCTTTGCTGTTAAACTTTCTACCTCCTCTCTCAGCCTGGAGGTAGGTCCTCTGTTGCTCTGTCCTCTGTCGGTTGCGGGTGCATCTGCCTGCCTCTCCATCTCAACATCATCAACTGGGGTACTCCTCTTATTCCATAGACGACCTTGCTTGTCCAAAATGTTTAACTTTATTAACTCTCTCTCGTCCATGATATCCATTTTCTTCACATATGAGCACTCCTTTTTCGTGCTCCCCAACCCTAGTGTGATGTAAATCTGTGAGATAAAGTGCCCGCCCACTATCTTATCGTCCCTCTGGGACTGAAGATAGCGGGCGAGAAGTAGCGGGGCAAGGTAGTAATCATGGGGTGCTCCCTCAATCCAGAATCTGAGCATCTGTGCATCCTGATGGTAGACTTTATCCCAATTCATTGACCTATGTCTGAAGTTATAGGCCACCAACTTCTGAAGCAAACGATGCACTGGGTCACTGATGTCAGCTGCTTTACTCGAGTTTCCTGCAAGTTTACCTTGTCCACTAATCCTATGCCAAAACTCATGCATTAACTCTGCATCATGATCTGCCGATGTCTTACCTCCCAGAATGAATGTGTCAAGATCGGTGTCATTCAAGTACTGAAAGTCCCAACAACCCATCAAATATCCGAAGTCAGCCACTGTGCAATGTCTCCAAACTCCTCCAGCCCTAAATTGAATGATATGGGCTGTGTTGATATCCTTATGCCTGAAATTTTCAACATAGATGGAACTCAAGAACTCTAGACACCACTCTCTGAAAATGTGCTCCTCAATCTTAAAAATACACACCCACATCTGCCAACCAAAATCCTGTCCACCATCGGGAGGAATTACCCTTGTAGTCAACAATGCCTTCACCTGCTTTTTAATACCCAATTTCCTTAGTACATTCCAATCAACTATTTTTGGGACCGCTAATTATTTCCCTTGTAGCTTTACCAACCTATTGTTCAACCTGATTCTTTCATTTTTATCCGCCCCTGGCCACTTCAGCCATTCGTGTCTTTCCTTTAGCAAATGCCCATAGTCTTTATCTTTCCTGGCTTCAGAGAAGTGAATATTGAAATCATGAGCAACATGGGTGGTAAAGTCCCACCCGTCTGGTCTCCAAGGGTCTTCGGAGTTTTGGCTACTACTACTAGCTGAGTCTGACTCTATTCTAGCTCGCTTATGCTGCAAAACAAGTCAAAAACGTGAGAATACGAATTATATGATTCTGTCCAGAATGGTCCCCAGCGGCGCTGGCAGTGTGCCCAGTGGCGCTGGGGTTCAACCGCGGCGTTGGGGTTACCCAGCGGCACTGGCTTGATGCCAGCGGCGCTCATGCAGTCTGTTTGAATACGAATTTTTGGTTTTTAGCTTTTTAACTCAAGGTTGTTTCTCCTAAGCAACTTTTAGCCTAATCTTAACTTAAAACATTCATATTTTCCAGAAAACTATCTTCTCCAAGTCAAAACACAAGTTAATTAACTAATCAAGGGTCACTATTCATAATATAAACTAATTAACCTACATTTTGTTAATCTAAAGGTTTAAGTGAATTCTAAGGATGGGGTTTTGTTAAGTTATGTTTAAATTAGCCATCCTAACCATTTTTAATCCATAATTCTATCTAACTTGTCTAATCCTAATTTTGACCTAAAACTAATAAATTAGGGCTAAATAATTAAAATTGCAAGAAAAAGAGATTAGGGGGAAGATACATTACCTCATGAGACATGATTTTAGAAGAAAAGATAATGAAAATGGTGGAAAGTGGGAATGGTGGTGGTGGCCGATCGGTTTTGAGGGGGTGGGGGGGTTTTTTTTTGTTGTGTTGTTGTTGTGAAGAAGAAAAGAAAGAAAAGGGGTTTTAAGCCCTTTGTTGACTAGTCAAACCTGGCCGGCTCACGTTAGCGTGGCCGGCACACGTTAACAAAATTATTTTTTTTATTTTATTTTATTTTTGTTAAAAAAATAAAACCTGGACAAAACTCCCCCAGACTCAACCAGTGGCGCTGGAGGTAACCCAACGGCGCTGGAGGTAACCCAGCGGCGTTGGGGGCTATCCAGCGGCGCTGGCATTACGCTGGTGACTCCGTTTCGGCACTGAAACTTACCTTTTGCTTCCTTCTGAGGTTTGTATTCTCCCACATCTTCTCAACCTGCAATATTACAACAGAATACAAATTTCTATGTCTAATCCTCTAACGTTAGTATAGTTAGTTCCTAACCTATTTTGCTTCCTTCTGAGGTTTGTATTCTCCCACATCTTCTCAACCTGCAATATTACAACAGAATACAAATTTCTATGTCTAATCCTCTAACGTTAGTATAGTTAGTTCCTAACCTATTTTGCTATCCTTTTAAGTCATTTTGAAGGTGAAGTCGTCACTAGGATCGACTTCTTTTTCTCCTACTTCTTGGTTATAAATCTTAACTCTATGTCCATTAACTATGAAACTATCTCCATTTTTAGCTCTTAACTCTACATAACCTGAAGAATAACTCCTAATGACTAAATATGGTCCTGACCATATTGGCTTAAACTTAGGCGACTTAAGTATGAATCTAGAATTGAAAAGTAAAACTAGATCTCCTTCCTTGAATCTTTTGGCCTTAATCCTCTTATCATGCCAAGCTTTTGTCCTTTTGTAACATCCTAAACTTTTCAAGTTTGACTATTTGACTATTCCGTTAATTAACGACAGGTTCGTTAAGTTTATGTGCCCTAAATGGGATTATGTGATTAAATGCTTATGCGTTTAATATAATATGATTAAAGTATGTTAAATGAAAGTAATTAAAGTAAAGTCATGAAAGTTAAGTGTTCGTTAAGTCGTTAAGTGTTCCGGTGAGGAAGTTAAGCCAAGAGAGTAACGTTTAAAGAGTGGAGGGGCTTAAGATGGAGTTTATTGAGAATGGCCAGAGGTTGTATGAAAATTAGGCTCCCTTAATTGTCATTTTCCGGATCTGATGCGTGTGAAGAAAACCCCAAGCCACCCCTCCCCTCTCTCAAAGCAATCCCCTCCAAGATTTATTCGTTTCGTGGTGTTTCGAGCAAGATTAAATTAAGATCTTTCATCCTTATGATCATCTACAGGTAAAATAGGTGATATTCCTTTGATTTCTGATCTTGTGAGTCTTATATGAGAGTTCGATCCAGGCCATGGGGTTTGGGTTGGGTTATAGTGCAAAACGTTTACCGATTTCATGTTATTCGGGTGATTAATTAAGTGATTTATGTTTGTAATGGATCAAGGAATCAATTGATGGTTTGAAGGCATCAATTGTGTCATAAAAGAGGTCAATTTGATGTCTCCAGGTCGGGGTTAGGGTTTGAGATCGAATGGGAATCGTTTAAAGCAGTTCAAAAATCAGATTTGCTGAACAAGCCCCTATATGCGGCGCATGGGATTTCCATGCGGCGCATGGATTGGTCTGGATGCTTCTGTTCAAGTTTATGCGGCGCATGGAAAATCCATGCGGTGCATATTCAGGTCTGGCAGTCGTTTAGGCTTGTTTTCATGCTCGTTTGACCCACAGACCTTATGCTTAGGTTACCTTATGGTATAGGGAACTTAGAGTGGTCTTTTGAAGCCACGTTTATGTTACTTATTGGTTATATGTTGCTATAGGTAGTCGAAAACACAAACAAGATGAATTAACCTTGCGTATTGCTTGTTGTGCTCGTCACGAGGTAAGATACACTACTTTGACACGCTGAGGGTTCAACAAAAACATGTTTTTCATATAATAACTTCCCAAATGATATCTTGATTGCTTATGGGTATTCGGGGTTACACGGGAGGTGATATGGGCTATGTAAATGACTATTGAAGCCTGAAATGCAACCCCTATGATATGAAATGTAGTGATATGCTATGAAATGTTATGCAATGATATGAGATGTAATGATATGCTATGAAATGCTATGTAATGTCTTGAGATGAATTGAAATGTGATTATATGTTGATGATATGTGAAATGTGCATGATTGTATGGCTTGTTCATCTAGTTCACTAGACTTATTAAGTTGCCATGACACGTACACGTTTAAGGGCCCAAACGTTAAGATGAATATGTGATAAATGTTTAGGTAATGTGGACACCTAAACTATATGTGATGTAATTCGAGCTCGTAATGATGTGATGTGATATGTGAGAAATGCTCGAGCTATTGATGTGAGAAGTGTTAAGCTTAACCCGTACTTGCCCTTGCCCGGTGGGTGCGTATATGTGGTTGCTCGGGTGGCTCCTTGCAACATAATTAAGTGGTTGAGTATCTTCGGGTGGCCTGATTACCCACCAATGTCTTTGAACATACGGACTACTCCAGGATTGGCTTGCCATTCCTTAACGACATTGATGTACTGCCGTAAGGTTTGTCCATCTAGTCGGGTGTGACTTATGTCACACTTAATGAGATGTATATGTTATATGATGTGTGTGACTTATGTCACAATTGCAAAGATGTTATATGATATGCGTGACTTATGTCACACTTGTAAAGATGATATGTGAAAAAGATATAAAAGATGACTAGGCACATTTAGGGTGGTTCATCCTAATATGAAGATGTTGATGCTATGATGTTATGCGGCGCATGGATTGTTGGATGCTTCTGTTCAAGTTATGCGGCGCATGGAGCTGGATGCTTCTGTTCAAGTTATGCGGCGCATGGATTGCTGGATGCTTCTGTTCAAGTTATGCGGCGCATGGATTGCTGGATGCTTCTGTTCAAGTTATGCGGCGCATGGATGCTGGATGCTTCTGTCAAGTTATGCGGCGCATGGATGCTGGATGCTTCTGTTCAAGTTATGCGGCGCATGGATGCTGGATGCTTCTGTCAAGTTATGCGGCGCATGGATGCTGGATGCTTCTGTCAAGTTATGCGGCGCATGGATGCTGGATGCTTCTGTCAAGATATGCGGCGCATGGGATTTCCATGCGGCGCATGGATTGGTCTGGATGCTTCTGTTCAAGTTTATGCGGCGCATGGAAAAGCCATGCGGTGCATATTCAGGTCTGGCAGTCGTTTAGGCTTGTTTTCATGCTCGTTTGACCCACAGACCTTATGCTTAGGTTACCTTATGGTATAGGGAACTTAGAGTGGTCTTTTGAAGCCACGTTTATGTTACTTATTGGTTATATGTTGCTATAGGTAGTCGAAAACACAAACAAGATGAATTAACCTTGCGTATTGCTTGTTGTGCTCGTCACGAGGTAAGATACACTACTTTGACACGCTGAGGGTTCAACAAAAACATGTTTTTCATATAATAACTTCCCAAATGATATCTTGATTGCTTATGGGTATTCGGGGTTACACGGGAGGTGATATGGGCTATGTAAATGACTATTGAAGCCTGAAATGCAACCCCTATGATATGAAATGTAGTGATATGCTATGAAATGTTATGTAATGTTTTGAGATGAATTGAAATGGTTATATGTTGCTATAGGTAGTCGAAAACACAAACAAGATGAATTAACCTTGCGTATTGCTTGTTGTGCTCGTCACGAGGTAAGATACACTACTTTGACACGCTGAGGGTTCAACAAAAACATGTTTTTCATATAATAACTTCCCAAATGATATCTTGATTGCTTATGGGTATTCGGGGTTACACGGGAGGTGATATGGGCTATGTAAATGACTATTGAAGCCTGAAATGCAACCCCTATGATATGAAATGTAATGATATGCTATGAAATGCTATGTAATGTCTTGAGATGAATTGAAATGTGATTATATGTTGATGATATGTGAAAAAGATATAAAAGATGACTAGGCACATTTAGGGTGGTTCATCCTAATATGAAGATGTTGATGCTATGATGTGTATGTGAGATGATATGATTGATGTGTTATGTGCCTTAACGAATTTAAACGACTTTTCTATAATGATTTTAAAGGACAAATGCTTTATAATTATGTGTTATCTTACTTAGCTAATTCGTTAGCTAACACTTGCTCTTTTAAAATGTGTTGTTCCCTCAGGTCCAACATTAGTGAGCAGGTAGATGTGAGAAGATGTGAGGCATGGGTAGATGATCTTGAAGCTGGCTGTAGTTTACCCATAGTGGCTGCTCGCCTTAGACATTGATTTATGTTTAGATATTTATGATTTGTATTTACTATAATGTCGGTTGTTTAATGTTGGGCAACCGATGGATTTCCAATTAGACTTGTTTTGATGATATGGCTAGTAACACCATTTAATGAATGAACCAAACAGATTTTGCTGGTTTGGACTTTTAAAGTTTAATTCTGCTTTCTTTGACGCCGTTAGGCGAAAGTTTTTGGAAATTCATATTTTTAAACGACGGGTGTTACACCTTTCCTTGTACACCCTAGAATTCTCATAAGCCGTCTACCTAGTCTCATCTGGTTCATGAAGCTGTAACAATCTCCTATCTCCTGCTTCAAACATGTCAAGATCACAATTCCTAAATGCCCAATAAGCCTTATGTTATACTTCTAATGGCAAATGACAGGTCTTACCATAAACTAACTTGTATGGTGTTGTTCCTATTGGTGTCTTATAGGCTGTCCTAAATGCCCAAAGTGCATCATCTAATTTCTTGGCCCAGTTCTTAGGGGTGTCTTTAACTGTTTTCTCTAAGATTCTTTTAAGTACTCTATTGGTATTCTCTACTTGTCCACTAGTTTGAGGGTGATAAGCTGTTGAAAACCTATGGTTAACTCCATACCTCTTAAGCACTTTTTCTAGCTGAGCATTAGCAAAATGACTATCTCTATCACTAATTAGAGCTTTAGGCATTCCAAACCTACTGAATAAGTTCTTAAGGAAATCTATGACAGACTTAGCATCATTAGTAGGTAAAGCCTTGGCTTCAGCCCACTTTGACACATAATCAACTGCTACAAGTACGTACTTATACTTATGGGATGGTGGAAATGGTCCCATAAAGTCTATTCCCCAAACATCAAATACATCACATACTTGTATGCTCTTTTGTGGCATCTTATCTCTCTTAGTTATCGATCCTTGGCGTTGGCACGCATCGCATAACTTAACCAAAGTCCTGGCCTCTTGAAAAATTCCGGGCCAATAAAATCCTGCTTCAAAAACCTTCCTAGCTGTAGTTGTTGGGCCATAATGTCCTCCTGTGGGTCCTGAATGACAATCATCTAATATCTTCCTACTCTCACTCTCTGACACACATCTCCTAATCATACCATCTGCACATATCCTAAACAAGTATGGTTCCTCCCAGTAATAGTACTTGAGGTCTGAAAAGAACTTCTTCCTATGGTAATAGTCTAAGTGCAATGACAAGACCCCTGCAACTAGGTAATTAGGTATATCAGCGAACCAAGGTGCATCTTCCTTATCCTCTACTTCCATCCTCATTAAGTTCTCCTCTGGAAAGGCTTCATCTATCTCTTCATAATCAAGTTCCTCTTCATCTAAGTTATCTAATCTGCTAAGGTGATCTGCAGCTACATTCTCTGCTCCTTTCTTATCCTTAATCTCCAAATCAAACTCTTGAAGCTGTAACACCCACCTAATTAACCTAGGCTTAGCATCTTTCTTATTAATCAGGTATCTAATGGCTGAATGGTCTGTAAATATGGTGACTTCCTGCAACACTATGTAATTCCTAAACTTATCTAGGGTAAAGATTACTGCTAGCAATTCCTTCTCTGTGGTTGTATGATTTCTCCGGGCTTCATTAAGGGTTTTGCTAGCATAATATATCAGCCTAAAATGCTTGTCTATCCTCTGACCTAAAACAGCTCCTACAACGTAATCACTAGCATCACACATTATCTCAAAGGGTAATGCGTAATCAGGTGATACTACTATGGGTGAGTCTACAAGGTGTGTCTTAAGTTTTCTAAATGCCTTAACATAATCCTTATCAAAGTCAAACCTAACATCTTTCTCTAAAAGTCTGGTCATTGGTCTAGCTATCTTAGAAAAGTCCTTAATGAATCTCCTATAAAATCCTGCTTCAAAAACCTTCCTAGCTGTAGTTGTTGGGCCATAATGTCCTCCTGTGGGTCCTGAATGACAATCATCTAATATCTTCCTACTCTCACTCTCTGACACACATCTCCTAATCATACCATCTGCACATATCCTAAACAAGTATGGTTCCTCCCAGTAATAGTACTTGAGGTCTGAAAAGAACTTCTTCCTATGGTAATAGTCTAAGTGCAATGACAAGACCCCTGCAACTAGGTAATTAGGTATATCAGCGAACCAAGGTGCATCTTCCTTATCCTCTACTTCCATCCTCATTAAGTTCTCCTCTGGAAAGGCTTCATCTATCTCTTCACAATCAAGTTCCTCTTCATCTAAGTTATCTAATCTGCTAAGGTGATCTGCAGCTACATTCTCTGCTCCTTTCTTATCCTTAATCTCCAAATCAAACTCTTGAAGCTGTAACACCCACCTAATTAACCTAGGCTTAGCATCTTTCTTATTAATCAGGTATCTAATGGCTGAATGGTCTGTAAATATGGTGACTTCCTGCAACACTATGTAATTCCTAAACTTATCTAGGGTAAAGATTACTGCTAGCAATTCCTTCTCTGTGGTTGTATGATTTCTCCGGGCTTCATTAAGGGTTTTGCTAGCATAATATATCAGCCTAAAATGCTTGTCTATCCTCTGACCTAAAACAGCTCCTACAACGTAATCACTAGCATCACACATTATCTCAAAGGGTAATGCGTAATCAGGTGATACTACTATGGGTGAGTCTACAAGGTGTGTCTTAAGTTTTCTAAATGCCTTAACATAATCCTTATCAAAGTCAAACCTAACATCTTTCTCTAAAAGTCTGGTCATTGGTCTAGCTATCTTAGAAAAGTCCTTAATGAATCTCCTATAAAATCCTGCATGACCTAAGAAACTCCTAACTCCTTTGACATTAACTGGAACTGGTAACCTAGCCATTACATCAATCTTAGCTTTATCTACTTCTATTCCTGCTTTGGATACCTTATGACCTAACACTATTCCTTCCTTAACCATGAAATGACACTTTTCCCAGTTCAAGACTAAGTTAGTTTCCTAACACCTAGCTAACATCTTATCTAAATGCCTTAAACATGAGTCGAACGAATCCCCAAAAACTGAAAAGTCGTCCATAAACACCTCTACTGACTTCTCCAACATGTCCTGAAAAATCGCTGTCATTCATCGCTGAAAGGTCGCAGGCGCATTACACAATCCAAAAGGCATCTTCCTATAGGCATAGGTTCCATAGGGGCAAGTAAATGTCGTCTTCTCTTGGTCCTCCGTATGAATGGGAATCTGAAGATACCCTGAAAATCCGTCGAGAAAACAAAAGTACTCGTTCCCTGCTAAGCGTTCTAACATCTGGTCCATAAAGGGTAAAGGGTAATGGTCTTTCCTAGTGGCTTCATTAAGGGTTTTGCTAGCATAATATATCAGCCTAAAATGCTTGTCTATCCTCTGACCTAAAACAGCTCCTACAACGTAATCACTAGCATCACACATTATCTCAAAGGGTAATGCGTAATCAGGTGATACTACTATGGGTGAGTCTACAAGGTGTGTCTTAAGTTTTCTAAATGCCTTAAACATGAGTCGAACGAATCCCCAAAAACTGAAAAGTCGTCCATAAACACCTCTACTGACTTCTCCAACATGTCCTGAAAAATCGCTGTCATTCATCGCTGAAAGGTCGCAGGCGCATTACACAATCCAAAAGGCATCTTCCTATAGGCATAGGTTCCATAGGGGCAAGTAAATGTCGTCTTCTCTTGGTCCTCCGTATGAATGGGAATCTGAAGATACCCTGAAAATCCGTCGAGAAAACAAAAGTACTCGTTCCCTGCTAAGCGTTCTAACATCTGGTCCATAAAGGGTAAAGGGTAATGGTCTTTCCTAGTGGCTTCATTAAGGGTTTTGCTAGCATAATATATCAGCCTAAAATGCTTGTCTATCCTCTGACCTAAAACAGCTCCTACAACGTAATCACTAGCATCACACATTATCTCAAAGGGTAATGCGTAATCAGGTGATACTACTATGGGTGAGTCTACAAGGTGTGTCTTAAGTTTTCTAAATGCCTTAACATAATCCTTATCAAAGTCAAACCTAACATCTTTCTCTAAAAGTCTGGTCATTGGTCTAGCTATCTTAGAAAAGTCCTTAATGAATCTCCTATAAAATCCTGCATGACCTAAGAACTTTCATCAAAGCTGCCTTCTCCTTCTGACTCAGCTTAGATGAAATGATAACCGGGAGTTGTGACTTCCCTTGCAGGTAAGCATACTCCAATCCCTGTGGCAACGGTTTCATCTCAAGATCAGTTGGCGGTTCTTCTAACGAGGTAATGAGGTTGTTTGGTGTCTGCACTAATGCTCCGTCGAATTCATCTTCTTCTAATTCTCCTAAATCCCATGGACGGTCTGGTGATCCTATTCCTAATACTTCCTCAATTTCCTGATTTGCTCTATTGTCTACGTCTACCAATTCAACTTCTTCAGCACAAATTCCTATATCATCCTTTCCTAAATCTGGGTCTCCTTCCATAGTCAAACTGAGCTTCTTCCTACCGTTCCCTATTGTAATCTTTCTTTCTGCTATTTCTATTACGGCTTTGGCTGTATTCAAAAATGGTCTTCCTAAGATTATTGGCACTTTCTTATCCTCCGGAATGTTCATGACTACAAATTCTGCCTGAAAGGACGTTGGAAGGTCTGATCTGCTAACTTAATGGTCATCATGGTGGTATCTAAGGCCGCATCACTTAACTTAGTGTACATGGTCCAAGGCATCAAGTTAATACTAGCTCCTAAGTTGGATAAACAATCACAACTAATCTTATCTCCTATCTTACATGGTATGACAAAACTACTTGGATCCTCTAACTTCGGGGTAATGAACTCATCTCCTTTTTCCAGAATTCCCTTGACTTCCTCAATTTCCTGATTTGCTCTATTGTCTACGTCTACCAATTCAACTTCTTCAGCATAAATTCCTATATCATCCTTTCCTAAATCTGGGTCTCCTTCCATAGTCAAACTGAGCTTCTTCCTACCGTTCCCTATTGTAATCTTTCTTTCTGCTATTTCTATTACGGCTTTGGCTGTATTCAAAAATGGTCTTCCTAAGATTATTGGCACTTTCTTATCCTCCGGAATGTTCATGACTACAAATTCTGCCTGAAAGGACGTTGGAAGGTCTGATCTGCTAACTTAATGGTCATCATGGTGGTATCTAAGGCCGCATCACTTAACTTAGTGTACATGGTCCAAGGCATCAAGTTAATACTAGCTCCTAAGTTGGATAAACAATCACAACTAATCTTATCTCCTATCTTACATGGTATGACAAAACTACTTGGATCCTCTAACTTCGGGGTAATGAACTCATCTCCTTTTTCCAGAATTCCCTTGACTTCCTCAATTCCATGCACATCCTTCGGGATTCTATCTTCCTTGATCATATCCTTGATATACCAAGCATACCCCGGAGTTAACCTAACAAACCCGGTAAACGGGATCGTAACCTTTGTCCCGTACATTGTATCCTTGAAAATCTCTGCTTTCTGCTCTACTCGACTTCTCCTCAGCTTCTGCGGATACGGAACTGTCCGGCTGTATGGTTTCGATCGCGGTCTGGAATCTGTCTTCGGAGGTGCCAGCGGCGCTGGTGGTGATCCAGCAGCACTGGGGCTCTTCCTGGACTTTCCAGCGGCGCTGGAAGTGTTTCTGGGTTCACCAGCGGCACTGGGGCTCTTCCTGGACTTTCCAGCGGCGCTGGAAGTGTTTCTGGGTTCACCAGCGGCACTGGGCTGCTTTCTGGAGTCACCAACGGCGCTGGGATACTGGTCCTGCTGTCCAGAATCTGTTTCGTTGCTGTTTCGCTTCACCGCTTTGGCTTCCTCTTCCGCTTCTGCTGGTTCTTCTTCTTCATCCTTCTCCTTAGCTTCCAGAGGGTTCGATGGTGATTTCGTTTCCTTCCCCGACCTAGTGGTTATTCCTTTCACGGTCTCCTCCTTTGAGAACAAATGGTCGTATATCAAATCAAGCACCGCCTTCACCTTCCCTAGCTCCTCCTTAACTTCTCCGACATTCTGGTCGTTTCTTGATACACTCTTCTTCAGGCTTTGTATTTCTCCATCAGTTTTCTCTTTCATACTTTTGAAGTTTCCTTCAATCAACGTCATTTTCAACCAGTCCTTGTCTAGCTTCCGTTGCACTATGTCTTCTAGGGCTGCATAGTTGCTATTAGTGGTCTTGTAATCGAACGATCCTCTGCACATTAAATCCAAGTACATCTTTGTCTCGCTCGTTCCTCCGCCACAAAACAGTTGCACAAGCTCTGCCTTAGTCCTCTCACGACCATAGCATTCCCTAGACATCTTCTTCAGCCTCTTCCATGCTTCGCCCATTGATTCGGATTCTTTTTGGGAATAATTCCCCACAGCTATTTCTCTAACTCTCTGTAGCTCTCATGGGTAAAACCTATTGCAAAATGCTTCTCTTAACTCTTCCCAAGTCTTGATTGAATCCGGATCAAGCTCATCTAACCATGCTAGAGCCATTCCTTGCAGTGAGTACCTAAACATCCCCAATCTAACCGTTTCCTCCGTGCCTGGTCCGTAGTTGAAAAGTTGACACTCCTCCCTAAATCGCGAGAGGTGATGATACGGATCTCTGTTCAATTCGCCATCAAACTCCAAGTTCTGCACCATGTTGATGTGAGTCGACTTAACTAAAAACGGCACGTCCGAATTAGGCACCTTAATGGGTGAATTAGGGGTTTCAGGCACTTTCCTATTTTGTTCTAATCTTGAACTACCTGATTCGCTATCCCTACTCATACTGTCTATCTCTTATTGTAAGTCCCAACTCAATAGATGGTACTAACTGAAGACACCTCTATGTCAATGGTGAGAGTACTTTGCAATATGTTCACTGATCTGGACGTGACCAGTTGCAGTGAACAGTATACCAGGTTAAGGTTAGATTACTTATTAGGGTGACAATATAAATAAGTAAAGACAATGCAATAAGTAAATACTTGTAAAGTAAATTGGTAAGACAATATGTAATTTTCAAGTGTAATTTATTTATTAATGTTAAATAAATTACAAGGTTGTTGCGGAACCAAGATAATACAATAATGTAAATATCCTAACAACCTATGAAATACAATTGATCTAATACTTGGAAATTCTCTTAAACAATCGAAACACTTAGAGTTGTGAAATGTTTCTTTTTGCGATTGAGAGAATATTGCACAAGTTCACCAAGAATATGCAAATGTCGAATATGCAAAGTTGTTTCTTGGTTGTGCAAAGACCTCTATTTATAGGCAAAGGTTGACATTGGGATGTCAACCTTGCCGTACAAATATGGTTGAGAGCATTTAAGGAAGGGTATTAATTTCCTTAGAAATGCTTGATAAAGTATGATATAAAGTCACTTTATCCAACCTGCTTTATGTACTTTTGTACTTTATACATAGACAAATGCTATTGTCCGGATAAAGGTACATAAAGCAAAAAGGTCTTCCTCGTAATCAGTGTAAAGCTTTGTAAATGCTTTAAACTGACATTCTCCAGTTTCGATCTGGTTAGAATGTTAACTGGGCTTCGCTGCCATTGTCATTCTCTTTCTTCCAGTTGTTGTCTTCGACTTCAACTGGAATGCTTCACATCTGGTCAGATCTCAACTGGAGGCAAGCTCCAGTGGCATCAACTGTACACAGGCCACTGGACTTCTATTATTTGATGGACAAATCTTCTGGTCTCCAGATGCACCTGGAGACGCTCCAGTTTTCATCAAAACTGAACCTAACAAATTCCCCCTATTTGTCCTGAAATAATGCCAAGTCTTTTCAAGTTTTCTAACTATACAAGTGCAAACTTGGCTTGTTTGGACTAAATCTATCTAGTTTTCCAAGGCATTTTTATAGATCATCAAATGCCTTGGGTATTTCTTTGTTACTTGTTAGATTCAATCAGTTATCTATCTTGTGGGTTACAATCTGGCAACTTATATATACATGAATTTGAAATTTACATAAGTTACAAGACTGAAAAACAAAAATACAAGCAGATAACAAGAAGTAGAACTAATCAGATGGCCCTTCGCCAGTTCTCCTTCTTTTAGCAACTGAAGAGATTGGAAGGGAATCTTCAGTGTCAATGCCTAGTCTTGATTCCACGTTCACTTTAAATTTGATGAGATTATGGAGAATCTGAATCCAACCCCTTTCCATTTTGCTCTTCTCGCGCTTGGCCTCCAACAAATTTAGCATCTCCACATGCTCAGCATGTCCATACCTATGTATATCTGGATCCTCTGTATAGCACATTGGTCCATTAAGGTACTTAACCCCAACATTGAAGAATTTTGTTCCTGGCTTTATTGTCACTTTGACATCGATGATTTTGCCAGGGTTGTATCTACGCTGCAACAGATCACTTAAGTGTGCCCTGGCTTCAGATTCATTTGCCAGTTTAATCTGGCCAATGCTCAGTCTTTTCACAGCAGCTCGAATATCTTCAGAAGTTGGATCAGTTGGTTGCACCCAAATCCTTAGGTCTGCATCTCTTGGCAGTGGTTTTGCTTTACCTTTGAACTTGGGTGGATTAAGTACCCTTTTGACAATCTTCTGAACATTGTGCACTCTTCTTTCAATACCAGATGCCCTCAATTCTCTAGCCTTCTCCACTGATACATTTATTGTCCTGGCATCGAATTTGACTTCATCATCTGGATAATCTCGGTCAAGCTGTATGTCCAACATTTCCATAACAACCCCCATTATCCTTTGATCATTTTTTACACTAACATACTGCTCCAGTGTGATGCCCAATAAAGCAGCATCACTAGTATCTAAGGCACCCAAATCCTTAGGTCTGCATCTCTTGGCAGTGGTTTTGCTTTACCTTTGAACTTGGGTGGATTAAGTACCCTTTTGACAATCTTCTGAACATTGTGCACTCTTCTTTCAATACCAGATGCCCTCAATTCTCTAGCCTTCTCCACTGATACATTTATTGTCCTGGCATCGAATTTGACTTCATCATCTGGATAATCTCGGTCAAGCTGTATGTCCAACATTTCCATAACAACCCCCATTATCCTTTGATCATTTTTTACACTAACATACTGCTCCAGTGTGATGCCCAATAAAGCAGCATCACTAGTATCTAAGGCACCCAAATCCTTAGGTCTGCATCTCTTGGCAGTGGTTTTGCTTTACCTTTGAACTTGGGTGGATTAAGTACCCTTTTGACAATCTTCTGAACATTGTGCACTCTTCTTTCAATACCAGATGCCCTCAATTCTCTAGCCTTCTCCACTGATACATTTATTGTCCTGGCATCGAATTTGACTTCATCATCTGGATAATCTCGGTCAAGCTGTATGTCCAACATTTCCATAACAACCCCCATTATCCTTTGATCATTTTTTACACTAACATACTGCTCCAGTGTGATGCCCAATAAAGCAGCATCACTAGTATCTAAGGCACCCAAATCCTTAGGTCTGCATCTCTTGGCAGTGGTTTTGCTTTACCTTTGAACTTGGGTGGATTAAGTACCCTTTTGACAATCTTCTGAACATTGTGCACTCTTCTTTCAATACCAGATGCCCTCAATTCTCTAGCCTTCTCCACTGATACATTTATTGTCCTGGCATCGAATTTGACTTCATCATCTGGATAATCTCGGTCAAGCTGTATGTCCAACATTTCCATAACAACCCCCATTATCCTTTGATCATTTTTTACACTAACATACTGCTCCAGTGTGATGCCCAATAAAGCAGCATCACTAGTATCTAAGGCACCCAAATCCGAAATTTGAGCCCTGGCAACCCTTTGATCTTCCTTTCTTTGCTTTCTCTTTTCTTTAAAGGAGTCGCCAATAGCTGTCAGTCTTCTACTTTCACTTTTAGACACTGGAGGAAGTCTATTAACGTTACCAGTTTCTAGCACACTGCATTAGTACCAGTTGCTTTTGCTTGAGCATCAGTGGCCAGATTCCCCCTATCAACCACATCCTCAAATTGTTCAATTATTTGCTTACCAACATCAGTACTGGCAGCTTCCAGCTGACTGGCTTCAGTACCAGCAGCAACAACCATTTGCCTCTCATTCTGGCCAGGTGTAGCAATAATCACTTGTCTTTCATTTTGACTAGGTGCAAGGACTGCTACTGACCTTTCCCCCTTGGCGGCGTCTAAGCCAGTACGAATTGCCTCCCAATCAGAATTACTACTTGGCAATTTGCTTAGACTCTGCCACGACTGCATGTCCTTGCACTCCTTAAAGATAGTGCACATCATTCTGAATGACCTCCAGAGATGATTGGTCTCTCTCGACTGGGTCAGCACATTGGCAGCAACTTGTGCCTGATCAGTCTTTAATTCTTGTAATATTTTGGCATCATCTGGAGAGAGACCTGCAGTCAAACCAACTTGTTCTTTTTCAACTTCCTTTTCCTTCAGCTTGCCCACTTCAGTTACCAGTTTATCAATTGATGTAGTGTGGGAAGACACTTGGGTGTTCAGAGCATTAATACTGCCCCTCAAATGGTTGATCTCAAGAGTAAGTGGAGACAGATCAACCTGGGGAGGTTCAATCTTGGTGATCTCAAGAGTAAGTGGAGACAGATCAACCTGGGGAGGTTCAATCTTGGTGATCTCAGACATCACTTTTTTAATCAGCTCTTCTTCTCTGGCAGCCAAGACGTCTTCAATCTTCTGGCCAACTGAAGTGGCCATCTGTTGCCCAAGATCAACCACATTAAGGCCAGGTTTGTTCAAAATTTCCTTTACCTGCCTTTCTATCTCCTTCAAATCAACCTCTGATGATCTAACAGTTGTACCAAGCAAGTTGGAGATAGAAGTGGAGACTTTCATCTGAGTAAGGTCAAAAGCTTCTTTTAATGAAGCTGTTAATGTGTTGCAGCTTCTAACCAACTCATTGAGCTTCTGCAATACCAAGTCTTCATTAGCAGCAAATTTATTAATCCCCAGATCAACAACCTTTTGATTAGTGAGAGTATCCTTGTTGTATCTGGAGATGGACTTGGCATTCTTCTCAATCGTCTTATGAACATCCTTCACCCTTTGAATAAGGTTTTGGATGTCGGTTTGAAAGGAGACGAGTTAAGATTCCAGTGACTGAGGAGGGCGCGTCACTGGACCAGCAACAGATACTGCTGGAGCAACTGGAGGAGGCACATTAAGGGAAACCTCGCCAGTTGACTGACCCGCGGTAAGAGAAATAGAACCAAGAGTTGGGAAAGAAGAAGGACGTATAGAGAGATCAATGTGTTGGACATGCTGAGAATGCTCAGGTGTGTCCAACGGCGGCGGTGGTGGCATATGTCTATTTCTAGACATAAATAGTTGAGATATTTGAGATGGTGGTGGTGGTATATCTGAGAATGGGAGTACAGATGATGAAACTGAAATTGTTGGATCTGGGGGTGAGATAAGAGATGAAAGGTCTTGATCTTGTACAGAAGAATCAAGTATCTCTGTATCTGAAGCGGTTCCTTCAGAATCCGAAGACTCTATCTGGAAGTCATCAACATTCATGCCCAGATTCATGAATGAGTCAGATGGCTGAACCTGGGGTCTAGTCTCCTGATGAACTTCCCCAGTTTCCTAGATGGTTGCATCAGTTGTTAGCTCAGTCGTGGTGACATCGTCGCCAGGAATAGAGGTCACTGGAATTGCCTTAGTTACGATTGCTCTATCCTCAATCATAACATCATTGGCCGAAGAGATTGGAACTTCAGTCTCCAGTTGTGACTAGCCAGAGACATCATCAGTTTGTGCAATAGAAGTGTCAAAAATATGGCTCTGCAAGTTGAGTGCTGACACGGACTCTATTCTGGGTTGGGCGAGCCCAGTATTCTCTTCACCACCCTCTCCTAAAGAAGTGTCGAGAGTGGTTGCTTGCGGTTCATCCCTTTGACTATCTCCAGCATCCTGTTGGGAGGAAGCTGGAGGGCTGGTTGGGTTTCTATTGTCAGTGGCAAGTCCTGACTGATTCCTAAGACGTCGAGATCTTTTTGCCTTTGGTACACCCTGAAGACCTGTTGGGAGGTCTCCAGTGACAGTTGAAGGGACTGACATGCTGGAGCTGGAAGGGTTGGACTGTTGTTTGGGTTCAACAACTGTCACTTGTCCAGCAGACGAACTGGTGGGTCCCTCGTTGTTTTGAGGCCCGCCCAGTTGTCTTTCCGACTCACCTGGTATTGGTGCATCGGTTTTACTGAATGCCAGCAACATTCTTTGAGGAATCTCAACCTCCCCATCTACAGATACGAGGGAGTCAAGATTCCTTAACAGTTTTGGGACAGTGTATAGTGATTGTGTATTTTTGTATTCATTACTGCCCAGAATCTATAGGAAACAGAGAGATAAATACCTGGAGAAGGGGATGCATAGTCCCCTGGAGCCCTTCAGTTTTTGAACCAGGCTTCTATACAAGATATTAGCAAAATCTACTCTGAGTCCATTCCACAGACAGTAAGCCATTTCTGCCTGTGAGGAGTTAATCTGGTCTAGACCACCAGAACTCCCACCCATGCTCTCCACTAGATGGATAAAGAAATACTTCCAAGATGGTGTCAGGCTTTTCATTGTCATGGGTCCTTTGGTTTTCAATACCCCATTTTCTAGGCACTCCTTGTGTCCCATATCAAGGAGGACCTGTCGAAAGTTTATATTTTGGGATATTACAACTGGAGATTCACCTTGTCTCCAGTAGTTGAGGTGTAAGGCATTCCTCAACGTTTCAGCAGTAATGGTACACTCGACTGTTCCATTTTTTTGTGTGAAGGTGATAGATGAACAGTCGTCGGAGAGTTGGGCTGTGTACCAAAACTCACACAAGTAATCATGATATAACTTGCGTGGGTTAAGGGAAAAGGTCTCGCCGATTGGAGAATCACGGAGAAATCTTTGGATTCTTCCAATAAGGGAATCGGCGGCCTGAGTCCCTTGCAAACTTGCCAATGGATTATTTGGATTCAATTTTATGTTGGCAGGGTTTGATGGGGCACCAGATGCCTGTTTGACATGCTGGAGCTGGAAGGGTTGGACTGTTGTTTGGGTTCAACAACTGTCACTTGTCCAGCAGACGAACTGGTGGGTCCCTCGTTGTTTTGAGGCCCGCCCAGTTGTCTTTCCGACTCACCTGGTATTGGTGCATCGGTTTTACTGAATGCCAGCAACATTCTTTGAGGAATCTCAACCTCCCCATCTACAGATACGAGGGAGTCAAGATTCCTTAACAGTTTTGGGACAGTGTATAGTGATTGTGTATTTTTGTATTCATTACTGCCCAGAATCTATAGGAAACAGAGAGATAAATACCTGGAGAAGGGGATGCATAGTCCCCTGGAGCCCTTCAGTTTTTGAACCAGGCTTCTATACAAGATATTAGCAAAATCTACTCTGAGTCCATTCCACAGACAGTAAGCCATTTCTGCCTGTGAGGAGTTAATCTGGTCTAGACCACCAGAACTCCCACCCATGCTCTCCACTAGATGGATAAAGAAATACTTCCAAGATGGTGTCAGGCTTTTCATTGTCACGGGTCCTTTGGTTTTCAATACCCCATTTTCTAGGCACTCCTTGTGTCCCATATCAAGGAGGACCTGACTGAAATTTATATTTTGGGATATTACAACTGGAGATTCACCTTGTCTCCAGTAGTTGAGGTGTAAGGCATTCCTCAACGTTTCAGCAGTAATGGTACACTCGACTGTTCCATTTTTTTGTGTGAAGGTGATAGATGAACAGTCGTCGGAGAGTTGGGCTGTGTACCAAAACTCACACAAGTAATCATGATATAACTTGCGTGGGTTAAGGGAAAAGGTCTCGCCGATTGGAGAATCACGGAGAAATCTTTGGATTCTTCCAATAAGGGAATCGGCGGCCTGAGTCCCTTGCAAACTTGCCAATGGATTATTTGGATTCAATTTTATGTTGGCAGGGTTTGATGGGGCACCAGATGCCTGTTTGACATCTGGAGATGGATTATATGGGACAGTAAGCAAATTTATGTCTCTGCTACGAGAAGATTTAGGAGCCATTTTATGAAGATATGAAATTGAAATTGAGAATTTTGGAATTAGGGTTTTTGATTTATTGAAAATTTGAAATTTAAAAATATTTAATGCCAACTTGTCAGCATTAAATGCTACGATGACTGGTATTCCCACGCGCCCACTATCTTTCCACGATCCCCATAAAAAGTGCATCTTTTTACAAAAAAGTCTTTGACACGTCATGCGACGGTTGCAAGTAGGAAAATACACTTGAGTACCATCACGTGTCACAAATATTGACCAAGTATTTTATAACGTTATGAAATCTGGTTGACCACCAGTTTTAAGACAAGACCAAACATGTACACTGGAGGATTAGTCCAATGCCAGTTTCCAACTGGAGAGATCCCCAGTTGCAATTTTTCAAAAAAAAATAATTTTAGTCAGAAAAATATTTTGAGTCTTTCCCCTAAGATGGTGATCCATAAATCAATTAGTTCCAGGATAGTACCACAAAGGCGTTCGATAGCCTGGCGAGCAACGATTGTATGGATCTCCTCAACTGGAGAACTTCATCAGTGTCACTGATGCGTTCATAACAAAGTCTCCAGTTTTAAGGATTTAGCATTCCCAGTTCACTGATGAGATGTTTAAAAGTTTTCTCATCAAGAGGTTTTGTAAAAACATCAGGGAGCTGTTTGTCAGTGGGGATGAAATGAATTTCAATGTCTCCTTTCATAACATGATCACGGATAAAATGATACCTGATGTCAATATGCTTTGTCTTGGAGTGCATCACCGGGTTGTGAGATATAGCAATTGCACTAGTGTTTTCACAAAATATTGGTGTTCTTTTGTATTTTAGATCGTAATCTAACAACTGGTTCTTGATCCAGATAATCTGGGCACAACAACTGGCCGCAGAAATGTACTCTGGCTCAGCAGTGGACATAGAGACTGGCGTCTGCTTCTTACTAGTCCAACTCACCAGTTTTCCTCCAAGGAAATGTCAACCTCCAGTTGTGGATTTTCTATCTATCTTACAACCTGCATGATCTGAATCTGAATAACCCATTAGATCTAACCCTGAGCCTTTGGGATACCAAAGACCAAGGCTAGGACACCCTTTCCGGTATCTGAAGATGCGCTTAACAGCATGCAAATGTGATTCTTTTGGGTTAGCTCGAAATCTGGCACATAGACATGTTGCAAACATTATATCTGGTCGACTAGTAGTTAAGTACATCAGTGAACCAACCATTCCTCTATACTCAGTTGTGTTCACTGGTTTGCCATTTGGGTCAGAATCCAAATTTAAAGGTGCTGCAATTGGTGTAGTTTTAGAAGGGATTGAATCATATTTGTATTTTCTTAAGAAATCTTTGACATATTTTTCTTGGTTTATGAAAATACCATTTTCAGTTTGCTTAATCTGAAGACCCAAGAAAAATGTTAATTCACCCATTAAACTCATTTCATACTCAGATGACATGATTTTAGAAAATTTTTTACATATTGCATCATCAGTTGACCCAAATATAATGTCATCAACATAAATTTGTACCAGTAAGATATTACCTTTTTCTCTCAAGATAAACAAGGTATTATCTATTGCACCTCTTATAAAGCCATTTTGAGAAGATGTTTAGTTAAAGTGTCATACCAGGCTCTTGGGGCTTGTCTTAGACCATAAAAAGCTTTGTTCAGTCTATATACCCAGTGAGGATGCTTCTCATCAATGAAGCCTGGAGTTTGCTTAACATACACTTCTTCTTCCAATGTTCCATTAAGGAATGCACTTTTGACATCCATCTGGTAGACCTTGAACTGCAGATGGGCTGCATAAGCAAAGAAATTTCTGATGGCTTCAAGTCTAGCAATTGGAGCAAAAGTCTCATCAAAGTCAACGCCCTCTGCTTGACAATAACCCTTGGCAACTAATCTGGCTTTGTTTCTTACAACATTGCCATCTTCATCCATCTTGTTTCGGTAGACCCATCTTGTACCAATGGGTTCTTTCTTCAACCCTGGTGGATAAGGAACAAGTTCCCATACATTGTTCCTTTCAAACTGGATAAGCTCTTCTTGCATTGCTTCTACCCAGCTTGGGTCTTCCATAGCCTCGTCAATCTTCTTCGGTTCATTCAGTGATAAGAAGGTGACGTTCAAGCATTGCTTACTTGTGGCTCTTCTAGTCCGAACCCCACTACTTGGATCTCCAACAATCTGTTCAATTGGATATGCTCTTGTCCATTTAGTGTATTGGCTAGGATGGTGAACAACAATATCAGTGCAAGTGACCTGATGATCTTCTTCAGTTGTTGCTTCTGGAGGAGGATCAGCCCAAACTACTTCAATATCCTCATCGGAGTCAATGAGGTCTCGATTGGCATCATGAAATTCTTCAGTTAAAGGCATTTCTTGAAGAACTGGAGAAGTTGGAGTTTGAACTGGTGCTGATATTGGAGTGACACGTACATCTGATCCAATCACCAGATTCTGTGGTAAATTGAAACTGATGGAGGGATAAAATGGAGTGTCACTGGAGGATTTCTTTGTTTGTACTGGTTCCAGTTCTGAGTGACTGGAAACATCTTCTGGTGAAACATCTGACTGATGAACTTGGTCAGTTTCACCAAAATTCAATGGAATAACTGGAGATGTATCAAGGCTTGGTCTTTTATTAATTGCATCATTAGATTCATCAAATGTGACATGAATTGTCTCATGAACCTTTTGGAGTCTATAATTATAAACTCTAAAGGCTTTTCGAATATCTGAATATCCTAAGAAAATACCTTCATCAACTTTTGCATCAAATTTCCCTAGCTGACTGGAATCGTTTAAGATATAAACTGGACAACCAAATACATGAAAATATCCAATATTTGGTTTACGATTCCTAAGGACTTCATAGGCAGTCTTCTTGTGTCTTTTAATGTAGACTGACCGGTTTTGGGTATGACAAGTTGTTGCCACTGCTTCAGCCCAAAAACTTGTGGGAAGACCAGATTCAGATAGCATACTCCTGGCAGCTTCTATCAGTGTATGATTCTTTCTTTCCACAACTCCATTTTGCTCTGGAGAGTGTGCTGATGAGAAGTTCTGGGAGATGCCAGTGTCAGTACAGAATGATTCAAGGGTCTTGTTTTGAAATTCTGTTCCATTATCACTTCTTAACTGACAAACTTTTCGAGTATATTTGAGTTCAATTCTCTTGATGAGAGAGATGATTTCAGCAGCTGCATCACTCTTGGATCTGAGGAATACCACCCAACAGAATCTGGTGTATTCATCAACCACAACTAGAGTATACTTCTTTCCAGCTCTAGTTTGAACATTCACTGGACCAAAAAGATCCATATGAAGCATGTGAAGAGGTTTAGTGATACTGAAGTTTTGCCTGGCCTTGAAACTGGCTCTTTTCTGCTTGCCCATCTCACACCCTGGACATGGCTTTTCCTTTTTAAAGGAAACTGGAGGTATCCCATCAGCCAGTTGTTTTCTAGACAACTTGTTGATATTTTTGAAATTAAGATGGGATAACCTTTTGTGCCATAACCAGTTGGTGTCCTCATCAGCCTTGGTATAGAAACACTGCTCTTTTGGAGCTGGTTCCATATCCATGATGTACACATTGCCTTTTCTTGGTGCAATCATCACTACTTTCCAATCCTAGTTAAATATGGTACCTTGAGCAATATCGAATAGTACCTTATATCCATCATCACAAAGTTGACTGACACTGATCAGGTTATATTTTAAACCATTCACAAATGCAACTCTGGTGAACTTGACTTGTCCATTATTGATTACACCATATCCTTCAGTTTTTCCATTCTCATCATTACCAAACGTCACTGTCCGTCCATCTTGGACAGTGAACTCTTCCAGCAGGGGCTTACATCCGGTCATAGTCTGGCCAGCTGCGCTGTCCAGATACCAGGTGTTCTTCTTTCGATCGCCCTGCACAACCACATAAATCATTAGTTCTTTTTGTGAACCCATCTTTTCTTGATGGGTTCACTGGACTCTCCCTGGGAAGTCACAGTTGATTCTGGTGGTGTTGAATTGGAGGCTAGAGCCGGAGCATTTTTATCAGCTCCAGGTCCAGGAGTAAAAACGATTGGTTTGAGAGGCTTCTTCCCCTTTTTCTTTTCAGATTTAGTTCCAGATGGAACATTTTATTTTTGTTTTGAAGGGGCTTTGACATTTTGTTTTTCAACTGAAGAAGACGAAGCTCCTTCTAGATTTTTGATTCTGGCAGTGCAACTCTGAACCTGCCTTGACAACTGTTGGAGTTGACTTTCCAGTTTTGACAAAACATCTTTTTCAATAGGCAACTGAACCTTGGACTTAGGTTCAGCAGGGATTTTGGTCTTTTGAGTCTTGGGCTCCTTAGACTTTTGAGGTAAAGGTTTTTCACCAGCAACCTTTTTAACTGGAGCTTTAGCCTGATCAGCTTCAGTTTTGACCTCAGATGGGGTGGTCTCAACAGATTCAGTTTTAATTGTCTCAGGCTTATCACATGGGGTTTCTTTTCTGAGACTTTGTGGCAAACTGTGGATTTCTGGCATGATGACTGCCATGTCAACATCACCTTTGTTATATGTCTTTTGTTGTTGGGCATGTGTTCTAGTGGCAGCATCATAATTTAATCCTGATGATTTCATCCAGGATTTGATCAGTTTTTGTTCCTTTTCCAAAGCAGTTTTCAACTCTTGGTTTTCCAGATTAAGAGTTTCACATTTTAAAACTGACTCTTTGAGGGCCAACTGGACACTTTGCATATTTGAAAGATGGGGTTTTAAATTGTTCAATTCAGTTAGAACTATTACTAAATATCTTTCACTGTCAGTTCTAACAGTTTCTACAAAAATCAAATCACTGTTCAGTGATTCAGCAAGGTCCAGCTTCAGTTCTGTATCCATTTGGTTATCATAATCATATACCTTCTTCAAAATGATGTCCACCCATCTTCCAGTGATAACATCATCCTTTACCACATGTTGTTGTTGTTCTTCCAAGGCCATGAAACACATGTTCCTTTCCTCTTCATCATCAACTGATGAGTCATCAGAGTATTCCCATTTGTCAGTGGTTTTTGCAATCATGCATTCATTTTGGTTTTTATCAACAGACAAAAGGGCAATCTGGGCCTTAAGCTTTTTATATTTAGCTTTATAGCTATCACCAGGTCGATTGTTGGTAGGGACAGGGGGACCAGTTTGATTGTTCATCTGACTAGATCTACATTCCTTCATAAAGTGACATTTCTTGCCGCACTTATAGCATGTAAGATTGGTCTTGTCCAGGGAGTTGGAGCTGGAAGCATTGTTGGACCCATTAAATCTATTAGATTTATGCTTAAACTGTTAGGTCGGAAATCGACCAAGTATAATTTGTTCAGAAATAGCTTGAAGTTCAGTGAAAACATTTGTACAAAATTCTGAGCCGTCTCAGAATTACTTCACTGAAGCTTCACTTCAGTTCAGATCAAGATAAATCTGCAGCATTCATTCTGAAGTCAAAGACTGAAGTATGAAGAAGGGAATCATCTCAGAAGCGAGCAAAGAGTGATTCTACCAGATCGAAGACTGAAGCATCTCAGTGTAAAGTATTTACAACACTTTACACTGATTACGAGGAAGACTTTTTACTTTACACACCTTTACCCAGTTAATAGATTTATCTATTAATAAAAGGTACAAGGAAAAAGTATAGGTTTGGAACATAGTACTATAAGTCACATCAACTGACTTATATACTCTTCCTAGTACAAGCATGTAAGGAATTAGGTTTAATTCCTTAAATGCGCACAACCACTTTTATACGATCCTGTCCATGTCATCATGAACTTGATCTATAAATATAAAGTCTTCTCACAACTTGCAAACGGCTTGAAACTTTAGCATTGCAACTTGTGAGATATACTCTAAGTGAACTTACGAGTATTTCCAAGTTATTTAGATCAACTTGTTTTTCGGGATTGTTTAGATACTTACACTTGGGTGTTTATCTTTGTTCCGCAACAATCCTTGTATTTATTTATATATCAATAAATCAAATACATTAGAAAGAAAACAACGTGTCTCAATG
Organism: Erigeron breviscapus; assembly: GCA_034093135.1. Lineage (NCBI taxonomy): Eukaryota > Viridiplantae > Streptophyta > Magnoliopsida > Asterales > Asteraceae > Erigeron > Erigeron breviscapus. The sequence goes on along the minus strand of CM067172.1, from coordinate 79,219,023 downwards.
CTACATACTTGACTATACTTATATATATCTTTATATAGTTTCTGCTATTTAGTTCTTGCATTTTTACTTTAAGTCAATTGTTTCTTGTTATCCATATCTGGATCGTAAACTTAACTTGTCCATCAAGATTAGTTGTACTTGCCAGTCGGGTTTAGTTAATCATCTATATTTGGGACTCACAATTGGTATCAGAGCAGTAAGGTTGAATTATATCAATTCTTTAACCTTTGATCTGCATAGATGGCTGACTTTCAACAAGAACGTCCTGACCCTAATAACACTACCTCACCTACTCCACCTATCATCAACAACAATATACCATCGCATAATGTACACGTACACTTTCCAAATAATCCTGTTCCCAAGTTTGATGGGAACAGTGAAAACTTTCAAACATGGAAAGCATGCATGCTAAAGTATATTGCTGGTGTTGAAAGGCATTTGCCCGATATCTTAAAAGAAGGACCCTTTGTCCCCATGAATGCTTCTACTATTGTCAGAAATACCGATGGGACTCCTAGGCAGTCACCTAAGGAGAAGGATCATTGGTCTGAGGAAGATCATAGACTTGTAGACCTTGACACTAAGTTACAAAATATGATTTTATATGCAGTTCCTGAAACCCTTATGCCCACTCTTGTTTTACTTGAAAATTCCAAATTAATGTAGGAGGAACTAATGACACAGTTTGAAGGCACAAATGAGACAATTGTCACAAGAAAAGTTGCTTTAAACAAAAGTATGAGTCTTTCTTTGCTGTCCCTGGGGAATCTTTAACTCAAACTTACATCAGATTTACAAATCTGGTAAATCAACTGAAAGCCCTGGGTGTAACCAAAGATAAAGAAATTCTGTTGGAAAATTTTTGTGACATTTTACCCTCTAAATGGGAAAATTTAATCCTGGTCTTGAGACTAGGCAAAACTCTGCACAGTCACACTCTTGCTTCCTTTTATGGAGCCTTCAGATATACTGAAGAGAACAAAGCTGAGAGAGCTTTGGCTGAGCAGGATGCCAAGAATCATGTTTCTACCAGTTCTGGTATGGTTCAATATTCTGAACCACATAGTACTGCTCTACTATCTTCTGAGAGTGACATTTCTGACTCGATGAAGAAGATGGTTTCTGAAATGTTAAAAACTGGTGTCTCTGGTAATGTTACTCATGATTGTAATGAGGATGACACTGATGATCTGGTTGCCATGCTGGCTAAAACGTTCAATCGTTTTAAGGCCAAATCAAATCGATCTGGCAAACCTTTTGCTTCCAGCGCTTCTATTGATAAGTCTAATCTTGAATGCTTTAAATGTGGCAAGAAAGGACATTTCATGAAGGAATGCAGATCTAGTCAACCATCATCATCACAATTTGCTCCTAACCATTCTATTTTTCAGAAATCTGATGACAGCTATAAGGCCAAATACAAGAAGTTAAAGGCACATATGGCTCTTCTGGCACAAGACAACTCAAGCAACAGTTGTATGATTGCCAAAACTGAAAAATGGGAAGAATCTGATGAATCATCTGATGATAAAGAAGAAGTTAGGGACATGTGTTTCATGGCACAAGAAGATCAAGGTCATTTGGTCAAATCCGATGTTGAATCTGGTCGCTGGGTGGATATTGTAATGAAAAAGGTCAGTAATTTTGGCTTTGAAAGTAATGAGGAACACAAACTGGACCTTTTGGTTCTTTTAGAGGCTGACATCTCATTTGTTGAGACAGTGCGTTCAGAAAGCCTAAAAATGTTTGAAAATAATGCTTCGGAACTAAACGCCAGTCAGGCCAGACTGAAAGAACTGAAAGATGTTCATTTGGCTCTAAAAAGTTATCAGTCTATGGTTGCAACTTTAGAATTGGAAAAGGAAGAATTAAAATCCATCCTTGAAAAAGAACAAGCAATTATTAAATCTTGGATGAAAGCACCAAGGCCAGATGCTGCAATAAAAATACTTTTGCATCACAAAGAGCAGCATATGAGTCTGGTGATCTTTATTTGGCATCCATAATCACTGATTTAGATGCACTTCCAAAGGAAATAAAACATGAAATCATTTTTCCTAAAGTTGGAAAGCAGAAAACTGTAACTAATAAAGCCCAGGAACAATCTGAGGGTAAATCTGAAACAGCTCAGACAACTGTTTCAGAAAGGAAGGCTAAATCCAAAGAGCCATCCCCTCAGACTTCATCTAAGGTTCCTAAAGACCTAAAGATGAAGAAAAATTTCTCCCCTACTGAGCCATCTACCTCAGATTCAGGTAAGGCTCAGGTGTCTAATGATGAATCTATTTTGTTGAGGTTAGAGAGTCAATTTCAGTTATTGGCTAGACAAGTGCAGAGTTGTAATGCACGTTTAAAAAATGTTGAAACCTATCCTCTTCAACCTAAACAAAATGCAAAACCTTTTTCCAAACAAATCAAGCTAAAATCTGAGAAGAAAAAGGTTGAGCTCCCCATCAAACCAATTGTTTTTATGTCATCTGAAATTATGACTGAGATCCCCTTTGATCCTTCTGTTCCTTATGAACCAAAAATCTAAGACTGCTAACGGAGAGTCTAGTGAACCCATCCAAAGATGGGTTCCCAAAAAGAACTAATCTTTGTTTGTGTGCAGGGAGACCGAAAGAAGAATATATGGTTTCTGGACAGTGCTGTTGGCCGAACCATGACTGGTTATCAGACCCTGCTAGAGGAATATAGGGTGCAAGAGGGGCCCTCAATAGTTTTTGGAAATGATGGTAATGGAAAAACTGAGGGATATGGTGTGGTGAATAATGTTCAAGTCAAATTCACACGTGTTGCATATGTGAACGGTTTGAAATATAACCTGATCAGTGTCAGTCAACTGTGTGATGATGGCTTCAAGGTTTTATTTGATATTTCACAAGGCACCATATTCAACAGAGATGGAAAGGTGGTATTGATTGCACCAAGGAAGGGAAACATTTATGTCATTGATATGAATCCTTCTACCTCTGAACAATGTTTCTACTCAAAGGCAGATGAAGACACAAACTGGCTGTGGCACAAGAGATTATCCCATCTGAACTTCAAAAATATTAATAAGTTGTCTAGAAAACAAATTGTTGATGGGATACCCTCTATGTCTTTCAATAAAGACAAGCCATGTCCAGGTTGTGAAATGGGTAAGCAGAAAAGAGCTTCATTCAAGACAAAACAAAGCTTTAGTATAACTGAACCTCTTCACATGCTTCACATGGACCTTTTTGGACCAGTGAATGTTCAGACCAGAGCAGGAAAGAAGTACACCCTTGTTATCATTGATGAATATTCAAGATACTGTTGGGTGATTTTCCTCAGGTCCAAAAGTGAAGCTGCTGCTGAAATCATTGCTCTCATCAAACAAATTGAGCTCAAGCATAAGCGAAAAGTTTGTCAGCTCAAAAGTGACAATGGCACTGAATTCAGAAATGCCACTCTAGTACCTTCTGAACTGACTATTGGATCAGATGTACATGTTGCTTCTCCTCTGATATCAGGCTCCACTAAGCAACCTCAATCTGAAGAATTTCATGATGCAAGTCATGATCTGCAGGAAGAAGAAGAAGCTGAAGATGTATTTTCTGAAGCTCCTCCTGAAGTTACTCAGAGAAGTTCTTGCACTGATATCATTGTTCATCCTGGTCAATACTCTAAGTGGACTAAAGCACATCCTATCGAGCAAATCATTGGAGATTCCACTAGTGGGGTTCAGACCAGAGCAGGAAAGAAGTACACCCTTGTTATCATTGATGAATATTCAAGATACTGTTGGGTGATTTTCCTCAGGTCCAAAAGTGAAGCTGCTGCTGAAATCATTGCTCTCATCAAACAAATTGAGCTCAAGCATAAGCGAAAAGTTTGTCAGCTCAAAAGTGACAATGGCACTGAATTCAGAAATGCTACTCTAGATTCCTTCTGCACTGAAACTGGCATATCTCAGAACTTCTCCTCAGCTTACACACCAGAGCAGAATGGTGTTGTAGAAAGAAAGAATCGTACGCTGATTGAAGCTGCTAGAAGTATGTTGAATGAATCTGGTCTTCCCAAGAATTTCTGGACTGGAGCTGTTGCAACTGCCTGCTACACTCAGAATAGATCTGTTTATGTCAAAAGACACAAGAAGACCTCCTATGAAGTACTCAGAAATAGAAAGCCTAATATTGGATACTTCCATGTATTTGGGTGTCCAGTATACATTCTGAATGATTCCAATCAGCTTGGAAAATTTGATGTAAAAGCTAATGAAGGGTACTTCCTAGGATATTTATCAAATCACAAAGCCTTTAGAGTCTTTAACAAGAGACTTGAAAAGGTTGATGAGTCAATTCATGTTACCTTTGATGAATCTAATTCTGCAATCTTTAAAAATTCCATTCCTGCACCACCCTCAGAAAGTCTAATAAGTTTTGGTGATTCTGATCCTATTGCTGAAACTGATCAGTCACCTGAACCTGCTTCTGAACATCTCCGTTCAGAACCAGTAATAAACAAGCCTAGCAACATTCCATTTTATCCTCCAGTTAGTTTCAAACTACCTTCTGAACTGACTATTGGATCAGATGTACATGTTGCTTCTCCTCTGATATCAGGCTCCACTAAGCAACCTCAATCTGAAGAATTTCATGATGCAAGTCATGATCTGCAGGAAGAAGAAGAAGCTGAAGATGTATTTTCTGAAGCTCCTCCTGAAGTTACTCAGAGAAGTTCTTGCACTGATATCATTGTTCATCCTGGTCAATACTCTAAGTGGACTAAAGCACATCCTATCGAGCAAATCATTGGAGATTCCACTAGTGGGGTTCAGACCAGAAGAGCCACAAGCGATCAATGCTTGAACGTCAGCTTCTTATCTCTAATTGAACCCAAGAAGATTGACGAGGCTATGCAAGACCCAAGCTGGGTTGAAGCCATGCAAGATGAGCTCAACCAGTTTAAAAGGAACGATGTATGGGAACTCGTTCCTTGTCCCAGCAACCTGAAGAAGGAACCAATTGGGACAAGATGGGTCTTCAGAAACAAGATGGATGAAGATGGACATATCATCAGAAACAAAGCAAGACTTGTTGCAAAAGGATATGCACAAGAAGAGGGAATAGATTTTGATGAAACTTTTGCACCAGTTGCTAGACTTGAAGCTATCAGAATATTCTTAGCTTTTGCAGCTCATCATCAGGTTAAAGTCTATCAAATGGATGTCAAAGTGCATTCCTAAATGGAGAACTAGAAGAAGTCGTTTATGTGTATCAACCACCAGGATTTATCAATGAAGAAAAACCACATTGGGTGTACAGACTGAACAAAGCCTTATATGGTCTGAGACAAGCACCCAGAGCCTAGTATGATACTCTTACTAAACATCTTCTTAAAAATGGTTTTAAATGTGGTGCAATAGATAATACTTTGTTCATATTGCATGATAAAAGTGATATCCTTTTAGTACAAATTTATGTTGATGATATTGTGTTTGGTTCTACAAATGAGAAGATGTGTGAAAATTTTTCTAAAATCATATCTTCTGAGTATGAAATGAGTATGATGGGTGAACTGACATATTTTCTGGGACTTCAAGTAAAACAAACTGAAAATGGTATTTTCATAAACCAAGAAAAATATGTCAGAGATTTATTAAAGAAATATCAATTTGACTCAGTCTCATCAAAAGATACTCCTATTTCTGCTCCATTAACTTTGGATTCTGATCCACATGGAAAACCAGTAGACCATACAAAATATCGTGGTATGGTTGGTTCACTGATGTATTTAACTACAAGTAGACCAGACATAATGTTTGCAACATGCCTTTGTGCTAGATTTCAGTCTGATCCCAGAGAAGCACATGCAAATGCTGTTAAAAGGATCTTCAGATACCTTAAGGGTGTCCCCAGATTGGGTCTTTGGTATCCCAAAGGTTCAAGTCTAGATCTAATGGGTTATTCAGATTCTGATCATGCAGGTTGTAAGACAGACAGGAAAAGTACCACAGGTGGGTGTCATTTCCTTGGTGGCAAATTAGTAAGCTGGACCAGTAAGAAGCAGACTGCAGTATCACTATCCACTGCAGAAGCTGAGTATATTTCTGCAGCAAGTTGTTGTGCTCAGATTCTATGGATGAAAAACCAGCTGACTGATTATGGTGTTACTTACACAAAGACTCCAATCTTTTGTGATAACACTAGTGCCATTGCCATATCTCACAATCCTGTGATGCACTCGAAAACCAAGCACATCGATCTCAGGTATCATTTCATTCTTGATCATATTCTGAAAGGAGATATTGAATTGCACTTTATTCCCACTGATAAGCAACTCGCTGATGTTTTTACAAAACCTTTAGATGTCAAAACCTTTAAACATCTTGTCAGTGAGTTGGGTATGTTAAATCCTTAGACTGGTAATCTTGTTATGAACGCCTCAGTGACACTGATCTGGTTCACCAGTCTGAGCGATCCATGTAATTTTTGCTCGCCTAGCTATCGAACGCCTTTGTGATACTATCTTGGCACTTATTAATTCATGGATCATCACTTCAGGGGGAATGTTAAATATTTTTCAAACTTTAAAATAAACCTTCATTTTTGAGGGGGGGCCTTTTTGCTCAGAAAAATGTATTTAACTGAAGCACTTCAGAAAATCAAAAATATTTCAGTTGAATTTTATTAACTGAGATGGTTCAGATCTCTTTGGAACTGATCATGCTCAGAATTTATTTTGTCATCACTGAAAGACAACAATCCATTCAAGATATTTTTGATACTTGGTCAATTGTGTGTACACGTGGCCTACTGCATACTATGTTTTTAACTTACGTTGGTCATGCTTATGTGTCACACAAGTTGCGCCGTAAAAGGGAAAGAAATGAGTACTTTTTCTGAAAAAGTGTTGCAGGGTGGGGTCACTCAAACGTCTCTGCATTTAATGCGGACTTGACCCAGAAATTGTTTTTAATTGGAAAATCACTTTATATTCCATCTTAAATTCAAATTCCTTTTCATTCTTTCATTTACTTCGTTTTTCATTTACTTCCCAATCATCAATCTCTCTCACATTTACTCTCAAATTCCTTAACTCTTCATATTCCTTTCACTTTCAACTTTCGATTCTTAAAAATGTCTAAATCATCATCTTCTTCACAACCCAAATCGCTCATCAATTTTAAATATACTCCATCGGATGATGTGAAAACATCTGCCACATGGCCAAAGAATTTCACCCTTTCTCAAATCCGTTTTAACATGAGCAATTTCTTGGCTCAATTAAATGTGAAATCCAAAACCTTAATGGGAAGATTTAATAATTTTTGGGAGAAATCCCCTTTCCATTATGCTCTGACCGCTAATCCTCAGGCATTGTATCATCGATACTTGCTTGAATTCTGGTATACTGCTGTGGTGAGCAAAGATGAACAATCCATTCAAGATATTTTTGATACTTGGTCAATTGTGTGTACACGTGGCCTACTGCATACTATGTTTTTAACTTACGTTGGTCATGCTTATGTGTCACACAAGTTGCGCCGTAAAAGGGAAAGAAATGAGTACTTTTTCTGAAAAAGTGTTGCAGGGTGGGGTCACTCAAACGTCTCTGCATTTAATGCGGACTTGACCCAGAAATTGTTTTTAATTGGAAAATCACTTTATATTCCATCTTAAATTCAAATTCCTTTACATTCTTTCATTTACTTCCCAATCATCAATCTCTCTCACATTTACTCTCAAATTCCTTAACTCTTCATATTCCTTTCACTTTCAACTTTCGATTCTTAAAAATGTCTAAATCATCATCTTCTTCACAACCCAAATCGCTCATCAATTTTAAATATACTCCATCGGATGATGTGAAAACATCTGCCACATGGCCAAAGAATTTCACCCTTTCTCAAATCCGTTTTAACATGAGCAATTTCTTGGCTCAATTAAATGTGAAATCCAAAACCTTAATGGGAAGATTTAATAATTTTTGGGAGAAATCCCCTTTCCATTATGCTCTGACCGCTAATCCTCAGGCATTGTATCATCGATACTTGCTTGAATTCTGGTATACTGCTGTGGTGAGCAAAGATGAACAATCCATCTCCTTTACTCTCAATGAGGGCACCAAGCAGTGTGTTATCACTCTTGAGGGGTTCAGAAATTCCCTTCATCTGAACTACCTCAAACCTTCCCAGGTATATGCTAAACGACTCAAAGGAGTCAATTTCAGGGAAGTTCTAGTCGCCACCGGTCATGGCGATATGGAGGATGCTGATGGTAATCTGAAGACCTCCGGACACATATTTATGTCTGGATTTGGCAATTGCTGGAGGTTCTTCTGGACCCAGATTCTGGAAAGTCTTGGTGGCAACCATGGAGGGTTGGACCAACTTTCATTACCCCAAGTTGAGATGGGGTATTATATTTGGAATGGAATACAAGCAGACTTTGCTGAGATTCTCTTTTCTCAGCTAATTACAAAACTAAAAGGAAAGAGAAGTCTGCACATTGCCTTTCCAAGATTTCTAAGCTTATGTTTCATGGATATTCTTGGTGAAGCCTATAATCAAGCTGGACTTGAAGCTTCAGTACCTGAATACAGCAGAGATTTCTCAAAGGCATCCACTTGTGAAGATGAGCCTGAACTATCCACTGCTATGTTTCAGGTATTTAATAAAACTGTTTCAGCCACACTAGCTGGTTCAGAAAGGTCACTAAGTGGGCCACAAAAGAATGTGGGACCCGTTAGTCGACCTAAAGATAAGTTGCTGAACATCATTCATGCTCCAGCTTCTGTATCTACTGTCCCTGGCAATGATACTACGGTTGAGCCGATCATTAAATCTGGTAACGATGCACTTGCTTCTGCAGATGTTGAACCAAAAACTGGTGCGGGTACTAGTGACCCAAACCAGGGCATATCTGACCCGAATGCAGTGGTGAATGCTTTCTGGGATGACGATGAGCTACCTCAGGGGAATCTCGATTCCCTTGCTAATTTTGAGTTTGACGAGGGATTATTGGAGGCGAATCAATCTGATTCTGAGCCAGCTACCATCCTCGCAAACGCCCCTCCGCCTCCCCAGAAATCCAAATTCAACCAGACCAACAAGAACAAGATATTAATCCTTATGTTCCACCACCTCCATCTCATCAACATCCAATTTTTCCACCGGGCACTAATCCTGCCTATGTTACAGCCCCAAATTTCAATCCATTACTTCACTTTCTTCACCCCCAAATTCACAAAATCCCACCGCCTATCAATTATGATGCCCCAATAGAGACGGACTTGGATTCTGAAACAGAATCTGAGAGTCCAACTGATTTACAACTGAACAATGTTCTGAAAGGGCTTGGTAATCTACCATTTGTTGCTCCTACTTCTGCACAACCTCCACCACCTTTAAATGTAGAAGCACAGTTAGAAAAGACTCAAACCGAAGTCCAAAGCCTTATTCTGAGGGTGGAGGACTTAACCAAGTCTCTAACTGCCAATACTAGTTCTGTGGCTGAAATGAAAGGAGCTCAGATGTTTCTTGGAACTGAGTTAACCAAGGTTGCTGGAAACGAAGGACTAGTAGTTGGGAAGCTGAATAAGTTGGTGATGACTTGCAACAAGGTGAGCTCTGCAATCAGAGAAGCCTTCAAGCTAACAAAAAGAGATGTGCAAGCTTCGGTGGTTGCAAACTTGACATCTTGTGTTCAGCTGTTGAAGCAAGATTTTATGGCTGTTGGAAAAGAAGTACATGAGTTGGTTGAGAAGCCAAGTATAAATGAGAAAGAACTTGGGGCTTCTATAAGTGTTAGTATTTTGGATAATCTGAAGTCTGAGCTAACTCAGAATCTAGTTACTCAGATTTCAGAATCTGTTTCTGAGAAGGTTGGTGAGAAGGTTAGAGTGATGATTGCTGAACTAACCAAAGACACATATGACAAAGTGGACAAGGCTGTAAATGAAGTAAAAGATTCAGTGTCCAAACTAGAAGGCTCAGTTCAGAATCAATGTCCAAACTCATCTCAAGAAGGAAAATATTGTTGCTCCTCCTGTTCCCTCATTCACTGAAGAAGATAGAAAGCAGTTGAAAGAGATAGTAGATAAAGAGTCGCTGAACCTGAACTCTAATTTCAGATTAAGGTCTCAGTTTGCTCAACTTTCTAGAGGAATTTCTGAATGCTTACAACAACAAAGTTGGGAACCACTGAAAGGCATGCAAATGGCCATTGAAGAATTCGCTAAGTTGCCTTCAGAGGTCCCCAAAGGGGGAAAAGGTGTGCCTATTGGTCTGCTTGTAAGTACACAAGAAATCATTGAAGCAACCAAGAAGCAAACTGAGGTGCCATCTGGTAGTGCCTCAGTTTAGGGGGAAACTGAAACTGAATCCAGTAAGAAAGATAAGGGCAAGGCCCCATTAGAGGAAGAACCAACAAAGAAAAGTTCTAAGGGTTCTGGGATTATTGTTGGTGAGAATGTGGATGAGCATGGTTATCCCTTGCACGATCTTGATGCTGATAGTAAGAAATTGGAGGCCTTGCAGAAGCAGGTCTCAAATCAATTCATTATGTGGAGGGAAAACAAAGAAAAAGAAAGGGAACAACATCTGAAGATGGGGACCCTTGATCATATAGATGCTGCAGCTCTTGGTTTGTCACTGGAATGATCCAAGAGTGCAGAAGTGTGTTGTTGATATGCTCGAGTATGAATGTGGATGAGCATGGTTATCCCTTGCACGATCTTGATGCTGATAGTAAGAAATTGGAGGCCTTGCAGAAGCAGGTCTCAAATCAATTCATTATGTGGAGGGAAAACAAAGAAAAGTTCTAAGGGTTCTGGGATTATTGTTGGTGAGAATGTGGATGAGCATGGTTATCCCTTGCACGATCTTGATGCTGATAGTAAGAAATTGGAGGCCTTGCAGAAGCAGGTCTCAAATCAATTCATTATGTGGAGGGAAAACAAAGAAAAGTTCTAAGGGTTCTGGGATTATTGTTGGTGAGAATGTGGATGAGCATGGTTATCCCTTGCACGATCTTGATGCTGATAGTAAGAAATTGGAGGCCTTGCAGAAGCAGGTCTCAAATCAATTCATTATGTGGAGGGAAAACAAAGAAAAGTTCTAAGGGTTCTGGGATTATTGTTGGTGAGAATGTGGATGAGCATGGTTATCCCTTGCACGATCTTGATGCTGATAGTAAGAAATTGGAGGCCTTGCAGAAGCAGGTCTCAAATCAATTCATTATGTGGAGGGAAAACAAAGAAAAAGAAAGGGAACAACATCTGAAGATGGGGACCCTTGATCATATAGATGCTGCAGCTCTTGGTTTGTCACTGGAATGATCCAAGAGTGCAGAAGTGTGTTGTTGATATGCTCGAGTATGAATGTGGGATGAATTACTCACCTCTGGAACAAAAGCTAGAGAGTCTAACTTTTAAGTTGTCTATTGAAGACTTGAAGAGAAATAGAGAAAAGGAAATGGCAATTAAAAAGAAGGAAATCCTGGCCGAAGTTCTGAAGGTTGAAAAAGAGTTGTTCAGACCAACCACAAAGCCCAAAGTAACTGGACCAAGATCATCAAGAAAAAATATTCGTGATGCTGATCTCTCCACCTTCAAACCAATGTCTGATGATGCTATTGAGCTCCAAAGAAAGCATGAGAAGGATCAATATGAGCATTATCTGAAGCATCGATCTCATCCAGCTAAAATAGTTGATATGGAGGTAACAAAAGCTGATGGATTGAAGCTTTTTGATTTGATGATAAAAAGAGAAGGTAGAGCAGCTGAAGAGTATAATCAAGTTTCAGTGCACGAGTTTGGGATGTCTGAGCATAGGGAGATGATCCAAGTTCTGAAAGGGAAGCCGAAATCTGTTTTGATTGGTGCATGGTTATCCAGAATACAACAAAAGATGCAAGCCAAAGTAGAGATTGAAAGCAGATTGTTTGGAAAGAAGGATCATTCTCCACTGAAAAGGAAACCTACTGAAGCACCTTCTGGTTCAAGGCCTGCCAAGAAGTAGTTCCTTTTTTCAGTTTATCATGTACTTGTAATATATTTACATTTGTAACAAACATTTCAGTTTGTATATATATGTTGCAAATTGTAACCAATAAGTAGATGGTAAGTTTAAGTTAAAAAAACCACAAGTAAAATTCTGAGACATCAATGATCTATAAGATGTACTTAGAAAATTTTTACAACTTAAACAAAAACTTGCATTTCAGACTTACAAGCATGTAAGGAATTAGGTTTAATTCCTTAAATGCGCACAACCACTTTTATACGATCCTGTCCATGTCATCATGAACTTGATCTATAAATATAAAGTCTTCTCACAACTTGCAAACGGCTTGAAACTTTAGCATTGCAACTTGTGAGATATACTCTAAGTGAACTTACGAGTATTTCCAAGTTATTTAGATCACTTGTTTTTCGGGATTGTTTAGATACTTACACTTGGGTGTTTATCTTTGTTCCGCAACAATCCTTGTATTTATTTATATATCAATAAATCAAATACATTAGAAAGAAAACAACGTGTCTCAATGCTACATACTTGACTATACTTATATATATCTTTATATAGTTTCTGCCATTTAGTTCTTGCATTTTTACTTTAAGTCAATTGTTTCTTGTTATCCATATCTGGATCGTAAACTTAACTTGTCCATCAAGATTAGTTGTACTTGCCAGTCGGGTTTAGTTAATCATCTATATTTGGGACTCACATAAACCTATTGAAGGTTTTAGCAATCATGGCGACCAGATCATCATTGTCAGTTTCATCACAATCATCACTGATTTCAGTGGTCAGACCTGAGTTCAGAAAACTGTTCAACATCTCCTTCATAGAATGTGACTGGACATTCTCAGCAAACATTAAAGCAGCACAAGGTTTCTCAGTTATACTAGCAACCTTGGAACTCTGGGCATGGTTTAAAGCATCCTGCTCAGCCACCAGTCTTTGTGCATTGTTATCTTCAGTGAATCTGAAGGCTCCATAAAGAGATGCAAGAGTGTGGGAGTGCAGGGTCTTACCTTGTTTTAAGACAAGAACCATATTTGCCCATTTTGAGGGAAGAATATCACAAAAATTTTCAAGAAGAATATCCTTATCCTTCTCTACACCCAGCCCTCTCAGTTGATTAATCACACTGATAAATCTGGTATAAGTACCAGTCAGGCTCTCATTGGGTAAAGCAAAGAAGGATTCATACTTTTTGTTCAAGACAACTTTTCTGGTGACAATGGTGTCATCACCTCCTTCAAACTGAAGGACCAATTCATCCCACATCGCCTTAGCACAGGGGAACAACACAAGTGTTGGAATTAGGTCTTCAGGAACAACCCCAAGGATCATATTTTTGAGTCTGGTGTCCAGATCAACAAGTCTACGATCCTCATCAGACTAATGGTCTTCAGGCTTTTCTCCAGTGCCTCTTCTAGATCCAGTAGGATCAAGAAGAGGACTAACCCCATGAGACATGGGTATATGTGGTCCATCCTTGAGGATTTTCAACATATACCTCTCTATCCCACCAAAATGCAAAAGCATTTTGGCCTTCCATGTACCAAAGGCCTCACTGTTTCCATCAAATTTGGGAACATGAGTGTTAGAATAGTGTACATGGACAAGGGTAGGGGCATTAGGATGAGGAGGAGGAGGGTTATTATTAGCATTTTGATTAGGTGGATTATTAGCATTAGTTTCATCTGGACCAGAACCATTCTCACCTTCAGTAGTAGACATCTAAGAAGATCTAGGCAAATATGTTAGCCTTCTGCTCTGATACCACTTGTAAGTCCCAAATCAATAGATGGTACTAACTGAAGACACCTCTATATCAATGGTGAGAGTACTTTGCAATATGTTCATTGATCTGGACGTGACCAGTTGCAGTGAACAGTATACCAGGTTAAGGTTAGATTACTTATTAAGGTGACAATATAAATAAGTAATGACAATGCAATAACTAAATACTTGTAAAGTAAATTCGTGAGACAATATGTAATTTTCAAGTGTAATTTATTTATTAATGTTAAATAAATTACAAGGTTGTTGCGGAACCAAGATAACACAATAATGTAAATATCCTAACAACCTATGAAATACAATTGATCTAATACTTGGAAATTCTCTTAAACAATCGAAACATTTAGAGTTGTGAAATATTTCTTTTTGCGATTGAGAGAATATTGCACAAGTTCACCAAGAATATGCAAATGTCGAATATGCAAAGTTGTTTCTTGGTTGTGCAAAGACCTCTATTTATAGACAAAGGTTGACATTGGGATGTCAACCTTGCCGTACAGATATGGTTGAGAGCATTTAAGGAAGGGTATTAATTTCCTTAGAAATGCTTGATAAAGTATGATATAAAGTCACTTTATCCAACCTGCTTTATGTACTTTTGTACTTTATACATAGACAAATGCTATTGTCCGGATAAAGGTACATAAAGCAAAAAGGTCTTCCTCGTAATCAGTGTAAAGCTTTGTAAATGCCTTAAACTGACATTCTCCAGTTTCGATCTGGTTAGAATGTCAACTGGGCTTCGCTGCCATTGTCATTCTCTTTCTTCCACTTGTTGTCTTCGACTTCAACTGGAATGCTTCAGATCTGGTCAGATCTCAACTGGAGGGAAGCTCCAGTGGCATCAACTGTACACAGGCCACTGGACTTCTATTATTTCATGGACAAATCTTCTGGTCTCCAGATGCACCTGGAGACGCTCCAGTTTTCATCAAAACTGAACCTAACACTTATGGCTTCTATATTGCAGAAATTTAAAAACTAATCTAATATTTTTATTTTTTTATATTAACTAGAAAGCTATCCTAGAAAACTGAAAGTAACTTCCTCGTGTTAATCACGAAAAAGGATCGTCTCACTAACTATTCTAACTTATTCCTAGCTAACAGTCCCCGGCAGCGGCGCCAAAAACTTTGATGTGTGTTTTATCTAAGTTTTAAATTTATAATTCAAGGAGCTACTTATTCTATATTACCACACAACTAAGGGCAGTGTACCCTGTCTAGTAATAGTATAGCCTAGGTAAATCCAGGTTCATTCGCAGGGACTGACTTAAGGAAATTAAAATACTAAAAATGAAACTACAGATTTTTTGGGGTTTCCTAGTTAACTAGAATGCATAAGAAATGAAAACAACAATTAATGTATATGGTGACCATTAGTCAGTTCAAGCCGGTTCTACAATGATGGGTGCTAGGTTGAGGCATCTATATGGTGACCAACTGTGAAGATGGATATTATGATGTTTCTTCAAAATGTGTGACTTGTGCTCAAGTCAAACCTGGGCGCCCAAGGCTATTTGGAAATATGCAACGAATGGTTATTCCGAAGCAGAAATGTACTTATATTATTATGGATTATGTGACGAAGTTGCTTAAAACCCAGGAGACAATGATGTGATATGAGTCGTTGTAGACTATTTGATAAAAATGCTTATTTTCTCGTTACTCGTGAGTATGTGCACGTGGTGAAGCTTTCTAATTTGTATATAGGTGAAGTGAGTATGAAGTTCCGTTATCCATTGTGTTTGATCCTCATAAGAGGGTAAGCTCTTGATGATATATGATATGTGCTTGTGTATTGCTTTTGAATGACATCCATAGTACTTTCGGGAGTGTTGTTGAACATATGCCTTGATGATGAAGCCAATGTGACTCCATTAGAGGATGTAAGTATTGGTGCTAAGAAATGATTGTAGATGTTTGATTTGTGTTTTATCTAAGTTTTAAATTTATAATTCAAGGAGCTACTTATTCTATATTACCACACAACTAAGGGCAGTGTACCCTGTCTAGTAATAGTATAGCCTAGGTAAATCCAGGTTCATTCGCAGGGACTGACTTAAGGAAATTAAAATACTAAAAATGAAACTACAGATTTTTTGGGGTTTCCTAGTTAACTAGAATGCATAAGAAATGAAAACAACAATTAATGTATATGGTGACCATTAGTCAGTTCAAGCCGGTTCTACAATGATGGGTGCTAGGTTGAGGCATCTATATGGTGACCAAATGTGAAGATGGATATTATGATGTTTCTTCAAAATGTGTGACTTGTGCTCAAGTCAAACCTGGGCGCCCAAGGCTATTTGGAAATATGCAACGAATGGTTATTCCGAAGCAGAAATGTACTTATATTATTATGGATTATGTGACGAAGTTGCTTAAAACCCAGGAGACAATGATGTGATATGAGTCGTTGTAGACTATTTGATAAAAATGCTTATTTTCTCGTTACTCGTGAGTATGTGCACGTGGTGAAGCTTTCTAATTTGTATATAGGTGAAGTGAGTAGGGGGGGGGGGGGGGGGGGGGGGGGGGGGGGGGGGGGGGGGGGGGGGGGGGGGGGGGGGGGGGGGGGGGGGGGGGGGGGGGGGGGGGGGGGGGGGGGGGGGGGGGGGGGGGGGGGGGGGGGGGGGGGGGGGGGGGGGGGGGGGGGGGGGGGGGGGGGGGGGGGGGGGGGGGGGGGGGGGGGGGGGGGGGGGGGGGGGGGGGGGGGGGGGGGGGGGGGGGGGGGGGGGGGGGGGGGGGGGGGGGGGGGGGGGGGGGGGGGGGGGGGGGGGGGGGGGGGGGGGGGGGGGGGGGGGGGGGGGGGGGGGGGGGGGGGGGGGGGGGGGGGGGGGGGGGGGGGGGGGGGGGGGGGGGGGGGGGGGGGGGGGGGGGGGGGGGGGGGGGGGGGGGGGGGGGGGGGGGGGGGGGGGGGGGGGGGGGGGGGGGGGGGGGGGGGGGGGGGGGGGGGGGGGGGGGGGGGGGGGGGGGGGGGGGGGGGGGGGGGGGGGGGGGGGGGGGGGGGGGGGGGGGGGGGGGGGGGGGGGGGGGGGGGGGGGGGGGGGGGGGGGGGGACATGCTTAAAAGTGGTTACGATTGAAGTTGTTGAACAACTCTTTTCACATTCAGATTCTCGTTAGATTCACTAAATTATTTAGCTTGACTGCCTTTCGACTGGTCAAACCCTTCAGTGAGTTCCTGTTAAGGTCGCTCACTGAGCTTTAAAAACTGAGCCTGTAACTATGACTGAAATCTTTTATGTAAGTCTTAATTCTTGTTAAAGTCAAAAGACACTGATTACTCTAGTCATCTGGATCCGGTTTCCGTTCGCCAGATCAACTAGATTAACCTAATTAAAACACATACTCGTTTGAACCAATTATTAATTCCCAATCAAATGTCCATTTATAGATCAAATGATTACACTGATTAAAGACCGATCAATGTTTCGAAAACAGATTAAATGACTCTAAGTCCTTGGTACCAATTCGACCCAAACAAATCAGTAAAATAAGTTTGTATATGAAAACCAATAACAAATCAGATTCAAATAAATATGGATCTGCGATTTAGCATAAAAACTGTTCAACAATCAACCATAATCAACAATCAAGTCATGTTTACATCACGTCCAAATGAATGTCTAGTAACTTAGCTACTCATAGACTGAGTAGCCATGAACAATCTGATAAAATAAAATAACATAGAAATCTCGAGAAACTGGAAAGAGAGAAAGAATTGAAACCGGGTGATTATAAATCACAAGGTTGGATTCCTTGATGTCTGATGACGTTATATCTGCTCTGGAGTGCTTAAGAAACCCTATTCTTCGATCCCTAGCCGTATTACTTTCGACCTATGTGCCTCTGGTTATGTTTTTAGGGTTTATAATGGGATATTTATGGGCAAAATACGAAAAACCTTAATCCTGCCGACCTAGCCCCAACGGCGCTGGTTGTGCCCAGCGGCACTGGCCTGCTTCCTGTAGGTTCCCAGCGGCGCTGGGGACTTCCCAGTGGCGCTGGCAGCTCTGCTTCGTTCGTGTTTTCTTGTTTCAGCTCCAATTCTTCCTATGTAAATCTCCCGAACTTCACTCTTGATCTCCTTCTCTCATTTCTACTCTCACAAACTGTAATCTCTCACATCAAACCTGTTCACAAACCTAATGCCATTAAGTACCATAAAGTTCATACTAATTGTTCATTTCTACCTTAAATACGCGTCAAACGAATGGGGAAAAAGTCACAAATAAATCACTCATCAATGTTCTAGTTGAGATTCTTGGCCAAAAGTAAAAGAAGCTTCGTAGGAATTTAATTGAGCTTGTGCTAGTGAGATGGAAACATATTTATGGTTGAAGTTGATTCGGGAACTATCCTCACCTATTGATGTTGAAATGATTCCGAGGACGGAATCCTCTTAAGGGGGAGGTAATTGTAACATCCCAAACTTTTATTTAACGGTTGACTTGAGTCGTTAAGTTAACACCTCGTGTCCGTGAAGTCTATAGGAGATTTAATGCTTATATGTGTTTTATATGCTTTATGTGTGAGGCTTTAATGCCTTAATGATGTACATGTTAACATGATTAAGATTCGAAAGATGTTTAAGATGTGTTAAATGTGTCGTTAAGTATTCCCGTTAAGTCATTTAAGCCTTAGATGTGAAGATGTAAAGATGTAAAGTTGAGGGGCCTGTAAGTCCCAACTCGTTAGATGGTACTACTGAAGACACCTCTATGTCGATGGTGGAGTTACTTTGCAATATATGCACTGAACTGGAGACGACCAGTTGTAGTGTGTATATACCAAGTTCTAGATAGATTACTTATATAAAAGACAATAAGTAAAGAACAATGCAATAATACAAATAACTTGTAAGATAACTTGATGAGACAATATGTATTTTTCAATGTGTAATTTATTTATTGATATTAAACAAATTACAAGGTTGATGCGGAACCAAGATAATACACGAATGTAAATATCCTAACAAACTATGAAATACAATTGATCTACACTCGGAATTTCTCTTCAACAATCGAAACACTTAAAGTAGTGAAATGTTCCTTTTAGCGATTGAGAGAATATTGCACAAGTTCACCAAGAATATTGCAGGTTTGCAAAGTATGAATTCTATCGAAGTTTATTCGAAGAAGTGATATTCTTGGTTGTGCAATGACTTGTATTTATAGGCAAAGTTAACATTGGGATGTTAACTTTGGCCGTACAAATGTGGTTGAGAGCATTTAAAGAATAGCATTTAATTCCTTAAAGGCAGTGTAAAGTCGCATGTGAAAGTGACTTTACATAACCACCTTTATGTACCTTTTATTACTTAAATAATAAGACAAAGCTTATTATCCGGTTAAAGGTACATAAAGTATACAAGTCAATTCCTCGTAATCAGTGTAAAGCTTTGTAAGGGCTTTCCACTGATGGTCTCCAGTTTGTAACTGACTAGAATGTCAACTGGGCTTCGCTGCCATTGCCATTCTCTATCTTCCATTTGTTGTCTTCGACTTCAACTGGAATGCTTCTTCAACTTGGTCAGTTCTCAACTGGAGGAAGTCTTCAGTTGCGTTAACTGTACGGTGCAACTGGACTTCAATATATTTCTCGACAAATCATCTTGGTCACCAGTTTCACTAGTCTCCAGATGCAACTGGCGACTGGTAAGTGTGAACTGGTGACTGGCCAGTTCCAGGTGAACTGGTCCTAACAAATTCCCCCTATTTGTCTAGAAATATAGTCTAAGTCTTTTCTAGTTCTTGTATCTATACAAGTGTGAACTATAGAGACTTGTTTGATTTAAATCTGTCTAAGTTATCTAAGGCATTTTTATAGATCAATAAATGCCTCAGGTTTGTCTTTTAGTTTTGTTAGATTTTAATCTTTTATCTACCTTGTGGTTACAAACTGGTAACTTCTTTTATACAAGGGAATGGAATTTATACAAGTTACAGAATGTAAACAAAATACAAGTAGATAACTGAAGAAAGAACTAATGAGATGGCCCTTCGCCAGTTCTTCTTCTCTTGGTCACCAAAGAAATAGGTTGAGTGTCTTCAGGGTCAATATTCAGCCTTTGCTCCAGATTCTCTTTATGTTGAATCTTGCCCTTTAAGAAATTCACCCATGCCTTCTCAAACCTATTCTTTTGTGCCTTAGCATCCAGCACATTCACCATCTCGACCCATTCGCTGAACCCATATTGCAACACACCAGGATCATCAGTTTTCACTAGTGGCCCACCAACATACTTAACTTCAACTTGAAAAACCTTGGTGTCTGGCTTAATTGTAACATTGACACTATTTATAGTACCACCATGTCTTCTGGTTGACATGATCTGGGAGTAGTAGTTTCTTGCTTCAGTTTCATTTGTGATTTTAATACTCCCAGCACCAGCAGCCAGTACAGCGGACTTAATGTCTTCATTTGAAACCTCGCCAGTTGGTTCAACGAATGTCCTCAGGTCAGCATCCTTTGCAGCTTTGGTCAGTGGTCTTCTTGGTTGTGGAATCCTTCTTCTTGGTGGATTCATAACATCCTTCACAACCTTCTTTACATTTGCAATACGCTTAAGAATACCACTGGCCCTCAACTCCTTAGCCCTCTCCAATGAAATGTTCAAGCTTCTGGCATCAAATTCAGCCTCATCCTCATGATAGTGTCTTTCCAGTTCAACATCTAGCATTTCATTTAACTGGTCAACTATCCTAGGATCATTCTTGATCCTGACATACTCCTCCTTAGTGATACCCAGAAGATTGGCATCACTCATATCTAGCAATTTCAATTGTGTGAGATGTGCCCTGGCTTCAGCTTGGTTCCTTTGTTTCATTTTCTTTCTTTCTTTAATGTCATCACCAAGTCTGGCCAGTCTTCTACTATCATTATCTGAAACTGGAGGCAGTACATCAGCATTACCAGTTTCAAGCATTGGCATTTCAGTGGTCGGTTGGGCTTCATCAGATGCTTTACCCTTTCCTTTATCCAACACATTCCCCCTTACACTAACATCTCCACCAGTTTGCTCACCAGCTTCAGTACTGGCAGCTAAAATCAATTCTCTTCCAGTTCCAGATGGAGTCCTTCCAGGTGCAACTGGTGCAGGAACTTGACTTCTTTCCCCCTTGGCAGCATCTAGACCTGCCCGAATATGTTCCCATTCAGAGGGGTGAGATGGCAACCGGTCAAGAGGCTGCCATGATTGTAAGTTCTTGCACTCTTTGAAGATGCCACACATCATCCTGAAGGACCTCCATAAGTGGTTCGTCTCCTTTGACTGGGTCAAGACATTTGCAACAACTTGGTCTTGACCAGTTTTTAGTTCATTAAGTATCTTGGAATCTTCATCCAATCCGGAGACAACCTTATCCTTAACCTCATCATCCATCCTCTTCATATTCTCTACTTCAGTGGTCAGTTTATTCAATGATTCAGTATGTAGAGATACTTGGGTGTTCAACCTTTCTATGTTGCCTCTCAACTGGTTGATCTCACTGGTAAGTGGGGCCAGATCAACCTGAGGATTGGCCAGCTTGGTGATCTCAGATATCACCCTTTCAACCAAACGCTCTTCTCTAGCACCCAACGTATCCTCTATCTTTTGACCAACTGAAGATGCCAACTGCTCTCCAAGGCCAGTTACATCTAGGCCAGGTCTTTCAAGCAATTCCTTTACCTGCCTTTCAATCTCTCTCAAGTCAACCTCTGAAGTTCTGACAGTATTTCCTAGCAGGTTGGAGATTGAACTGGTGACCTTGGAGTGAGTTAGGTCAAAGGCTTCCTTTAGAGTACCAGCCAGATTGTTGCAGCCAGTGACCAACTCATTAAGCTTTCCAAACACCAAGTCTTCATTAGAAGAAAACTTGTTATCCCCAGATCAACCACCTTGATGTTTGTCAAAGAGTCCTTGTGGTATCTGGAGAAAGACTTGGTGTTCTTGTCAAGTGTCTTCTGAATCTCCTCCACCCTGGTTAGAAGGTTTTGGAGATCGGCTTGAATGGAGACAACTTGACTGTCCAGTGACAAAGGAGAAGGTGTCACTGGACCACTTGCAGTTACTACTGGAGCAACTGGAGGAGGCAAACTGATGGAAGTCTCCCCAGTTGTCAAACCAGCAGTTGAATATATATGAGGAGTGGTGGAAGAAGAAAGGACTGGAAAAACAATGTGTTGTTCATGCTGAGAATGCTCAGGTGTGAACAACGGCGACGGTGGTGGGGGCATTTCTCGAGCAAGTGAGAATTGCCCAGTTGGTGAAGGAGCGGAATTTGTTGGTAAGGATGTATCAGTAGGCGTATTTACTTGAGGGGGTGAAAGTGAAATTGATGCGTCTGGAGGTAAGACTGGAGATGAAGGGTCTTGTGCTTGTACAGAAGCATCAAGAATCTCCTGGTCTGTTTCAGTACCTTCAGAATCCGAAGATTCAATAAGGATTTCCTCGTCGTTAACACCCATGTCCAGATCCATGAATGTGACTGAGGGCTGACCAGTTACCTGGTCAGTCTCCAGATGACCTTCCCCAGTTTCCTGGATGGGTACATCTGTTGGTGGATCAGATACCGAAGTATCTTCACTAGGGATAGATGTGATGGGGGTTGCTTCAGTTATGGTTGCCCTATCCTCAACCACAACATTAGACACACTGGAGGGTCCCTCATTATTTTGAGGCACGCCCAGTTGCCTTTCTGACTCACCTACAAGAGGTGCATCAGTTGAAGCGAATGCCAGTAGCATTCGTTTAGGAATTTCAACCTCACCAGCTTCAGATACCAGTGAGTCTAGGTTCCTTAGCATATCTGGAGCAGTGTACGGAGAATCTGTACTATTATATGCTTCCCTGCCCAGAATTTGCTTAAAACAGAGTGAGAGGAACCTTGAAAAGGAATACAAACACCCCTTGTGCCCTTCAGCTTTTGAACCAGGCTTCTATACAGAATATCTGCAAAGTCCACCCTCAATCCGTTCCACAAGCAATAAGCCATCTCTGCTTGTGAGGAGTTGATCTGGTCAAGTCCACCAGAACTCCCACCCATGCTCTCCACCAGGTGGATGAAGAAATACCTCCATGAAGGTGTAAGGCCCTTCATGGTCATCTCACCTTTTGTCTTCAATACCCCATTCTCCAAACACTCCCTGTGTCCCATTTCAAGAAGTACTTGGCGAAAGTTTATATTTGGGGGTAAGACGACTGGAGATTCACCCTCTCTCCAGTAATTGAGGCGTAAGGCATCCCTCAATGTATCATCTGACAAGGTACACTGGATTGTTCCATCCTTTAATGTGAAACTGATGGAGGAACAATCGGAAGAAAGAACGGCAGTATACCAAAACTCACATAAGTAGTTGTGAAACAACTTACGTGGGTTTAGAGAGAATGAGAGTCCTATTGGAGAATTCTTTAAGAATTTTTGAATTCTACCAATAAGGGTAATGGACCCTTGAGATCCTCGTAGGCTGGCCATAGGAATATTTGGATTTAGTTTTATGCAGCAATCAGGTAATCAATGGGTGTTATATGTATTTTCAGTTCTAAAAGATGTTTTAATATTGATTCAAAACTGATTTTAAAAGGGTTTTGCAATTAATTAGAGTTTAAAAGATGTTTTGGTTAATGGTATAAACGATCTTGATGATCGAAAGATGTTTAATTATGTCAAAAATGTGTTTTGGAAGAAGCCTTAGTCGTTCGTTTCTGGAAAAAAAATGAAGAACAGGGTCGTTTTTGAATTCTGGACGAAGTTGAGTTTAAGTTCGTTTGAGCCATCTTCGTAAAGCATAAACTCGTTTTCTGGAAACTATCTTCGTTTGACAAAACGAAGATCATCTTCGTTCGAAGCTAAAAACGAAGGCTAAGTTCGTTTGATGCTCAAATTCGTTTTCTGAAATCTATGTTCGTTTGATCAAACGAAGATGAACTTCGTTTGAGGTCTAAATTCGTTTTTGGAAACTTAAATTCGTAAGGTGTAATCTGGACTTTTACGTAGTCAGTCCTAAGGTCATACGAGAGTTGTTTTAAGGTCCCAAATGACTTATATTTCATATGTTAATGTACGATAGGTGTCGGGGATTACTATTAAGCACTATTAGCTCTCTGTTTGCTCGCGTACACTACTACGAGGTAAGATACACTACTTTTGTCACGCTGAGGGTGCAACAAAAATGGTTTCATAAACTATAACCTCCAAAACGGTAATGTATAACCTATATTGTGGATGGGTTGATAAGGGAGGTATTCGGGGATTAAAGATGACGGTGCTTATGCTTAAAATGTTTCCCCGTAAATATGTTTATGATATGATATATGATGATATGTTATGATGACGGTGGTTAATGATATGTTTACGATATGATATGTTATGATGAACGGTGGTTAATGATATGTTGTAATGTTGTTATGTGCATGTATATGTGGCTTGTTCATCAAGAACACTAGACCTTTTTAGGTTGCCATGACACGTGCACGTTTTAAGGGCCCTAACGTGAAAAGATGATAGTATGGAATAGTTTAGGTTAAAGGTGGAAATCTAAACTAAATATGATAAATGCTCGAGCTAATTAGATGTTAAGTGTTATGCATAACCTGTACCTTACGGTGGTAATAGGTACATCGTGCCTTACGGTGGTAATGGGTACGTATAAATCGTGCCTTACGGTGGTAATAGGTACGTCATGCCTGACGGTGGTTATAGGTATGTTAAAATGGTTGCTCGGGTGGTTCCTTGCAACAGTCATATGTGGCGAGTAGTTTCGGGTGGCCTGATGACCCACCTAATGTCATGAACATAACGTGCTACTCTTGGATCGACATTGTCTTTCCTTAATGGTAACTTCGGTTACAACTTAACGGTGACCTAGTCACAACTTAATGAGATGAGATGAAATGACGGAATTGATTAGGCACGCTTAGGGTCATGAACTCTATGCTTATATGTGATGTGGATATGTTTATACGGTGGTATGAATGCCTAATTAATGACGTAATGCTTTAAAGTGACGATTTAAATGGATGAAATGTTTGCTTAAACCTGGTGTTATCTTACTTAGCTTTATAGCTAACACTTGTTTCTTTTAACGTGTTGACACCCCTCAGGTTAGGCAATGAGATGACGTGTGAAGCTTTGGCGAGAGATGGGTAGATGATCAAGCTGGCTTTAGTTTACCCAATAGCTTCGCATAGACCTCATGTTATTGATTTCCTTTATGGAACTTATGTAATGACTATGTTATGATTGCTTTATGTTGGGCAATCTTATGGATTTCTTTTATTACAGATTTGATGCTATTAGTAACACCACCAATGTTTCTCAACTGTTTTCCTTAGTTGAGTATTTTCCTAAATCGTTTCCGCATGATTTAACGCCGTTAGGCGAAATTTTTTGAAATCCATATTTTTACGAAACGGGTGTTACAAAGGAATCTCCTGGTCTGTTTCAGTACCTTCAGAATCCGAAGATTCAATAAGGATTTCCTCGTCGTTAACACCCATGTCCAGATCCATGAATGTGACTGAGGGCTGACCAGTTACCTGGTCAGTCTCCAGATGACCTTCCCCAGTTTCCTGGATGGGTACATCTGTTGGTGGATCAGATACCGAAGTATCTTCACTAGGGATAGATGTGATGGGGGTTGCTTCAGTTATGGTTGCCCTATCCTCAACCACAACATTAGACACACTGGAGGGTCCCTCATTATTTTGAGGCACGCCCAGTTGCCTTTCTGACTCACCTACAAGAGGTGCATCAGTTGAAGCGAATGCCAGTAGCATTCGTTCAGGAATTTCAACCTCACCAGCTTCAGATACCAGTGAGTCTAGGTTCCTTAGCATATCTGGAGCAGTGTACGGAGAATCTGTACTATTATATGCTTCCCTGCCCAGAATTTGCTTAAAACAGAGTGAGAGGAACCTTGAAAAGGGAATACAAACACCCCTTGTGCCCTTCAGCTTTTGAACCAGGCTTCTATACAGAATATCTGCAAAGTCCACCCTCAATCCGTTCCACAAGCAATAAGCCATCTCTGCTTGTGAGGAGTTGATCTGGTCAAGTCCACCAGAACTCCCACCCATGCTCTCCACCAGGTGGATGAAGAAATACCTCCATGAAGGTGTAAGGCCCTTCATGGTCATCTCACCTTTTGTCTTCAATACCCCATTCTCCAAACACTCCCTGTGTCCCATTTCCAGGAGTACTTGGCGAAAGTTTATATTTGGGGGTAAGACGACTGGAGATTCACCCTCTCTCCAGTAATTGAGGCGTAAGGCATCCCTCAATGTATCATCTGACAAGGTACACTGGATTGTTCCATCCTTTAATGTGAAACTGATGGAGGAACAATCGGAAGAAAGAACGGCAGTATACCAAAACTCACATAAGTAGTTGTGAAACAACTTACGTGGGTTTAGAGAGAATGAGAGTCCTATTGGAGAATTCTTTAAGAATTTTTGAATTCTACCAATAAGGGTAATGGACCCTTGAGATCCTCGTAGGCTGGCCATAGGAATATTTGGATTTAGTTTTATGGCAGCACTACTCGGAGCACCAGGTGCCTGTGTGACATCTGGTGAGGGATTATATGGAACAGTCAAGAGATTTACATCTCTTGATCGAGATGATCTAGGAGCCATAGAAGAATGAAAATGAAATTTGGGATTTAGGGTTTTTGATTTGTGAAGCAAAGAGAAGAATGAAGCAATATTGATGATTGGAAGTAAATGAAGGAATGTAAGAGAAAGAAAAAATAAATGAGTTATGGAGTAAATAAGGGTATTTATAAGGGGATTCAAGATCCCAATGTAAAACCAAAAATTATATTTTATTAAACCAAATCAATTTTGAAGATATTTTGACAAAATGAGTTTGAAGTTTGAAATAAAAATATAATTTTCCATGTAAGCATTAAATGTTACCATGTCAGCATTAAATGCTACGACGGCTTACTTTACCCATGACCCCACTCACTTTTTGTATTCCCAATACAAACAGTTGTCAAGTACTAAAATTGGTTTCAAACACGTCAGATCACGATATCAAGTGGTTTAAAACACTCGAGTATCATCACGTGTCACACATATTGACCAAGTATTTGTAACGTTATAAAACTTAGACAAAGACTGAACCTGGTAACTGGAGGATCAGTCCAGTACCAGTTTCCAACTGGAGAGTTCTCCAGTTGCATTTTCAAATAAAAACGAATTTTAGTCAGAAAATTATTTTGAGTCTTTCCCCGTAAAATGATGATCCAGATATCAATTAGTGCCAAGATAGTATCACAAAGGCGTTCAATAGCCTGGCGAGCAAAGATAATCTGGACCTCCTCAACTGGAGAACTTCATCAGTGTCACTGACGCGTTCAATAGCAAAGAAAGCTCCAGTTAAGGGTTTAACATTCCCAGTTCGCTGATGAGATGTTTAAAGGTTTTCTCATCGAGAGGTTTAGTAAAAACATCAGCTAACTGTTTGTCAGTGGGGATGAAATGAATTTCAATATCACCTTTCATAACATGATCTCTAATGAAATGATACCTGATGTCAATATGCTTTGTTTTGGAGTGCATCACTGGGTTGTGAGAAATAGCAATTGCACTGGTGTTGTCACAAAAGATTGGGGTCTTGGTATACTTCTGACCATAATCTAGTAACTGGTTCTTGATCCAGAGAATCTGGGCACAACAACTGGCTGCAGAAATGTACTCTGCCTCAGCAGTGGACATAGAGACTGAAGTCTGCTTCTTGCTGGTCCAACTTACCAGTTTTCCACCAAGGAAATGACAACCACCAGTTGTTGATTTTCTATCTATCTTACAACCTGCATGATCAGAATCTGAATAACCCATTAGATCTAATCCTGAGCCTTTGGGGTACCAAAGACCAAGATTAGGACACCCTTTCAGGTATCTAAAGATACGCTTTACAGCGTGCAAATGTGATTCTTTAGGGTTAGCCTGAAACCTGGCACATAAACATGTTGCAAACATTATATCTGGTCGACTGGCAGTTAAGTACATTAGTGAACCAACCATACCTCTATAGTCAGTTATGTTAACTGGTTTGCCAGTTGGGTCAGAGTCCAAATTCAATGGTGCTGCAATAGGTGTGTTTTTCGATGGGATTGAATCATATTTGTATTTTCTTAACAAATCTCTGACATATTTTCCTTGGTTTATGAAAATTCCATTTTCAGTTTGCTTAATCTGAAGACCTAAGAAAAATGTTAATTCACCCATTAAGCTCATCTCATACTCAGATGACATGATTTTAGAAAACTTTTTACACATTGCATCATCAATTGAACCAAAAATAATGTCATCAACATAAATTTGTACCAATAAGATATTACCTCTTTCTTTCAAGATAAACAAGGTATTATCTATTGCACCTCTTTGAAAGCCATTTTTAAGAAGATGTTTAGTTAAAGTATCATACCAGGCTCTTGGGGCTTGTCTAAGACCATACAATGCTTTGTTCAGTCTATAGACCCAATGTGGATGCTTTTCATCGATGAAACCTGGAGTCTGCTTAACATAAACTTCTTCTTCCAATGTTCCATTTAGGAACGCACTTTTGACATCCATCTGGAAGACCTTGAACTGCAGATGGGCTGCATAAGCCAGAAATATTCGTATGGCTTCAAGTCTTGCAACTGGAGCAAAAGTTTCATCAAAGTCAACGCCCTCTGCTTGACAATAACCCTGGGCAACTAGTCTGGCCTTATTTCTTACAACATGGCCATCTTCATCCATTTTGTTTCGGTAGAGCCATCTGGTACCAATAGGTTCTTTCTTTAACCCTGGTGGACAAGGAACAAGCTCCCAAACATTGTTCCTTTCAAACTAGAGGAGCTCTTCTTGCATAGCTTCCACCCAGCTTGGGTCTGCCATAGCCTCGTCAATCTTCTTTGGTTCAATTAAGGATAAGAAGGTGACGTTTAAGCATTGCTCACTGGTGGCTTTTCTAGTCTGAACCCCACTAGTTGGATCACCTACAATTTGTTCAATTGGGTGGGCTTTAGTCCATCTAGTGTATTGACTAGGCTGGTGAACTACAATATCAGTGCAAGGTACCTGGCGATCTTCTTCAGTTGCAACAGCATCTGGAGAAGGATCAGTCCAAACTACTTCTACTTCCTCATCAGAGTCAATGAGGTCTCTATTTGCATCATGAAATTCTTCAGTCAAAGGCATTTCTTGAAGAACTGGAGAAGTAGGAGTTTGAACTGGTGCTGATATTGGAGTGGCACGAACATCAGATCCATTCACCAATTCTTGTGGTAAGTTGAAATTGATGGAGGGATAAAATGATGTGTCACTGGAGGTGTTCTTCTTCTTAACTGGTTCCAGTTTGTTGTAACTGGAAGCATCTTCTGGTGAACCAACTGACCGATGAACTTGGTCAGTTTCACCAAAATTAATTGGAATGACTGGAGAAATATCAAGGCTTGGTCTCTTGTTGATTGCTTCAGTTGATTCATCGAATGTGACATGAATTGTCTCATGAACCTTTTGGAGTCTATAATTATAAACTCTAAAGGCCTTTCGAATATCTGAATAGCCTAAAAATACTCCTTCATCAGCTTTTGCATCAAACTTTCCAAGCTGACTGGAATCGTTCAGTATATAAACTGGACAACCAAATACATGGAAATATCCAATATTTGGTTTTCGATTCCTGAGTACTTCATAGGCAGTCTTCTTATGTCTCTTGATGTAGACTGGCCGGTTTTGGGTGTGGCAAGCAGTTGCAACTGCCTCAGCCCAAAAACTGGTGGAAGACCAGATTCAGATAGCATACTTCTGGCGGCTTCTATCAGTGTACGATTCTTTCTTTCAACAACTCCATTTTGCTCTGGAGAGTGAACTGATGAGAAGTTTTGAGAGATGCCAGTGTCATTGCAAAATGTTTCAAGTACTTTGTTTTGGAATTCAGTACCATTATCACTTCGCAACTGACAAACTTTTCGAGTATACTTGAGCTCAATTCGTTTGATAAGAGAGATGATTTCAGCAGGTGCATCACTTTTGGATCTGATGAATACCACCCAGCAGTATCTGGTGAATTCATCAATCACAACTAGAGTGTACTTCTTTCCAGCTCTAGTTTGAACATTCACTGGACCAAAAAGATCCATATGGAGCATGTGAAGAGGTTCAGTGATGCTAAAATTTTTCCTAGTTTTAAAACTGGCTCTCTTCTGCTTACCCATCTCACACCCTGGACATGGCTTTTCCTTATTGAAGGAAATCTGAGGTATCCCATCAACCAGTTGCTTGCGAGACAACTTGTAATGTTTTTGAAATTAAGGTGGGATAACCTTTTATGCCATAGCCAGTTGGTGTTCTCATCAGCTTTGGTATAGAAACATTGATCTTTTGGAGCTGGTTCCATATCCATGATGTACACATTGCCTTTTCTTGGTGCAATCAACACCACTTTCCAATCCTTGTTAAATATGGTGCCTTGTGCAATATCGAACAATACTCTGAAGCCATCATCGCAAAGTTGACTTACACTGATCAAGTTGTATTTCAAACCATTCACAAATGCAACTCTTTTGAATTCGACTTGTCCATTATTGAGCACACCATATCCTTCAGTCTTTCCAGATTGATCGTTACCAAACGTCACTGTCGGTCCATCTTGGACAGTGAACTCTTCCAGTAGGGGCTTACATCCGGTCATAGTTCGGCCAGCTGCGCTGTCCAGATACCAGATATTCTTCTTTCGATCTCCCTACACACACACAAAAATCATTAGTTCTTTTGTGAACCCATCTTTTCTTGATGGGTCCACTGGACTTCTCTACAGAAGCCACAGTTGATTGTTGAGGTGTCGAACTGGAGGCTGCATCTGGAGCTTTATCACCAGCTCCAGGTGCAGAAGTAAAAACGATTGGTATTTGATACTTACTCCCTTTAATTTTACCAGATTTTGTTCCAGATGGAACATTCTTTTGTTTAGGTATTGAAGATAGTGGTTTAATATTTTGTTTGAAAACTGGAGGTGATAAGCCTCCTTCCAGATTGTTAATCCGGGCAGTACAACTCTGAACCTGCCGAGACAAAAGTTGGAGTTGACTTTCCAGATTAACCAAAATATTATTTTGCTCAGGCAGTTGAACCTTGGACCTTGGTTCAACTGGTGCTTTAATCTGTCGGGTCTTGGGCACCTTAGACTTTTGAGGTAAAGGCTTGTTACCAGTGGCCTTTTTGACTGGAGCTTTAGCCTGTTCGGCTCCAGTTTTAACCTCAATGGGGGTGGTCTCATTGGTTTCAGTTTCAACAGCTTCAGGTTGATCATAAGGTGTTTCAACCTGGAGAGCTGGAGGCAATGCATGAAGATCTGGTATAAGAGCTGCCATCTCCAGATCTTCAGATTTC
Source organism: Erigeron breviscapus (assembly GCA_034093135.1). Classification (NCBI taxonomy): domain Eukaryota; kingdom Viridiplantae; phylum Streptophyta; class Magnoliopsida; order Asterales; family Asteraceae; genus Erigeron; species Erigeron breviscapus. The sequence goes on along the minus strand of CM067172.1, from coordinate 79,187,865 downwards.
CATGCATTTTTCTGGGCATCGATAGTTCTTGAAAATGCATCATAGTTTTTGCCAGATGCTTTTACCCATGACTTGATAATCTTTTGTGCTTTTTCAAAATCAGAAAATAATTTTTGATTATCAAGTTCTAAAGCCTCAATCTTTAAAACTGACTCCTTGAGATCCAACTGGACACTTTGCAAATCATTTAGTTGTGGTTTAACATTGTTCAGTTCAATTAAGATAGTGTCAAGATATCTTTCACTATCAGCTCTAACAGTTTCAACAAATGCCAAATCACCACTTAATGATTCAGCCAGGTCCAGTTTTAGTTCAGGGTCAACCTGGTTATCATAATCACATACCTTCTTTAATATGATGTCCACCCATCTTCCAGAGATGACATCTTCTTTCACCACATGCTGCTGTTGTTGATCTTCCAAGGCCATGAAACACATGTCCCTTTCCTCTTCTTCATCATCAGATGAGTCATCAGAGTACTCCCATTTTCCCTTAGTTTGTGCCATTAAGCACTGGTCCTTTTCCTTTTGCATGGACAGGAGGGCAATCTGGGCCTTAAGCTTCTTGTATTTAGCTTTGTAGCTATCATCAGGCCGATTGAAATTTGGGACAGAGGGGCCAGTTTGGTTATTCAACTGACTAGATCTGCATTCCTTCATAAAATGACCTTTCTTGCCACACTTATAGCATGTAAGATTGGTCTTATCCAGAGAGCTGGAGCTGGAAGCATTGTTGGGGCCATTAAATCTTTTGGATTTATGCTTAAACCTGTTAAAGGTTTTAGCAATCATGGCGACCAGATCATCATCGTCAGTTTCATTACAACCATCACTGTTTTTAGTGGTCAGTCCAGAGTTTAAGAAACTGTTCAACATCTCCTTCATCGAGTGTACCTGGACACTCTCAGTAGACATTAAAGCAGCACAAGGTCGCTCAGTTACACTAGCAACCTTGGGACTCTGGGCATGGTTCATGGCATCTTGCTCAGCCACCAGCCTTGCAGCATTATTATCTTCAGTGAATCTGAAGGCTCCATAGAGCGATGCAAGAGTATGGCTGTGCAAGGTTTTACCTTGTCTCAAGACAAGAACCATGTTCTCCCATTTAGAAGGAAGAATATCACAAAACTTCTCAAGAAGAATGTCTTTATCCTTCTCTACACCCAAGCCTCTCAACTGATTGATGAGGCTAGAAAATCTGGTATATGTACCAGTTAGACTTTCATTGGGCAAGGCAAAGAAGGATTCATACTTCTTGTTCAAAGCAACTTTTCTGGTGACAATAGTGTCATCACCTCCTTCAAATTGAATCACTAATTCATCCCACATAGACTTGGCACTGGGAAACAACACAAGTGTTGGAATTAGGTCTTCAGGGACAGCCCCAAGGATCATGTTTTTCAGTCTGGTGTCCAAGTCCACCAGTCTGCGATCCTCATCAGACCAATGGTCTTCTGGCTTTTCCCTAGAACCTCTTCTTCCAGTAGGATCAAGAAGAGGACTGACACCAAGGGACATAGGTATATATGGTCCATCCTTAAGGATTTTCAGCATATACCTTTCAATCCCACCAAAATGCAAAAGCATTCTTGCCTTCCATGTACCAAATGTCTCACTGTTTCCATTAAATTTTGGAACAGGAGTGTTAGAATAGTGTACATGGACATGGTTTGGGGCAGTTGGAGGAGGAGGATTGGTGTTAACATTTTGAAAAGGTTGGGCATTATTATTCAATAGGTTTTCACCTGAACCAGAACCATCTCCACCTTCAGTAGTGTTCATCTTAGCAGATCTATGCAAGTTTATTAGCCTTCTGCTCTGATACCACTTGTAAGTCCCAACTCGTTAGATGGTACTACTGAAGACACCTCTATGTCGATGGTGGAGTTACTTTGCAATATATGCACTGAACTGGAGACGGCCAGTTGCAGTGTGTATATACCAAGTTCTAGATAGATTACTTATATAAAAGACAATAAGTAAAGAACAATGCAATAATACAAATAACTTGTAAGATAACTTGATGAGACAATATGTATTTTTCAATGTGTAATTTATTTATTGATATTAAACAAATTACAAGGTTGATGCGGAACCAAGATAATACACGAATGTAAATATCCTAACAACCTATGAAATACAATTGATCTACACTCGGAATTTCTCTTCAACAATGGAAACACTTAAAGTAGTGAAATGTTCCTTTTAGCGATTGAGAGAATATTGCACAAGTTCACCAAGAATATTGCAGGTTTGCAAAGTATGAATTCTATCGAAGTTTATTCGAAGAAGTGATATTCTTGGTTGTGCAATGACTTGTATTTATAGGCAAAGTTAACATTGGGATGTTAACTTTGGCCGTACAAATGTGGTTGGGAGCATTTAAGGAATAGCATTTAATTCCTTAAAGGCAGTGTAAAGTCGCATGTGAAAGTGACTTTACATAACCACCTTTATGTACCTTTTATTACTTAAATAATAAGACAAAGCTTATTATCCGGTTAAAGGTACATAAAGTATACAAGTCAATTAATCGTAATCAGTGTAAAGCTTTGTAAGGGCTTTCCACTGATGGTCTCCAGTTTGTAACTGACTAGAATGTCAACTGGGCTTCGCTGCCATTGTCATTCTCTATCTTCCATTTGTTGTCTTCGACTTCAACTGGAATGCTTCTTCAACTTGGTCAGTTCTCAACTGGAGGAAGTCTTCAGTTGCGTTAACTGTACGGTGCAACTGGACTTCAATATATTTCTCGACAAATCATCTTGGTCACCAGTTTCACTAGTCTCCAGATGCAACTGGCGACTGGTAAGTGTGAACTGGTGACTGGCCAGTTCCAGGTGAACTGGTCCTAACAGGGCCTAAGTGCAAGCTTAGGAAAGTGTGTCCAGCAGATTGAGGAGTGATTATACCCTAATCCTTTTCATTATTAAGTTCCAAAACATATTCTCCAAGCCCTAGGCTGCCCCGTCCTCTTCTTGATCAATTCTTGTGTGATTTCATACGTTTTCGGGTGAGTTGATCAAGCTTTTGCATCCTTATTGTAATCTCCAGCTTATAGAGGTACAATAACATTGATTTTATGTCATTTCAATCATATAATTCATTCCATAACTGATCTAGATCTTTAGAGGATTAATTGATGACAAAAACGTATGTTTTGCTCAATTTGGTGACCTAAAATGATTGTTATTGTAATGCAAATCAATTGGATGTTAAGGGTTGTTTTCATGACATCATTAGAGTCTTAAAATGATGAATTTTGAGGGTTAAAAGTCGTTCTTGGGGTTTGGGATCATTTGGTTTTGTTTGGCTTTCGTTTTGGATAAAAGACAAATAATGGTTGCTGGTTCGTCCAGGAGGTGCGGCGCACTTCTTAAAGGGTGCGGCACACTTAGTATGTCTGAGAGAGAGTGCGGCCTAAGAGTGCGACACACCTTTACCTTCCTCATACCATTCTTTCAGTTGGTGCGACGCACCATGGATTGGGGTGCGGCGCACCTAGCCTATTTAGGCTGAAAATTCTTGTTGATGTTTAGCTTTCCTATTTTTCATTTCTAGGTTCCCGGGAATACTTGTCAAGCACCGTAACTTGTAATTGATTGTTTTTGAACTCCTTTAAGGTAAGAATCACAACTTTGTCACGCTGAGGGTTCAACAAAACACAGTTTTCATATAATAACTTTCCCAAATGGTATCTTGTTTGCTTTTGGGTATTCGAGATTACATGGGAGGTGATATGGGCTATGTAGATGCATATCGAAACCTGAAATGCTACCCCAACGATAGGTGATGTTATAAGATGCTATGATAAGATGTGAAATGTTATGAAATTCTTTAACATGTTTTGAAATACGATATATGATTAACGATGACATGCAATTAATGATGACATGCAATGATATATGATATGAGATGATATATGATATTAAATGGCTTGTACATCTAGTTCACTAGACTTTGTAAGTTGCCATGATACGTGCACGTTTAAGGTCCCAAATGTTAAGATGAAACTATATGATGAATGTTTAGGTAATGTGCACACCTAAACTATATGAGATGTTAAATCGAGCTCGTAATTTAGATGAAAGTGTTAAGCTTAACCCGTACTTGCCCTTGCCCGGCTAAGTGCATAGATGTGGTTGCTTGGGTGGCTCCTTGCAACATGGTAAGATGTGATTGAGTAACTCCGGGAGGCCTAACCAGCCCCATTGTCTTGAACATACGGACTACTCCGGGATTGGCTTGCCATTCCTTAACGACATTGATGGACCGCCGTAAGGCTTATCCATCCAGTCGGGTGTGAGGTTCCCTGTTAGGTCCTATGACCGCCTACACACAAACTTACACCTATATGAGATGTGTGACTTATGTCACAATTACAAAGATGTTTAGATGTTATATGAGATGTGTGACTTATGTCACAATTACAAAGATGTTTAGATGTTATATGAGATGTGTGACTTATGTCACAATTACAAAGATGTTTAGATGTTATATGAGATGTGTGACTTATGTCACAATTACAAAGATGTTTAGATGTTATATGAGATGTGTGACTTATGTCACAAATACAAAGATATTTAGATGATATATGAGATGTGTGACTTATGTCACAATTACAAAGATGTTTAGATGTTATATGAGATGTGTGACTTATGTCACAATTACAAAGATGTTTAGATGTTATATGAGATGTGTGACTTATGTCACAATTACAAAGATGTTTAGATGTTATATGAGATGTGTGACTTATGTCACAATTACAAAGATGTTTAGATGTTATATGAGATGTGTGACTTATGTCACAATTACAAAGATGTTTAGATGTTATATGAGATGTGTGACTTATGTCACAAATACAAAGATATTTAGATGTTATATGAGATGTGTGACTTATGTCACAATTACAAAGATGTTTAGATGTTATATGAGATGTGTGACTTATGTCACAAATACAAAGATATTTAGATGATATATGAGATGTGTGACTTATGTCACAATTACAAAGATGTTTAGATGTTATATGAGATGTGTGACTTATGTCACAATTACAAAGATGTTTAGATGTTATATGAGATGTGTGACTTATGTCACAAATACAAAGATATTTAGATGATATATGAGATGCAAAAGATGACTAGGCACATTTAGGATGATCCATCCTATATGAAAGATGTTTAATGCAAGATGTGATATGATAGATGTGATTGAGTAACTCCGGGAGGCCTAACCAGCCCCATTGTCTTGAACATACGGACTACTCCGGGATTGGCTTGCCATTCCTTAACGACATTGATGGACCGCCGTAAGGCTTATCCATCCAGTCGGGTGTGAGGTTCCCTGTTAGGTCCTATGACCGCCTACACACAAACTTACACCTATATGAGATGTGTGACTTATGTCACAAATACAAAGATATTTAGATGATATATGAGATGCAAAAGATGACTAGGCACATTTAGGATGATCCATCCTATATGAAAGATGTTTAATGCAAGATGTGATATGATAGATGTGATTGAGTAACTCCGGGAGGCCTAACCAGCCCCATTGTCTTGAACATACGGACTACTCCGGGATTGGCTTGCCATTCCTTAACGACATTGATGGACCGCCGTAAGGCTTATCCATCCAGTCGGGTGTGAGGTTCCCTGTTAGGTCCTATGACCGCCTACACACAAACTTACACCTATATGAGATGTGTGACTTATGTCACAATTACAAAGATGTTTAGATGTTATATGAGATGTGTGACTTATGTCACAATTACAAAGATGTTTAGATGTTATATGAGATGTGTGACTTATGTCACAAATACAAAGATATTTAGATGATATATGAGATGTGTGACTTATGTCACAATTACAAAGATGTTTAGATGTTATATGAGATGTGTGACTTATGTCACAATTACAAAGATGTTTAGATGTTATATGAGATGTGTGACTTATGTCACAAATACAAAGATATTTAGATGATATATGAGATGCAAAAGATGACTAGGCACATTTAGGATGATCCATCCTATATGAAAGATGTTTAATGCAAGATGTGATATGATAGATGTGATGACTTGTGATATGTGCCTTAACGACGAAATGTGACTTTTCATAATGTTTAATTGGACAAATGATTTATTAACCATGTGTTATCTTACTTAGCTAATTCGTTAGCTAACACTTGTTTCTTGAATTGTGTTGATGCCTCAGGTTTAGCAAGCTTGAGCTAGATGATGAATAAAGTGCGAGGCATGGGTATATTGCAATAAAGCTGGCTCTAGTTTACCCATAGTTGCTTTTCATTAGACATTTGACATTTATTTAGATGCTATTGACTATGTAATTATCTTTGATGTCGGTTGCTTAATGTTGGGAAACCGTCGGATTTCCACTTGAACTATTTGTGATGACATTGCTAGTAACACCATTTAATAAATGAACCAAACATATCCTTTTGGTTTGATCTTTTAAAGTTTGTTTCCGCTATCTTTTGACGCCGTTAGGCGAAAATTTTTGGGAATCCATATTTTTAAACGACGGGTGTTACATTGTAATTTGTTATTTCAAAGGGTTGTTTAGATATTTGTAGGCTATCTTGTTTCCGCAACAACCCTGTAATTCTTTGTATAGATTATTTTTCTTAATAAAGGATTACTTTGAAAATTACAATATGTGTTGAAGAATGTCTCTTATTTTACTTGCTTTACTGTTTTATTGATTCATGTTCTTTACATTCTTATTATCTAAGCTAAGTCTTTAAAACTATTTGTAAAAGTTTGTAAAGATCGAAGTAAGTTGTATTCACCCCCCCCCCCCTACAACTGTTCTGTGTACAGTATACTTTGGTATATTGATACACCTTGGGACGTATCAATTGGTATCAGAGCAGGGGTTAAGAATTAACTTGACTAGATCCTTGCTTATTTATTTAAAAGTAAAGCAAAAATGTCTTCTTATGTTGATAATGGTTCTTCTACCAGACCACCCATGTTTGATAAAGATGATTTCAGTGGGTGGAAAGGTCGTATGTCTTTGTTCCTTGAAGCCATCGATAACAATATGCCTGACATCCTTGCGGATGGTCCTTATGTGCCTACACAAACCCTTGTGGTTGATGTTGTGGTCAGGGAAGGTGATGAGCGTCCATTTTGTGATAAAAACCCCTATCAAAAGGCCTCATTTCTATGTCTTAAATGAGTTAATATTCTGGAACTATCGGTACTTAATGAATCGTATGTTTACGCAGGTTCACGGAAGATGCGAGTGAGGGTAAATGGCATCAAGTGACTCAAGATGAAGGCCTATGAAGTTACAAGACACAAGGAGGTGATTCGGGAGCCGAACAAAGCAATACGAGAAGCAGCAGGAGCTGCCAGCGCCGCTGGCCCATGTCCAGCGCCGCTGGAGCCCATCCCAGCGCCGCTGGGCGGCCCAGACCAGCAACCGACTTTCAGCTCTATTTAAGTTGAAGCAACCCTCAAAACCCTAAGAGAGAGCCGATTCAGCAGCCCTAGCCGCCCATATTCAACCCTAGGTCGACTTTGCCGATTCCAAGGAGGTTTTGGAGCTTCTAACACCTTCCGATCTTCATCCTCAACCTAGATCTACTCTTTTATTTTAGTTTCAGTTGGTAAACAATGTCTTTCATCTTTTCAGACTTTGTTATTCCTTTAATAATGTCAGGCTAGTAGGTTGAATACTTGTTTGGATCGATGTGATCATGTAGACGTTTATCTATTTTACTTTATTTGTTAGATCTGTTGGAGTGTGTTTTACTGTTTATCGTAGATCCATGTTTTACTAGTTCTTCATGTTATTATCGGTTCTATATCTGCATGTATTGATTTAATTCTGATGATCGGTCTATAATCATACACTAGGATTAATACATAAGGATGGAAAACACTAGCGGTCTATAACTAGATGTAAAAGGTGATTCATTTGTAACCGAGGGATCCAGAACCATAGTAATTAGGATGAATAGAACATGATGCTTAACAATGTCAAACGCGATCCAGTAACTTGGAAACAAGCACTGTAGTCACCAGAGAGAATTATTATCTGGTCATGGCTTAAGAGCCGGGTAACTAAAAGATGAATTAGTAACACAAACTTTAGTTCATTAATGCTTAAACAATGAATCTAACGAGAATTTGTTTATAGAGTAGTGTGAGTCTAGGGATAGCACTAGTTACTTAGGCAAAGTGAATCTAACGAGAATCTGAGCCGTGATTAAGTTTCCAACAGTCTAGCAAGTAGGTAGAATGATATTTGGTCGTACCATGAGATCGGAGATGCCAAACAAGTATTTTAATTTAATTACTGTTATTTGTTTTTTCAAACTATTTTCAGACTAAGCCTCTCGCTGAATAAGCGGTTGCGGCTTCTATTTATTTTTCAGTATTTTAATTAGTTTAATAGGAAATCGTGACAACCCCACAACCGCTAGAATTACACGTATTACTAGATTAGGTAAAGAAACGCGTCCCTGCGAACGATCCTGTAACTTATCACTTAACTATACTACATCCGATCGGGTTCTCTGCCCGTAGGTGTGTGTTTTGAGATAATTACTTGTACAACATTTTATAAATTTAAAAGCAGAAATAAAAACCACCATCAGAAGGTCAACAAACCATTTCTGCCACAGTCAAATCTATTGTTAAGGACAAGGCAGATTGGGGGGATGAGGATAGGAGACTGGCAAACTTGGATGTGAAGGCTAGAAATTTCATTGTCCAAGTTGTGCCCAAAGATATTTACCATTCTATTAAAATGTGTTCTACTGCTAAGAAAATGTGGGGTACTCTGACTATCATGTTTGAGGGTTGCTCTACTTCCATGGAATCCACCATAACTACTTTAACCAGGAAGTATGAGAGATTTTTCTCTTTGAGAAATGAATCCTTAACTGACACTCACACCCGCTTTAATGCTTTGGTTAATGATTTAGCTGCAGTAGGTATTACTAAGAAAAATGAAGTTTTAAAGAGTAAATTTCTTGATTCATTACCACCTAAATGGAATAGCTATATTTCTTCTGTTAAAATGAGTTCAATTTATCAAGATCTTGATCTCCCTGGACTCTTTGGTTTACTTCATAACCAAGAGTGTTCAGAGGCTGAAAAGTTGATTGCTGTGGGTGATTCTTATAGTCAGCCTGCTACAGCACTTGTTGCTTCTATGACTGAACACCCTAGCTCAATGAGTAATGAGATCATACCTTGTTCTAATGATGTTGTTCCTGTGATTTCTAACACTAACTCTGTTTGTTCTGAATCTGAACTTGAACCATCTGATGATGAAGTCTTTGAAGATGCTAAGTGTTTCATGGCCAAAGAAGCTACTTAAAAGTTTGCTGAAGATGTTGTCAAAATCCAACAGCAATCTGAGTCAGCTCAGCAGTCATCTACCAGTCAGACTGCTCCACCTGAGGTAATTTCCTTTGCTAGTCTGTCTGATAATGAGAAACTGTCTAGATTAAACAGATTGGGTGATGTGGTTCTTTTACAAAAAACACTTTAATCAAGAACTTAAAAAGGAAAATTCTGTTTTAAAGCTTGATGTTAGTTCTAAAAATCACACCATTGAAAAACTGGAATCTGAGGTTAAGGCACAAAAACAATTGAACTCTATTCTTGTCAAAGAAGCCAAAACTTCAGAAGAAAAGTTTTTAAAAGTTAAACATATTACTGAATCATGGTGTATCTGTTCTAAAAGAACTGCTAAGTGTGTAAATGACCAAATCCCTCATCAAATTCAAGCTATTTTTGATGGTGACTTTGATAGGGCCATAGCCATTAGTGAAGTATGTGCTATGGAGCCTTGTTATCAGCCTCCCTCACCTCCTAAAGTCCAAACCAAATTAAGTTGGTTCAGAAATCTGGTATTGGGTTTGATGATCCTGAAACCATGAGTCAGACCATTGCTGAAGCTGTGTCAGAAGCTGATAAGGTCATTGTATTAAAACCTGAAGAAAGTCTTGATTTATCTAAAATGACCATTTCCAAGTCTGAGTCAGATTCTAAGTCAAAAACAAACAATGGTAATTCAAAGAAAAACAAAAGAAAGGTTAGAGATCATAGTGTTCCAAAAGAAAAGATAAAGCTTTCAAAGAAAGAAAAATCTGGTTCTTAGAATCAAATGTCACAAACAAAATCTGTGTCTGTTTCAAATAATGCCAAGTCTCACTCTGATAAAATGATTTCTGTTTGATCCAAGAATCGCATGGACCTTCAATCGGGAACAAGGAGGGGTTTTCTTCGATTTATTGGCGATTCCCTACCGGTGTAAAGCTTTGAGAAGCTTAACGCCATTGTATCGGAGGTGTTGATGTTGGCAGTGGAGACTTCTCCATGGTAGAGAAGCCGGCTACCTTAGGTGTTGTGAGGGTGAAGAGAACATGCCTCCATCTTATGAGGAAGACCTCTATTTATAAGATGGGTTATCTTGGAGGAAAAGCTAGGTTTAGGGTTTCCCTTGTTATTAGGAAAAGATTTGGCTGATCCCTTTTCTTTAGGAGGAAGGGATAAGAGATTTCCTTCATATTTGTCGGAGCTCCGTTCTGACGGGCGAGCTCCGTAATTCTGACGGAGGTGAGCTCCGTATTTATGGTAGGGAACATCCTTAAGCAGCCTTCGTAATAGCAGATTCACATACGGAGGTAGGGCTCCGTATAAGGTATATCATCAAGCCCCCCAGTCTAATAGGAGAGACCTGCAAGCGGCTGTCGTATTAGACTCCAAAAAATATCTTCTGGCTGCAGATCCGGATAAATTCTATAATCTCCTCGATTTGATGTCTTTCGTCTTGCGTTGACGGTTATCATATTAACTGCACCGCTTTATCCTATGTCCATTAAAATATTGATTATCCGGCTTTTTCCTCTCTAATAATTAGGGGGAATTACCTCGATGTCATGGCTGGACTGTTGGAAACTTCTATCGGCATGATGATCTGTAGATGAGACTTCCATGTCCATCTGTGTTGGTGGCCGATGATGTAGTATATAGCCTTTGCTCCACTGTTGTTGACTTATTGTTGGATATTTGCGAAGATCTTTGGCTTGTGTGATGCTAGTGGATGCTGAGGCAGGGTTGATCCGAGCTCTTGTTGCTGAAGGTAATTGTTCTTTATGGTGTGTTATGACAGTCGCCTTATGACGTGATTGTCTTATGGCAGTCGTCTTATGACGTGATTGTCTCATGGCAGTCGCCTTATGACTCTCGTTTGTAATAATGTCTTATGACAGTCGCCTTATGACGTGGTTGTCTCATGACGTGATTGTCTTGGCAGTCGCCTTATGACGTGATTGTCTTATGGCAGTCGCCTTATGACTCTCGTTTGTAATAATGTCTTATGACAGTCGCCTTATGACGTGGTTGTCTCATGACGTGATTGTCTTATGGCAGTCGCCTTATGACGTGATTGTCTCATGGCAGTCGCCTTATGACGTTGTCTTTATTTGTTCTCTGGGCGTCCCCTTGAACATTTAAAATTTATTTGTACGTCTTATTTAAAATATTTGCGAAGGGTAGCGACCCAACTTCGCAGTATTTTAAATTACTTAGTGCCTACGTAGGGTCTTTTAGTTGTGATGAAGATTTGTACCTTTCAAGCCGCTTCGTGGTCGGAAGGTTTCAGCTCCGTCCTCTTTCAATATTTCCGTGATGTGATCGTTGGTTGCGGCCATCCTGGCTATCCGTTGATTGAATGATCCTTCGTTGGCGTGCTTTGCAAATGTTGCGCCAATTTCTTGATATAGTCTTTGGGAGCTTCGGGAATTATAATCTTCGTTGTGTATCGAGTTTATGTCAAAATATCGAGGAGGAAGCGTGCGCCTTCATCGTTGTTAACATCGTGATTATATATAAGAAGACTTCACTCCACATAAGATGACGTTTGCTTGAATGTCTTGGAGCTCGTCATTAAAATTTTGCTCCGCGATTTCGTCCGCCTTTATTGTTTTTGTTTTCTTCCTCTTTTTTTTTCGAGAGTATCATTAATATTTTCCCAATTCCGCTTTGATATGAGCTTTATCGTCTTCAATTAGTGTAAAGGTCCCTCTCGAGCTTGACTTATCAGCAAAGTTTGGTCGATCACCACAGACTATAGCCACGTTTTATATTTGTGTACAATTTTAAATTCACCCACTTCTGTATATATTTCCTTGCAATCTTGCATGCAAAACTATTATGAGTGTATGCTCATAATTTTCAAAAGTGAGGTTTTGTACAACACATCTTCAGCAGCTTTCCCATGCATGTATACGTTGGTTTTCAAATTATCACAATGCTAGCATTGATATGAGCATGCACGTGACTATGTATGACCATCATCTGAGTTCTTGTGTATTGAGCTCGAGTCTTCAGTTTGTTGTTTTGTTCGGATTAAAATCTTGAAGCGCCATATACAACCTTACAATGTTCCTTTGGTTTCGGAATTTTCCATCCACTTGCGTCTTTGTTTTTAGAAATCACGAGCACGATCAGGTGACTAAAAGTGGCCTCACCTTTATACGCGCCATTTTCTAGTGATGGCGAAGGTTGGTCGCTCAGATTTTTCAGGATTTTGAGCATTTGCGAGATTCGCCAATGTGGAGTAAACTCCTATCTCTCTCTCTTTTACTCTTTCGTTTTTCTGTGAGATTTGAACTCGAGCAGGGGTCTAGGTCGCCGTAATTACATGAGTGGGTTCCACCAAGTTTGGCGGAATAGTTATGGTTCCTGGTGGTTTACGGTAGTAGTAGCAACGATGGTAATCGTTTTTCGGGTTTTGTCATTTTTCTTGCTTATCTTCAGAACTTCTCCAGCAAATCATCGGCATCTTTTTAATCCTTCTATTGTCGTGTTTCGCCCGTTTGAGCCCTGGTGGTGGTGAGTGGTGGCTGAACGGTGGCTACTTGTGATGGCGCTGTGATGGCATTCGTCGTCCAATTAACGATTTGAATCTTCTTAGGTTGCTTCAGCCTCCAAATTTTCTTCTTGGTTAAGAGCTGAATCAATCTAATGACATCTCTCGCTGAGTCTTTCCTGTTGGAACCACGTTAGTGTGACCGTCACTGATCATCTATCCTTCCTGATATGATAATTGACGATAACTGAAATCCCTATGTCTAGTAAATATTCGATGGACGTATTTACTCTTAAAGACGTATTATAGGGTTTCCCATTAGGTGATTGGAACTAAGAGGACTAATGAGGCACGAATTAAACACCAGAGGGACTAAATGTGAAAATACTCTCCTTATATAAATAGAGAGTAATTAACCTAATTTTAGGTTAATCAACACATAATCACAGCCTCCCTCATATCTAATTTCGTTCTCCTTCCTCTGTTGAATTCATCAAAACCGAATTCATCATTCCATCCTAATTCAATCATCTTATTTTGGGAACCCGAATCAATGGCATCAATGTTTAATGCCCTCACAGGTTCCTCAGGATCAACCGGTACGTTATTAAATGGATCGAATCATGTTTATATTCCAACATATGGTATCAGAGCCTGGTTACGAATTTATCCCTTGATTTGATTCGTTTTCGTACCCTAATTCGCGAACTAAAAAAAATGCAGAAGCTTAAGTTCGTATGCTTCTTACGAACTTAAAATTCGTTTGAACTCTAAATTCGTTTGAACTCTAAATTCGTTTGAACTCTAAATTCGTTTGAACTCTAAGTTCGTTTGAACTCTAAATTCGTTTGAACTCTAAATTCGTTTGAGCTCTAAATTCGTTTGAACTCTAAATTCGTTTGAACTAAGTTCGTAAGGCTTATTTGTGTACGAAACTTCTGCTCATCTTCGCACTTACTTCCTCACGAACTTACCTTATTTTCGTAAGCTATCTTCGTAAGTTACTTACGAAGATAGTTAACTACTTACGAAGTTACTTTTATTACGAAGTTAATTACTACTTACGAAGTTAGTTAACTACTTACGAAGTTACTTTTATTACGAAGTTAATTACTACTTACGAAGTTAATTACTACTTACGAAGTTAATTACTACTTACGAAGTTAATCACTACTTACGAAGTTAATTCACTACTTACGAAGTTAATCCTTATTACGAACTTAACTATCTTCGTACCGTGCTTATTTTTCATGGATTACTGATTAACTTAGTTGATTATCAAGTTCGTGCTTATGTTTTACCTTAAAGTTTAAATGGAAAAAATGACCCTTATTTTCAGAAAATAATTTTTCTGAGGCGTTTTTACCACAGCACTTTAAGGGAAATAAAAAATTTCCAGCTCGACCCCAGCCAGGGGCTCTGCCCCTTGGACCCCGCCAGGGGCTGCCGCCCCTTGGACCCCGCTTTCCAGGGGCGCTGCCCCCGGAACCCCGTAATGTGTGGGGGCTTCGCACTAATGTACATGGTTTCATCATTTGCGCCCAAAGGTCAAATGTGATTCTCATGTTGCGCTCTTTTCTCTTTTGCATAATTAACACTTAGCATATTAATTCTGCCCAAAGGTGATTTAATATGTTTTGTGTAGCAAAGGGATTCTTTTCATGCCTAATATACACGATTCTTAATTTTGTGCCCAAAGATCAAAAGATAAGCGTTGTGTTGCATGACCCTAATGCTCATGTGTACTTAGATATTAGTTATTTCTGCCCAAAGGTGATGTAACATCTAAGTAGAGCCTTACTTTAGCTTATTGTTTTGGTGTTTACAATAGGCTTACTTATCACTAGCTTCATTAGTATAATGGTCTTAGTCTCATTACCTTTTGAAATCTAATTATGTTGCTATAAGGAACATTATTATTAGCCCTTAGTTAGTTTTAGGCATTACTTTAGTTCCCTTACTTTTATAGACATTACTTAGTTTGCCTTATATAGCTAATCATGTCACTATAATTTCATTACTATTAAGCCTACTTATTTTAGGCATTACTATTATAATCTTCTATTGCTTGTATCATAAATTAATATCCTCCTTATTTCCACTGAAGTACCTAACTTAGGCATTGAGCCACTTACTGATGCAAACTTTGCTTTATGAAAGGATTAATTACCTCTAATTCTGTAGATGATAGACCTTGACTATGTCATTCACCATAATGAACCCACTGCTTTACTGCTAACTCTTCCGCAGCTCAGAAAGCGAATTTTTAATAAAGTGGGATAGGGCGAATCACTTGTCAATAATGATGGTCAGAACAGTAATAAAAACTGCAAATAAAGTTCAAAGGCTAATCATGGTGCTACTACCTCTAGCATTAAGTCCTTGACAAGCAATCCTAACTGCAAATTATGATTGCCCTAAAATAGCTAAGAAAGGTAACTTAATTTTTGTAATATTTGATTCTTTTATGTTTGATGTACTTATCAATACATGTGTGAGTGATTCTAGTTTTATACAAGGATTCCATGCAATCTAGAAACTATCAAATGACCAGAGAAAGCCTAGAGTTGGAAGGGTTGATCTCTTATATGTCGAAACCATGGAGACTTATGATTTACATATAAACAATGGAAAGTGTATTAGACTAGTAGATACCTTATGTGTATCGAGAATTTCTCGAAACCTTGTATCTGTTTTTTTTAGTCTAAGACCTTGAAGGTTATGTAATAATTCATGGTTATGACGAGATTGCCATTACTCATAATAATGCATTACGTGGTCCTAGTTTCTTGAATGGAATGTTGTATAAGTTAGAACTAGATCATAATTTCTCACAGTCTTTGTTGTCTCCTAATATTGATGACATAACTAAAACAAAGACAAAATCACCTAAATAATTAGAGAATTCCTCCATAATGTGGCATAAATATCTTAGCCACATATCACGAGTTCGCGTGATACGACTCATAAAGGATGAAATATTACATTCTCTTGACTTTAGTGATTTTGAAACATGTATTTACTGCCTCTAAGGTGAGATGGCTAAAGGGAATAAGAAAGGAGATACTAAAAGTTCCAACTTGTTGGAAATAATTCACTCTGACGTTAAGTGGCCCCTATCCCGCATTCATTTCAGGACATGCATCATTTATTACATTCATTAACGATTATTCATGTTATATGCACCTAAATCTGATCTGAACCCTTAGAGACTTTTATTGATCTTAAACCTTTGGTTTAAAACAAACTTGATCGTAAAAATAAAAGTTGTGAGATCAGATAAAGAAGGTAAGTATTATGGTAGACATACTGATATTGGTGAAGCTCATGGTCTTTTTCCATAACTTTTGAAAGGAACAAGACATAAGTAACCAATACACCATGTCAGGTTCTCCTCAACAAAATGTTATGTTGCTAAAAGGAGAAATAGAACCTTAATGAACATGGTGAAGAGTATGCCTTTTCAACACTAACTTACCAACTTTCCTTTGGACTAAGGCCTTAAAACAGCTTTTCATATACTCAATAAAAGTTCCATTAGAATCTGTCCCTAAGAGTCCTGGACAGGAAGGAATCTGAGTCTAAAATATATGAAAGTATGAGGCTGTCATGCCGAAACATAAGTCTGTAACCCTAACTTAAAGAAACTGGATCCTAAATCCCTTACATGTTTCTTTATCGGTTATTAGTTTTACTGTCTTTTCTAAACTACTAGCATTATTGACACGCATCATGCCACGTTTCTCAAAGACTAAGAGATCAGTGGGAGCACGACAAATCATATCTTAAGATTTGCTATAAGTACAAGAAGCGGGGGGAACCACTCGTCGGTTATTATTACTCCTCCGATAACTCCTCTTGTACTCAACGCTGCGCCTAAAATCACTGATCCACCTTCTCCAAATCAGAATCCTAATCCTCCTAATTATGATACTACTAATGATAAAGCATCTTATTAAATAATGCTAAAGCAAAGCATCTTACTATTAATGCTATTAATGATAAAGCATCTTCCTTACTCAACCTGAAAATCAACTCAGGAGATCATCTAGGTCACGCAAGGCCATAACTTTTGATGATTTCATAACTTATTTAACTGAAGTTGAGGACATTGGAAAGCTTACTGATCCTACCTCTTATTAAGAAGCCATTATTAGCGATCAGGCCACATAGTGGAATGAAGCTGTAATTTGAAAGCTCAATTCCATATAGCATAATGACGTTTGGGACTTGGTTGAATTTCTTGAAGAATCCAAACCTATAAGTTGTAAATGGATCTTCAAAACCAAATTAGACCCGAAAGGAAACGTCAAACGCTATAAGGTCATAACTAGTTGCGAAAGGGTTTTACTCAAAAGGAAGAAATCGATTATCAAGAGACCTTATCTCCTGTCTCATAAAGATTCCTTAAGGATTATCATGACATTAGTAGCTCATTATGATTTAGAGTTACATCAGATGGATGTCAAAACCACTTTCCTGTGACCTGTGGGCTAACCACTCGTCGGTTATTATTACTCCTCCGATAACTCCTCTTGTACTCAACGCTGTGCCTAAAATCACTGATCCACCTTCTCCAAATCAGAATCCTAATCCTCCTAATTATGATACTACTAATGATAAAGCATCTTATTAAATAATGCTAAAGCAAAGCATCTTACTATTAATGCTATTAATGATAAAGCATCTTCCTTACTCAACCTGAAAATCAACTCAGGAGATCATCTAGGTCACGCAAGGCCATAACTTTTGATGATTTCATAACTTATTTAACTGAAGTTGAGGACATTGGAAAGCTTACTGATCCTACCTCTTATTAAGAAGCCATTATTAGCGATCAGGCCACGTAGTGGAATGAAGCTGTAATTTGAAAGCTCAATTCCATATAGCATAATGATGTTTGGGACTTGGTTGAATTTCTTGAAGAATCCAAACCTATAAGTTGTAAATGGATCTTCAAAACCAAATTAGACCCGAAAGGAAACGTCAAACGCTATAAGGTCATAACTAGTTGTGAAAGGGTTTTACTCAAAAGGAAGAAATCGATTATCAAGAGACCTTATCTCCTATCTCATAAAGATTCCTTAAGGATTGTCATGACATTAGTAGCTCATTATGATTTAGAGTTACATCAGATGGATGTCAAAACCACTTTCCTGAATGGAAACTTGCAATAAGACGTATACATGTGAACCTATAATTCCAGAAGGTAAATGGCACATGGTCTGCAAGTTGAATAAGTCCATATACGGGTTGAAGCAAGCATCACTTAAAATGGTACCTTAAGTTTAATAAAGTCATAAAAGGACAAGACTTTCTAAAGAATCAAGTGGATCTTTGCACCTATCTCAAGATCAGTGGGAGTAAATTTACAATCCTTGTTTTGCACATGGATGATATTCTTGCAAGTAACAACTTGGATATGTTGCATGAGTCGAAGCGTTTACTTTTTCGCAGAATGTCGACATAAAAGATCTCCGTGATGCCTCTTATGTTATAGGTATCGAAGTACATCGAGATAGGCGTAATGATGTTCTGGTTCTTTCTCAAAAGACTTATATTGAACACATCTTAGAACGCCATAACATGCAGCACTACACACCCACTATAACTCTAGTAGTAAAAGGAGACGTATGTGATTGTTTCCAAAGTCCAATCATTGAGATAAAATAGGAGCAAATGAGGATGATACCTTACTTATAAGTAGTTGGGAGCATTATGTACGCTCAGGTCTGTACTCATCTAGATATCGATTATATCGCCGGTATGCTTGGGAGTTACTTATCTAATCCCGAATTAGCACACTGGAAAGCGGCTAAAAGGTTTTACGATATCTGCTAAGGACCAAAGACTACACATTAACTTATATAAGAGGTGACAACTTAGAAGTAGTAGGATATTTTAATTCCAATAAGAAATCTACTTCTGAATGTATATATTTATGGTTAGTTGGCAAACCTATCTTTTGACGGAGTCATAAGTAGAAACTGACTGCAACGTCTACCATGATGTCTGAACGTTCATAATTTCATGTCATGGGATGTTGTTAAAGAACTTAGTCAGTGGACTCGAAAATCGTCAACTTTATTTATAGACCATTGAAGCTTTACTGTGATAACTCAGCTACCGTAACTTGCTTGAACAGTAACAGTTCAACTGGCGCTGAGATGTATCTTGATACAAAGTTTCTGTTTGTATGTAAACAGATTGAGGAAAATGTTCTTTGTATTGAGTACATAAGTACACATAAGATGCTACTGGATCCAATGACCGAAGGTCTTCCTCCTAAAAATCTTCGTAGGATACGTATCGAAGATGAGGCTTACTAAAGGACCTATTATGATAGCATGTTGTACTTGTTGGTCATTATTATTATTATGTTAATGAAAATTTTCCCTCCTTATTCAGATTTTGTTTGTCTATTAGTTACACTTCGAGCTCATAACAGTGTAAAGACATTATGCAACAAAATTTGTCTCAGTCAATTGATCATTGCTTATTAGTTTTAAATTTGAGTCATAGTTTGACTAGTGGGGGTCCTGAGTTGATGTTCTTCTCTACGACTGTACTTATTGGCTATGATTTCGGTTTAAAACGAAATGAGTATTATCCCGGCCGGACTTATTAAATACTCATAGATAAATGATCGCTCGGTCAAGTGGGAGAATGTTGGAACCACGTTAGTGTGACCGTCACTGATCATCTATCCTTCCTGATATGATAATTGACGATAACTGAAATCCCTATGTCTAGTAAATATTCGATGGACGTATTTACTCTTAAAGACGTATTATAGGGTTTCCCATTAGGTGATTGGAACTAAGAGGACTAATGAGGCACGAATTAAACACCAGAGGGACTAAATGTGAAAATACTCTCCTTATATAAATAGAGAGTAATTAACCTAATTTTAGGTTAATCAACACATAATCACAGCCTCCCTCATATCTAATTTCGTTCTCCTTCCTCTGTTGAATTCATCAAAACCGAATTCATCATTCCATCCTAATTCAATCATCTTATTTTGGGAACCCGAATCAATGGCATCAATGTTTAATGCCCTCACAGGTTCCTCAGGATCAACCGGTACGTTATTAAATGGATCGAATCATGTTTATATTCCAACATTTCCATGTTGTTGGCTGATAATTCGGCGGTTGACGTCGGCTCCTTCTCTTTTCCGGGTTTTTCGGCACTTTTTTTTCTTTTTTCATAGCTCTCATGAACTAGGGCCTTCTTTTCTCAACTCTTGGGTTTTATTCAGAGTTTTCCTAACCACTTTGAGGTCAGATTTTACACATGTGTTGGCTATAGGTGACGGTTTAACTGTAGGCTATGACAACGCACCCGAAAAAAATTGTTTTCGGGCCTTCTAACTCTTTCTTCTTGCCAAGGTCAGAACCCAAGGTTCTCGTACCTGATTTAGCCAACCCAAGGTGACAATCTTCCTGATTGGAGGTCAGCCCTATTGAGGCTGCTTATGGTGATGGCGGTCAGGAGGTAGTGTTGTTTTTTCGACGTTTTCGTCCTTCTTCTTTTCTCTCTTTTTTTTTTTTAAGAACTCATCGGGGCTTATGGACTTTTGGGTGACCTATTGGCTGTCCTAGGTACCCATTCAAAGGTAGACGGAGTGTTTTTTTGGCGGCAGGTACCCATGTATGGTTTTGTCGATATTTTGCTTCAAGTGCTTCCATGAACTCGTGCTTATATCACTTGGCTCTTTGTTTTCATCTGAGCTTGTATCCGACGAACATGTCTGAATTGCCTTGTGGGGGATGTTCCTAAGTCCAGGATTCAGCCCGGTGGTGACTGGTGGTGGCGAACCATCGGTAAGGCCAAAAATTCATTTTCGTCGTCTTTCTCGCTTCTTTCCGTGTCCAAATCTTTCTTCATCAAGTCTTCATCATTGGTGGGCTTATCCGCTGGTTTATTAAATGCTTCATGATCATTCCTATGATCGTAATCACCGCTATAGGTGCTGGTGGTGGTGTTATTCAATGGTCCAGCGGTGGCCCATGGTGGCTGAACGCAGGTGGGCAGTGCTTCGTGTTTTCGCCTTTTTCGATCTGATTTCTAATCTCTGGACCTTAAAAGAGTTTGTAGTTTTCTGACTACTACATATTTGATCAGAGAGGGCAAACAAAAAAAATTTTGTTTTGTAGATCGAAGACCCTCTTAAGCAATCACTTAAAAGGATTTGTTGTTGTTGTTTTTTTTTTACGAAACCCATAAAAACTTTTGATAATTTTCGAATAATTATGTCTGCACCATGATTGTCCCGAAAAATTGACGGCGGCTTTTTCGTGGTGATTTTGATATTTTCAATTCGGGTTTTTCAAGTGTTTTGATGTCAACTTACGTAATTGTATTTCTTTTTCTAATATGCATGGAGTTTTAATTCCATTGACTTTTGAAAAAGAATTACGTCATGACATGAAACAAAAGTTGATTGAGGGTTTAACGATTTGTGAGTTTCCAGTAAGTTCAAGATATGAGATGAATAATAACAAATCTGATGACCCGATCTGCTTAGCGATGGAAACACAAGTGTTTGTGCACCGAACCGAGGTTAGAACAAATGTGGGAGGTTTTAGGCTGTCCGTTGGCGATTTCCCTGAGGTAGAGTTTTGATCTCTTTACGCCAATCTAGCCAGAATACGATCTATGTGTGATCGAGTATTGAGTTGCATGCCTTTTAGAAGGTCTTACGGATCTCCTTTTATAGGAGAGATGTTCTTGGAGAACAAGTAGGCCTCTTTAGGGTTTCCTAAGTCTTAGGCCAGGGATATAATTTCCCTAATTATCGGTTAAAAGTGATAAGAACAAATCCCGAACTTTTAGGGGAGTAATTCTTATCCCTTTCATCTTACTGCGGAAGCCTTCGTGACAGACGGACCTTCGTATCACAACGTGTTACTGTGACAGGTTCTGCGTACCGCTGGAGGGGTATGTCATCAAGCCCCCCAGTCCAAGGGGATGATTTTTGCTAAATAAGCATTGCGTTGGACTATCCTTGGCTTCCTCATATTCTCCAGGGGTGCGTCTTGTAAATTCTCTGAACCGCTTAATTAAGTTTTTGATTTGAAAGGTAATTAAGGGTGGTAGATGGGCGCGTATCTCTAGATGACTAATCAACGGATGTGATCTTCATGCAGCCGGATATATAAATCCTTTTTTCCCCTGTTTCTTTTTTATTTTATTCACTTCACAAAATAACCCCTCTCTCTCTTAGGGTTTCTGAGCGTCGTCTTCTCCGATCACATCGTTAGGTACGTTCTCCCCTTTTGTTTTTATTTACTGTCCTCCGTTATTTTGCCATTCTGATGTCGAAGGGGGGTATAGAAACTACTGAATCGACCGTCATTCGGTCGAAACTAAACGATTTCGTCAATAAATATTTTCCTGGCAAAATATCTTCGTTTAAGTTTCCATCTGATGGAGAAACTATCTTGACTCCCCCAGAAGGGTATGTAGGTTTTTATCTTAAATCCATAACTGGGGGTAATGTTAGATACCCTTTTTCTCCATTTATGCTGTCTGTGCTTGACTATTTTAATATCCACATCTCCACTATCACTCCTCTTGGTTTATCAAGAATAATAGCCTTTGAAGTGATGTGTAGGGCGTATGGCGGTGAGCCATCGCTTGATCTTTTTAGGTATTTTGTTCAAACTTGCCCTTCTGGTGATTGGGTTACTGTAGGTAACCGTTCAAAGAGTGGTTGTTTTCGAAGGGGTGGTCTGGATATCCACGAGTGGAAGAGCGGTTTTGTTTTTATGAAAGCGTCTTTGATTCCCAATACCTATGATTATGTAACTGATAGAAAGTTGTTGCGTATTCATGAAAAATACGAGAATCCCTTTCCTGACTACCTTGTTGATGATTTGTGTCGGGAGATTCGATCTAATCCCATAAAGGTTGTCTTGTATCCTGATGTTGTATTGTACAAAGCGAAGGTGATAAATTTCTTGCCTGGTGGTGTAGACATTGATGGTAAGAATTGTGATATACTATTTTTGTGGCGCTTGTTCTTTGTTTTGATTTCTGCTGTTTGATATTTGTCTTTCACAGATATGACTTTCAGGAAGTTTGTGAGGAAAGGTGTAATGGAAGTGACTGTGGTACCTCGTCTTGAGGGGCAGGGGAGTGGTGTTGCTGATGCTCCTTCTCAGAATATTGGTTCTTCTGGTGTGCGTAACGAACATCCTAAGGTTTCAAGTGCTGTGAATCCCCCTGTCTTGAATGTTGATATGTCTGAGGTTGAAGTTGTTGAAGTTTCTGCGTCTGATAAGAGGAAGAAAAAGAAGGAGGTTCCTGGTTCCAGCGTACCCCAAACCGTTGCAAGTCGTTTGAAGAGGAGGAAGGTTGGCGATGATGCCAAGGCAACTGAGTTCCGCAAGCCCTCTGCCCCGAGGACAGGTGTAATTCCTTTCTTTATTTATTTACATATTCTTGAAATTTCCCTTCCTTCAATATTATTTACAACATTTATTTGCTGTAGATGTCCATGACCAAGAGATTCTCAACTGGCTGGATGGTGAGGATTTGAATGCAGAAGATGTCAAGAAGATAGACAATATGGACAACAAGACATTCCTTCGTGTTTTCAAAAAAGATCGCCAGTTAGATACTTATCTTGATGCAGTCATTGCCAGGCGTTTTTCTAGAATGTCTGTTGATCTCAGATCCAAGAGTTTGGAGGTGCAGTCCCTGTTGGCCACTGTTGAGGATTTGAAGGCTAGAGATGCCAGATTTGTTACCACTGTTGAGTCATCTGATATTGTCCAGGGTTTGAAGCAGCTGATAAATATGTTAAAAGCGGATGCAGTTGTTCATGAAGAAGCTGTTTTGAAGTTGCAGCAGGAGTGTGATGCAGAGCGTGGGGGTAGCAGGTTGTTGCATGAGCAGGTTGATGTGTTGAAGCAGGATTGGGTCAGGTTGGTTACAGAGGTGGTTCCTCATATGAGCAGGTCCTTGCTATACAGTGATGAAGTTAGGCAGCTTTTGGGGGAAATGACTTCAGCTGAAAGGGCTGATGAGAGGTCTACTGTGTTGGAGGAATGTGCTGCTGAAGGTAAATGTGATTTGCAATGCAGAGGAGATTTTACTGCCAATGCCTCTCATGACCTTGAGGTAGCCGACCAGAAGTGGAAGGATGCTGTCTTTCCTTACCTGGAGAAGGTTGTGGTTGATCCCAATGCTGCTGTTGAAGACCTGCTCAAGATTGTTCCCGACGTGATTCAACCTGAAGCCGCTGCTGACCTTCAGTGAAATTTTCATGGCCTGCGTGCCTTTGATGTAGCGTATGTGCCCCTTTGAACAATTTATCTTTTGCCAACAGCTTGTGATGTTATTTAAACAATTTATTTTTATGTCTGCAGCTTAGAGCTGCTTGTGGATATTTTCTTTTGCTTGCCTACGGTTTAGTAACTGTGGTCTTATACTTTTCTTTTGGTAACTACAGCCTATGGGTTGTTTTGTGAATGTTGCAGCTTGATAGCTGTCTTATGGATATTTGGCAGTGTTAATACTGCTTTTGTAAATATAGCAGCTTAAAAGTTGTCTTTTGGGTATTTTGCAGTTTATGTACTGCTTTGTGGATATTGCAGCTTAAGAGCTGTCTTTGAAGATATCATGCAACTTTGGCAGTTGCTTTTATTGGTGTTGCAGCTTAAGAGCTGTCTTTGGAGCAGTTATAACTGCCTTTATTTGCACCCACTTATTTGCATGCTATTTTTATATGGATATATCCGTTATGTAGGTGTTTGTTTGGACTATATATAGGTCCTTTTAATCTCCGGAGTTCGAGTATATGGGCGTCCCCATTTTAATGCATATATTTTCTATGCATATTGTTTTTTGTTTACTTTTTGCGCATACATGCGTCTTTTTCCCAGAAGGAAAATGTACTGAAAAAATAAGAAGCCTTTATTTAGTAATATAAGTGAGGTTACATACCATATCCTCTAGGCTTTATAATAATGAAAGACTAATAGGTCTTGTGAATGGGGCTTGCTTTTGGACGAATCACTATCCGTGTAAGCGCCCGTAATAGGGTCCCTCGTTCCATGAGAGCCAATGGGGGCCATCCTGGCCTTCTTCAGATAGTCTCTTTGCCTTTGTCACCAAGGTCCCTATCCCTCCATCTGATTCGTACTTGATCACGCCATGTACCACAGATGGGATCATCTCAAACTTCTGGATTCCAGGCCTACCTAGTATTGCTTGGAAGGGTGAGGTTCCGCTGACCACCAAGAACGTGATTTTCTCCTTTCGTTCCCAGCGTCCCTTTCCAATTGTCATTTGTACCGACAGTTTCCCTAGTGGTTTAGCTGAATCCCCGGAATACCCTTGTACTGAAGCTTCTGTCTTTCTGAAGTTCATTCGTGACACAGGGTGTAACTTCCAGAATGCTTTTTCATACAGGACGTTGCACTCGTTTTATGAAATCGTGAATTGTTGGGGTATTGAGAATTGATTAAAGTGCATACTTGCTTGAGGGCAAGCAAGGTTTAAGTGTGGAGAGGTTTGATGTGTCTCAATATATACATATTTCCCACATCTTATTTGGACGATTTATACTCGTTTTGTAGCCATTTATACTTGTTTTGTGGCGCATTATGTTGTTTGCTAGTGGTCTCAGGTCTACAGCAGATACATTGCTCATAAAGGGTAGAAAATAGCTTATGAATGATCCATATGCGTTAACGGACGAAGCACGATGAAGAACGAAGCTGAAATGGAAATTCTGGGTTACATCGCGGCGCGACCAAGATCTCTCGCGGCGCGATCCTTCACAAAATCTGCTTCGCGGCGCGACTCTGGTATCTCGCGACGCGACAATAACCCCTGTATTGAAATGCTCCAGCTTTGGCACACCTCGCGGCGCGAGTTCTGTCTGACAGGTCGACTTTCTCTCTCCTGGGGTATAAATACCAAACCCCACTCAACCCTAAACCTAATCTTGGACACTCCAGCCTCCACACTTTGTTAAGTCTAATAGAAATTACTTTGTTAAGTGGATTTAACGGTTGGTGGTACCACGTTTCTTTCACAAAGATAAAAATTGTTATTTAAATAATCAAACAAACTAGTTAGTTCGAGGAATTGTAATAGGGTTGGTGGTACCACTTGTTGCAAGAAATTGGATTGAATAGGTGATCGAGTCGATTTTACAAACGGAGTGCACCCGGTTGTGTTTTGGTCTTATCACGATTATTATCACCAACACATATGAATTTTGAGCTTAACCTATATGCAACCTAGACTTTTTGCGTAGCGGATTCGACATAGATGGCTTTTTAATTATTTGTTTACAACTCAAACTCTTTTCGTGTGCTCTCGATTAATACCGGTTGAGTACTTTATTTTACTTGTTGATTACATAGTATTCAGAAACGCAAAGTGACAATTCGGTCACACCAAACTTTTTACTTGTTTCACATTTTTTACAACCTTTAGTACAACAATCAGTCCTTGTGTTCGATCCTGGTCTTGCCAGTTAGCTATATTACATACGAACGGGTACACTGCCCGTAAGTGTGTTGTAGTCAGTTAGCGATAGATCTTGTTATAAATTTTAAACTAGATTTCACACATCAAGTTTTTGGCGCCGCTGCCGGGGATTGATTTTAAGTACTTTTGGTTGAGATTCTGTGAATCGATCCTTTTTCGTGCCTTGCACGGAGAAGTTACTTGCTTTATTTTATTTTAGTTTGCTTTAATTGTACCCCAGGTGCTATTAAGGTTTTTGTTTGTTGTGTTGTGTTCGCAGGTTATTCACAGGTAGTGGATGAACACTCGTACTTCTGGGAAACCATTAGTGAGAGCAACATCTAACCCCGAAAAACTCAAAAAGCGCGCCAAAACACAAACATCACAACCATCAACTTCCGACCCATTTTTCATAGACACCACTCCTAGACCCAAATCCGACCACATACTTCACGAGACTTATTACGAGTCGGGAAGTAACGAGTGGGGATACCATTCCGAAAAAGAAGAACCACTCTCCGATAAAACACCCACTCCACCCGAATCACCGAAAACAACCGTCAATATGGTCGGACAACAAAACCCTCCCGATCTTCTCAACATGAAGATCGAGGACCTTCCTCGAACTATACCAACATCTCGCCAATCTACCATTCGTGCACCCAAAATTGACACTTTCACGGTGAAAGGCAATCACTTGCAAATGGTTAAAGATTTGTGCTTTGACGGAAGGCACAAAAGAGACCCTCATGAGCATCTTGACAAGTTCGAGATGATTTGCAATCTATTCAATTATGGGGAAAATCAGGTCAACAACGTCAAGATGAAGCTTTTTCCCATGTCTCTCACGGGAGAGGCTCACAAATGGTTGAAAGGTTTGGCACCGGATAGCTTGACTACTTGGGGTGCGGTTAGGGAAGCTTTGATTGAGAGATTCTTCCCGGCTAATCGGGAAAGAGAGCTTATAGTTGTAATTAGATCTTTTAGGCAAGATGAGGATGAGTCTATTGTTGAAGCTTGGTTAATAATGAAAGATCTATTGTGGGAATGTCCCGGGCATGGGGTGAGTGACACCGAAATTGTGGGGATATTCATGGATGGGATGAATAGGGAGAGTTATGAGAAGATGGTGATGACGTGTTGAGGTAGCATTAGTTACAAGACCTCAAGTGAGCTTTGGAAGATGTTTGAGGATATGGCGAAAGCTCAAGTTTCTAGGACTTCAAATAGAGATAGGAGGTCGCATAAGGTAGTAGCTAGAGTTATTGAGGGTGAAACATCCGAGGTAATTTCTGAAATTCGGGCACTTTCAAACCGAATGGACGAAAGGTTCTCAATGGTGGAGAACAACTTTGGTGGACTTGAGCGTGATGTGAAGATTATGGCCGGGGGTTGTACTAATTGTGGAGGTCCACGTCATCCCGATGAGTGTGACTCAATAGCTCAAGAAGACGTGAATTTTGTTAAAAACCAACGTCAAGGCCAACATCAATCTCTTTTTCAACGGGGCGGAAATTTCCAAGGCCGATATCAAGGTAACTATTCTAACTCTTCTAATACTTATTCTAACAATCGTGGTGAAAATTTTCAAAATAGGTGGCAAGAAGGATGACAATCATGGCGCGCCTAACCAACAACAACCACCATCACCTCCAAGGCGAGAAGAAGACGAGGGCGAAGGATCACCTCTCATGGCCATGATGTCCAAGTTCCTTGACAAACAAGACAAACGAGAGGAGGCCCAAGAGAAAAGGAATATCTCAATGGAGAATTATTCCAAGCTTTTGAATGAAAAGATCGGGGGCTTGCATGACAAGACTGATATAAACAATCGCAACACCCATGCCTTGATTTCCAACTTGGAAAAGAGAATTGATAGAATGGGCACTCAACAAAGGCAACCGGGAACTCTTCCAAGCAACACCCAACAAAACCCGAATCAAGACAAGGGCTCATGGAGGAGTGGGGATGACAAATACAAAGGTCCCCAACACCGGAACGAAACCGTCAATGCCATAACTACGCGATCCGGCAAGGTAATTGTTCTTCCTAGTGATCACTCTTGTGCTTCTAACATTTCTCCACAGGTTGAGCAATTGGATAAAAGAGTGGATGACGAACTAGAGATGAAGTCACCGCCGATGGAGAGCACGTCGGTTCCTAAAGCCACACCGATCAAGGAAACCGTGTTGAAACCCTACCAACCGAAGATTCCTTTTCCACAGAGATTGATGAAGGAAAAGATGAAGGAGCGAATGGATAAGTTTGTAAGTGATCTAAGGAAGTTGCATATCAATATCCCGTTTTTAGATGCAATTGTGCAGATGCCAGGATATGCAAAGTGTTTGAAGCAAATTTTGATGAACAAGAAAAAGTTGGCTGAGGTGGAGACTAAAATTTTGGAAAATGTTTGCTCGGCGGCAGTGGCGGGTAAGTTACCCGAAAAGCGTAAGGATCCAGGTAGTTTTACTGTTTCTTGCAAGATTGGTGATTTGACTGTGAGTAAGGCATTGACAGATTCAGGTGCTAGTATTGATTTAATGCCTTCATCTATTTATGCTAAACTGAACTTAGGTAAACCTAAACCCATCAACATGAAAATTCAATTGGCGATAAATCCGTTATAAGACCTATGGGAATTTTAGAAGACGTGTTGGTCAAAGTGGGTGGTTTGGTCTTTCCGGTGGATTTTATCATTATTGATGTGGGTGATGCATTAAACGTACCCCTTATTTTAGGAAGACCATTTCTTGCTACGGCCGATGCTACCATTGAGGTCGGGCGTGGTAAGCTTACATTGAGAACGGGGGATGAATCGGTAGAATTCTTGAACACTACTTCTTTTTCTTCACCTAACGTTGTTAATTCTATTGAGACTGTTTGTGTTAGTTCTAGTGATTCTCAGAATGATGAATGGTCGGAAGATGAAGTGGAGAAAAAGGGAAATGAGGGGAAGATAACACTAGTGATTAATTCTCGACCGACAAGTAGCCGAAGTGCCAAGATCCGTAAATTGTACGATCGTGTCAAGTCCGCGGTTTCTCATTGCAATGTGAAGTTGTTAAAAGAACTATGTTCGAATTTGTCAATCAAAGAGAAAGAGGAGTTGATGTTGGAGGTGGATGCTTTTGGTAGAGCAAATGATTGGATTCGGACGAAGATGAAAGATGATTGCTTCCCACCTATTAAGGATGGAACTCCCAACAACTTAAGTGTGGGGAGGGGGGTTAAAGGCCCCAACTTGGTTAATCTTTGAGGTTTGATCAAGTCAAGCTAATGACTCGTAAATAAATAAAGCGCTTCTCGAGAGGCAACCCGTGTGTTTTTATCATTTTTAGTTGTTTTCAGTAGTTTTGTTCTATTTTTATGTTTTTCGTTGAGATTCACAGGTGAGAAATGATTTTGGG
>CM067172.1:79058111-79155611 GCA_034093135.1 Erigeron breviscapus | reverse complement strand
AAAGTGTCGGACATTCGGTCCAAAAAGTTGAGGCTTTTGCATAAACTGATAACATACTAGTTTTCATGAGTATTGGAATAGGATTTCAGGGAAGCCTTCGTTTAGCTCAGGGGTGAGCAAAGTGTCAGACATTCGGTCCAAAAAGTTGAGGCTTTTGCATAAACTGATAACATACTAGTTTTCATGAGTATTGGAATAGGATTTCAGGGAAGCCTTCGTTTAGCTCAGGGGTGAGCAAAGTGTCAGACATTCGGTCCAAAAAGTTGAGGCTTTTGCATAAACTGATAACATACTAGTTTTCATGAGTATTGGAATAGGATTTCAGGGAAGCCTTCGTTTAGCTCAGGGGTGAGCAAAGTGTCAGACATTCGGTCCAAAAAGTTGAGGCTTTTGCATAAACTGATAACATACTCTTTCATCCATCGGGGCAATGCTAATGACAAAGTGTGTAGCGATGATTTGTGGTTACTCAGGCAGTTCCAAGACTTCACCCCCACCCGATATGGTTGTGCTCCTTATATCCTTGCTCGTCACATGCAGAAGCACCGGGAGCGTAGGTATTTATGTGGTCACTTCGTGACCTCGATCATGGAGAGGTTGGGCATGGCAAACACTAGTGAGGGGAGGAGAGTTTTGGATATTGAGCCTACCATTATCATTGATGCCACAGAGTTAAAGAAGGCAAGGTTGATGACTTCGGCGAGTGATTTGGGAGATGAAACGGAGGATGAGCAGGAGCCGCCGGCTCAGAGATAGAGGGTGGAGCCGCCACCCCAGATGGAGCAGCAGCCTAACCCTTACCCGGCTTATGATTTTGCAGGTTGGGGAACCAAGGTTGACGAGATCCTGGGTAATCAGCGGGAGCTTAGGGACACTAAGGACATGATGATGGATGGGCAGAGGACGATGTGGAGCCAAGTGAACCGCCTGGGCTTTCAAAACGAGTACTGGTCTCCCTATATCAACCATTGGATCCGACCGGAGTCTCCACCTCCACCACCGCCCACTCAGGCATTCAGTCCTCCTCCCATTTTCATGCCGGCCAGCAGCACTTATGGATTTTTCTGTCCACATCCTGATCAGCAGCAGCAGCCCGGTTGGGCAGGCCCGAGTTCGAGCGCAGCAGGTACTAGTGGGACCACAGGGGGCACTCAGGATATGCCCCAATTTGGGACATATAGACATACCACTGGAGAGCGCTATTCGGGGCCTGGCTTTGATTTCTACCAAGGCATATTTGGTGAGCCGGCAGATCCTGATGCTGGTGACGGTGTTCCCTCCTCTCATGACATGGAGGAATATTGATCTATCCTATCTTCCTTTCTAATTTCTGAAACTTTTTAAACTTTGAACTTTATTTCTTTTCGATTTGGTTGTAATTCCGTCGTTTAGGCGATGAGACATTTGTAGTATTTTCCGTATTTCCTTTATTATGAACTATGTAGTTGTTTTGGGTATTTTGCTTTTGGTGATTGTCAGGTGATTATTTCAAGTTTGCAAGTTGAATTGTGGGAGAATGCCTTGGAAATTTTTGGAACAAACAAGCGGGTTTATGCTAGCAGTCAGTTCAGCACCCACTTAAATTTTGGCTTCAACTTTGCATTGGTGAATTCTTGCTTTCACCCGGAGGTTTTTCATTGTTCCTTTCTACATTTTGCATTTTTCCCTTTTCCCATTTTTTTGCCTTAGTTATTCGTCCATTGAGGACAATGTACAACTTAAGTGTGGGGAGGGGGATGGTAAATTGGAAAAATGAAAATTTTTGAAGTTTCTTTCCTTTACTAGCATTTTGGTTATGTTTTTAAAATTTTGAGGCTATAGGTTTTGTGCAAAGACGAGAAATGAGGACTTTGAATTTTGCTAATCTAGGATAAAACTTGAGATTGTTTACCTTTAGCTTTCCTTTCCTAGTGCTTGTGGCATTTCATCGTTCCAAGGGGTCATAGGCTTGTTCCGAACTTCAAATAATCTAGGTTGCTTGCGAATTGTACCTTAATGATGAACCTAATATGAATAATAGCTTCACTAGATGATGTATTGGTAGGCACCGCTTGAGGTTTTCCATTTGAATTTTGCAACTTGTGTGCATAAAAAGCTCGAAATGTATTAAATATGCTTGTGGTAATTTGACTCAACATATGTTTGCACACCGGATGTCCGGTCCTTAATTCTTATGTTATAGGTTGTAGCTCTAGTCATTATGTTTGGTCTTTATATCGGGGTGTCTGGGGTGCTGCGGCATCAAACGGGTGGTACATGTGGGAATGCGCATAATTTTTTTCCAATAGTCTAATGCTAATGTGGTCTTTGAGATTCGAACAAGTAAGTCCTTGGGGTAACTTCGTTTTACCTAGCTCACCTAAAGCTTCCAACTTGGGATTGGTTGTCAGAAAGTTCGTTACACGGGTCTCATCGAAAATCACGGGTGTTAAATTATAAAACTTTTTATTCTCACATGTGTTTGTGTTTAGAGCATGGTCTCTGGATATGCAACCCAACCTTGAGTTCTGGCATATGTCTCTTAACGATACTCACATATCCGTAGCGAACCGCTGGCCGGACGCTTAAAGTACACTGTCGTATGATCACCTGATGTGTGGATAGAGTTGCAATTCTAGACCGTAGGAGTATGTTTTGTCAAGGGACTCATAAGTATAACGTAATGAAAACCTTATGGAAAACCAGTGGCGTGAGTGTTTAAGTGGACAATTATACCGATAATCATTGTGGAATATTGCTTATGTTGCCAATAATAATGTTGAAGCTTGCTAGTAGATTATAGCTTAGTAGGAACGAGCCTAAGGTCAATTGGAATGATAGAAATGTTCAAGAGGTGTTAACACAAGCATATGGAAGATTCTAATTGTAACCGAAAGATGGTTTTGCTCTAGATTAGTCAAATTTTCTGATTTCGTCTTAAACTTTGCTCATTAGTTTTTAAATGCATTTGCTTTGCACACCTTCGCGGCGCGACTCTGGTATCTTGCGACGAGACAATAACCCCTGTATTGAAATGCTCCAGCTTTGGCACACCTCGCGGCGCGACTCTGGTATCTGCGACGAGACAATAACCCCTGTATTGAAATGCTCCAGCTTTGGCACACCTCGCGGCGCGACTCTGGTATCTCGCGACGAGACAATAACCCCTGTATTGAAATGCTCCAGCTTTGGCACACCTCGCGGCGCGACTCTGGTATCTGCGACGAGACAATAACCCCTGTATTGAAATGCTCCAGCTTTGGCACACCTCGCGGCGCGACTCTGGTATCTGCGACGAGACAATAACCCCTGTATTGAAATGCTCCAGCTTTGGCACACCTCGCGGCGCGACTCTGGTATCTCGCGACGAGACAATAACCCCTGTATTGAAATGCTCCAGCTTTGGCACACCTCGCGGCGCGACTCTGGTATCTGCGACGAGACAATAACCCCTGTATTGAAATGCTCCAGCTTTGGCACACCTCGCGGCGCGACTCTGGTATCTCGCGACGAGACAATAACCCCTGTATTGAAATGCTCCAGCTTTGGCACACCTCGCGGCGCGACTCTGGTATCTGCGACGAGACAATAACCCCTGTATTGAAATGCTCCAGCTTTGGCACACCTCGCGGCGCGACTCTGGTATCTGCGACGAGACAATAACCCCTGTATTGAAATGCTCCAGCTTTGGCACACCTCGCGGCGCGACTCTGGTATCTCGCGACGAGACAATAACCCCTGTATTGAAATGCTCCAGCTTTGGCACACCTCGCGGCGCGACTCTGGTATCTGCGACGAGACAATAACCCCTGTATTGAAATGCTCCAGCTTTGGCACACCTCGCGGCGCGACTCTGGTATCTCGCGACGAGACAATAACCCCTGTATTGAAATGCTCCAGCTTTGGCACACCTCGCGGCGCGACTCTGGTATCTGCGACGAGACAATAACCCCTGTATTGAAATGCTCCAGCTTTGGCACACCTCGCGGCGCGACTCTGGTATCTGCGACGAGACAATAACCCCTGTATTGAAATGCTCCAGCTTTGGCACACCTCGCGGCGCGACTCTGGTATCTCGCGACGAGACAATAACCCCTGTATTGAAATGCTCCAGCTTTGGCACACCTCGCGGCGCGACTCTGGTATCTGCGACGAGACAATAACCCCTGTATTGAAATGCTCCAGCTTTGGCACACCTCGCGGCGCGACTCTGGTATCTCGCGACGAGACAATAACCCCTGTATTGAAATGCTCCAGCTTTGGCACACCTCGCGGCGCGACTCTGGTATCTGCGACGAGACAATAACCCCTGTATTGAAATGCTCCAGCTTTGGCACACCTCGCGGCGCGACTCTGGTATCTGCGACGAGACAATAACCCCTGTATTGAAATGCTCCAGCTTTGGCACACCTCGCGGCGCGACTCTGGTATCTCGCGACGAGACAATAACCCCTGTATTGAAATGCTCCAGCTTTGGCACACCTCGCGGCGCGACTCTGGTATCTGCGACGAGACAATAACCCCTGTATTGAAATGCTCCAGCTTTGGCACACCTCGCGGCGCGACTCTGGTATCTCGCGACGAGACAATAACCCCTGTATTGAAATGCTCCAGCTTTGGCACACCTCGCGGCGCGACTCTGGTATCTGCGACGAGACAATAACCCCTGTATTGAAATGCTCCAGCTTTGGCACACCTCGCGGCGCGACTCTGGTATCTGCGACGAGACAATAACCCCTGTATTGAAATGCTCCAGCTTTGGCACACCTCGCGGCGCGACTCTGGTATCTCGCGACGAGACAATAACCCCTGTATTGAAATGCTCCAGCTTTGGCACACCTCGCGGCGCGACTCTGGTATCTGCGACGAGACAATAACCCCTGTATTGAAATGCTCCAGCTTTGGCACACCTCGCGGCGCGACTCTGGTATCTCGCGACGAGACAATAACCCCTGTATTGAAATGCTCCAGCTTTGGCACACCTCGCGGCGCGACTCTGGTATCTGCGACGAGACAATAACCCCTGTATTGAAATGCTCCAGCTTTGGCACACCTCGCGGCGCGACTCTGGTATCTGCGACGAGACAATAACCCCTGTATTGAAATGCTCCAGCTTTGGCACACCTCGCGGCGCGACTCTGGTATCTGCGACGAGACAATAACCCCTGTATTGAAATGCTCCAGCTTTGGCACACCTCGCGGCGCGACTCTGGATCGCGACGAGACAATAACCCCTGTATTGAAATGCTCCAGCTTTGGCACACCTCGCGGCGCGACCAAGATCTCTCGCGGTACGATCCTTCACAAAATCTGCTTCGCGGCGCGACTCTGGTATCTTGCGACGAGACAATAACCCCTGTATTGAAATGCTCCAGCTTTGGCACACCTCGCGCCGCGACTCTGGTATCTCGCGACGAGACAATAACCCCTGTATTGAAATGCTCCAGCTTTGGCACACCTCGCGGCGCGACTCTGGTATCTGCGACGAGACAATAACCCCTGTATTGAAATGCTCCAGCTTTGGCACACCTCGCGGCGCGACTCTGGTATCTCGCGACGAGACAATAACCCCTGTATTGAAATGCTCCAGCTTTGGCACACCTCGCGGCGCGATTCTATCTGACAGGTCGACTTTCTCTCTCCTGGGGTATAAATACCAAACCCCACTCAACCCTAAACCTAATCTTGGACACTCGAGCCTCCACACTTTCTCTCCAGCCGATTTTAAGGGTTTTTCAAGTGTTTTTCATCATCAAAACTATTTTGAAGACTTGAAGATTAATTTTGGCTCTTGATTAGTGATTGTAGCTCGGTTGTAACCTCGATTTGGATTATTACTTCATATTTGGTACACTATGTTCTCCTTTTTATTTGAATCTTTAGCTCTTTTCATTATGAGTAGCTAAATCTCTATACATCTATGAAGATGAAGTGAAACAATTAGTTATGGTTGCATAATATTTTGAATTCATGTTGGTTTTACTTAACATTTGTTCATGATCTTAATGGAGTGATTTCTTCTACTTAAACTTGTGTTCTTGGTGATATTTGTGTTCTTCGATAGTGGTACTAGTTGAATGCAAGTATTATTTTAGTTGTTTGTCTATGAATAACTATTGCTAGGTCATGGTATGATAGTAAAGAATACAAGTCTAATAGAAATTACTTTGTTAAGTGGATTTAACGGTTGGTGGTACCACGTTTCTTTCACAAAGATAAAAATTGTTATTTAAATAATCAAACAAACTAGTTAGTTCGAGGAATTGTAATAGGGTTGGTGGTACCACTTGTTGCAAGAAATTGGATTGAATAGGTGATCGAGTCGATTTTACAAACGGAGTGCACCCGGTTGTGTTTTGGTCTTATCACGATTATTATCACCAACACATATGAATTTTGAGCTTAACCTATATGCAACCTAGACTTTTTGCGTAGCGGATTCGACATAGATGGCTTTTTAATTATTTGTTTACAACTCAAACTCTTTTCGTGTGCTCTCGATTAATACCGGTTGAGTACTTTATTTTACTTGTTGATTACATAGTATTCAGAAACGCAAAGTGACAATTCGGTCACACCAAATTTTTTACTTGTTTCACATTTTTTACAACCTTTAGTACAACAATCAGTCCTTGTGTTCGATCCTGGTCTTGCCAGTTAGCTATATTACATACGAACGGGTACACTGCCCGTAAGTGTGTTGTAGTCAGTTAGCGGTAGATCTTGTTATAAATTTTAAACTAGATTTCACACATCAAGGGGCTTAAGTGTTGGTAACTAAAACTCCTATTAGTTGTAATTAGTGATTAGGTGAGCCTATTACCATATTGTTTTTAATCGTTAGACTTATTTAGCAAAACAACAATAAAATCATGGTGGCAGGCTTAAGGCCGGCCCAAAAGAATGAAGTTGGAAGGTAAAAACCTTTGTTGGGTTTCTGCGCAAAAGTAAACAAAAAGAATAAAAAAAAAATATATAGGGTTTTGTCCTGTTAGAGTAGTACGTCGCCTGTAGCACAAAAGAAAATATAGGGACGATTTGGACCTTGGATTTCAAGAAAGATAATATAATAATAAAATAATAATATAATAATAATAATAATAATAATAATAATAATAATAATAAGGATTTTGTTACAGTAAAAGAATATATAGATCAATTGTTTTTCCTTGGGTCCAGCCGCAACATCTGAGCAAAGGTAAAAATAATAAAATAAGAGGAATCAATATTAAATCTTTGTTACTCTCTTTATATAGAATAGAATGATTAAAAGTATGTTTTTCTTAGGAGTATGGTTTGATGTTCCTTGTCTGTAGCCGAAACAATGAGGAAGGCAAAGTGCCTTCTTGAATTTTGGGATGTCATGTCAACGGATAAGGGAATAATAGAATTACAATTGTTATTTTTTGGTTTTCCCGAAATTGATATACATGTATATATATTTATTATATATTAGACAATAAACTATGTACTGTATATAAATATGAAAAGTGTTGTTGTCAACAAAATCGAGTTGTCCTTTTATTAGTCGTAGCAAAGGAAGTGAATGCATACATTTATCTATACTATATTGATAAAAATAAGAATTTTGGTCCTTATACTAGTCATTGAATATGATAAAAAAATGCAAAAGTCCTTATGTTGTTGATGTTGGGGCGCAACAGAAGAAAAAGGAAAAGAAAAGTAACATTAATTGTTGTCTTGTTTTGTCCTTTGGTTGAGTGGTCGATCAACAAAGAAAAAAAAAGAAACAAATTTTGGTTCTTGATTTTATGTAAGTAAATATAGTATTATATATATATGTGAAGTGGTTCATCAATATAGAATTGTATTTTGGAATCTTTCAAATGTGGCATGAAAAAGAGAGTCTAAAAGCATGTTTGGTTTGCAGAATGTTTTTGATGAAATTGGAATCTGTCAAAGGAATTGGAATTAGAATTTGTAATATTTAAAATCATGTTTGGTTCATAAATTTATCAATGGAATTAGAATCTATATAATAATAAAGAGTAAATTACAATTTTGGTCCCTGTCGTGGGTCAAAAATTACCGTTTTCGTTCCTACCTTTCATAAATTATCGTTTTAGTCCAAAAAAGTTTACCCCGACAACGCTTTTGGTCCAAATTCCAAACGGATGTTTATTTACCCATCACGTGATGGGCATTTTAGTCTTTTCATTTTCACAAGACCAAAACCATAAATATCTATAAATTCTTTCATCATCATCATTACCAGATCTTGAATCTTATATTCACACCACCAACATATCTATATCTATATCCAAAACAACATATCTATATCTATATCCATAATTCCATATTATGAAAATCAAAATCAATAATCCATAAACCTAAATCAAAATCTGTAAGTACCATTCTATACCTAAATCTATACATGTATCTCTTTGTCTTCAATCTATACATACCACCACCATTATTACTACCCATAGTCGAACATGGGGTTTGAAACCGGAAAAACACAGACGAATTTGTCTATGGTGGCGGGAGGTATTGGTCACGTAACGACCAAATATGGGTTGTAGTGGTGATATGTAGGCTGGATCTTGGTGGTGGTGATGGGGTGGACGGATCTTGATGATGTGTATGTCGTCGAAATTAAGTCGGCTGCTGATGAGGTAACGGTGTGCGACAAAGTTGTGCTACCACCGGAAGTCGGGGAAGAAGAAGAGCCAAATACTGATGAGGTCACGGTGGTCGGATCTGGCAACCATCACCATAAAACTGCCGCCGCTGCCATTTATTCTTAGGTCCGATTTTATATTTCAGATCTTGTATTTATCAGTTTTTTTTATGATAGATGATTGAAATCCCAAACTTTAAGATTTGGGTTTATTTTTGTTATACTTTTGATGATAATTTTTTTTATATGATTGTGGTTGTTTGTTCGAACAAGAAGGGAAAGTGATGCAAGTTTTCAACTGTATGTTTGTGTGTGTAAACTTCAGGCTTGAAATTTATATATGTCTATACATGATATGATGATGATATGATGTTGATATGGAATTTAAGTTTTTTTTTTAATTGATATTTTTTGTTGAATAATCTGGGAAAAGAAAAGTTTGAGATGATGATGATGATACCTGAAAAGTTTAGATTTAATTACGTTTTTGGTCCTCTTTATAGGAAAAGACTAAAATACCCATCACATGCAGGTCACGTGATGGGCAAATAAACGTCCGTTTGTGAATTTGGACCAAAAGCGTTGACGGGGAAAACATTTTTGGACTAAAATGGTAATTTATGAAAGGTAGGGACGAAAACGGTAATTTTTGACCCACGACAGGGACCAAAACTGTAATTTACTCAATAATAAAATGACATTGTTGCCCTTACTAATATATATTATTTTATATCCAAAATTGTGATAAACTCATCACTCTGATGATCTGACAAATTGTGAGGTACATGCAATGGCGACATATAAACAAAAAGAAATCCAACACAATATTCATCTCTATTCTCTCATAATTTATCTTTCTTTTCACCTTCACCATCTTTTTAATTTTTCCTACCATAGTTATTATTGTAATTATTTTTCAAAGAATCTTCCATTTTCAATATAGTCAAATAATAATCCCTTTTCAGTACAGCTCGAAGATGCTCTCGTATTTAACGATTGGTTTGATTTCGAGTTTGATGATTGGCTCGAAGATGCTCTCGTATTTGACGATTGGTTTGATTTCGAGTTTGATGATTGGCTCGAAGATGCAACCTGGGATCCTTTAATCTAGATCCTTCTCTTCTAGGTAACGACAATCACTCTAGATCTAGATTGGATCGGGGTCAGCCTCGGTGAATGTGATGTGGTGGTGATGATAGTTTGTTGTAGATGTAAGAAAGATGGCGATGAAAGTAGACTAGTAATGTTTGGTTTATGACAGTGAAGATGGCCAGATGGGGGAGACGTTGAAAATGGAATGGGTAAATGAGGGTGTGTTGGTCAATGCATATGAATTCCAAAGGAATTCAAACATTCCACCGTTTATGTGAAGGAAAGTTAAATTCTGTGTTCAAAGGAATTTAAAGTTGTAAGTCCCAACTTGATAGATGGTACTACTGAAGACACCTCTATGTCGATGGTGGAGTTACTTTGCAATATATGCACTGAACTGGAGATGACCAGTTGCAGTATGTATATACCAAGTTCTAGATAGATTACTTATTTAAATGACAATAAGTAAAGAACAATGCAATAATACAAATAACTTGTAAGATAACTTGATGAGACAATATGTAATTTTCAATGTGTAATTTATTTATTGATGTTAAATAAATTACAAGGTTGTTGCGGAACCAAGATAATACAAGAATGTAAATATCCTAACAACCTATGAAATACAATTGATTTACACTCGGAATTTCTCAAGATAATCGAAACACTTAAAGTTGTGAAATGTTCCTTTTAGCGATTGAGAGAATATTGCACAAGTTCACCAAGAATATTGCAGGTTTGCAAAGTGTGAATTCTATCGAAGTGTATTCGAAGAAGTAGTTCGAGAGAACTTGTTCGATAGAAGTAATATTCTTGTTTGTGCAATGACTTGTATTTATAGGCAAAGTTAACATTGGGATGTTTAACTTTGGCCGTACAAATGTGGTTGAGATCATTTAAGGAATAGCATTTAATTCCTTAAAAGGCAGTGTAAAGTCGCATGTTAAAGCAACTTTACTCAACCACCTTTATGTACCTTTTATTACTTAAATAATAAGATAAGGCTTATTATCCGGGTAAAGGTACATAAAGCATAAAAGTCAATTCCTCGTAATCAGTGTAAAGCTTTGTAAGAGCTTTCCACTGATGGTCTCCAGTTTGTAACTGACTAGAATGTCAACTGGGCTTCGCTGCCATTGCCATTCTCTATCTTCCATTTGTTGTCTTCGACTTCAACTGGAATGATTCTTCAACTTGGTCAGTTCTCAACTGGAGGAAGTCTTCAGTTGCGTTGACTGTACGGTGCAACTGGACTTCAATATATTTCTCGACAAATCATCTAGGTCTCCAGTTTCTCTGGACAGTTTCACTGGGTCTCCAGGTGCAACTGGAGACTGGCCAGTTTACCAGGTGAACTGGTCCTAACAAATTCCCCCTATTTGTCTAGAAATATTGGCAAGTCTTTTTCAGTTCTTGTATCTGTACAAGTGTGAACTGGAGAGACTTGTTCGATTTAAATCTATCTAAGTTTCCAAGGCATTTTTATAGATCAATAAATGCCTTGGGTTTTTCTTTTAGGTTTGTTAGATTTTAATCTATTATCTACCTTGTGGTTACAAACTGGTAACTTCATTTATACAAGGAAATGAAATTTATACAAGTTACAGAATGTAAAACAAAATACAAGTAGATAACTGAAAAGAAAGAACTTAATGAGATGGCCCTTCGCCAGTTCTTCTTCTCTTGGACACCAAAGAAATAGGCTGAGAGTCTTCAGGATCAATATTCAACTTTTGCTCAAGATTTTCTTTATGTTGAATCTTGCCCCTTAAGAAGTTCACCCATGCTTTCTCAAACCTATTCTTTTGTGCCTTCGCATCCAACACATTCACCATTTCCACCCATTCGCTGAACCCATATTGCATAGCACCAGGATTGTCAGTTTTAACCAGTGGCCCTCTGGTATAACTAACTTCAACTTGAAAAACTTTGGTGCCTGGCTTGATTGTTACATTGACACCATTGATAGTACCACTATGTCTTCTGGTTGACATGATCTGGGAGTAATAGCTTCTTGCTTCAAATTCATTTGTTATTTTTATACTCCCAGCACCAGCAGCCAGTACAGCGGACTTGATGTCTTCATTAGATACCTCGCCAGTTGGTTCAACAAATGTGCTAAGGTCAGCATCTTTTGACAGTGGTCTTCTTGGTTGTGGAATCCTTCTTGGTGGATTCAAAACCTTCTTCACAACCTTCTTAACATTTGCAATTCGTTTAAGAATCCCACTGGCCCTATTCTCCTTAGCCTTCTCCACTGAAATGTTCAAA
This sequence comes from Erigeron breviscapus, assembly GCA_034093135.1. Classification (NCBI taxonomy): domain Eukaryota; kingdom Viridiplantae; phylum Streptophyta; class Magnoliopsida; order Asterales; family Asteraceae; genus Erigeron; species Erigeron breviscapus. The sequence continues at coordinate 79,143,628 of CM067172.1, read as the reverse complement.
CTCTTGGCATCAAATTCAGCTTCATCCTCAGGATAGTGTCTGTCCAGTTCTACATCCAGCATTTCTTTCAACTGGTCAACTATCCTGGGATCATTCTTGATCCTGACATACTCCTCCTTAGTGATACCCAAAAGATTGGCATCACTCATATCAAGCAACTTGATTTGTGCAAGATGTGCCCTGGCTTCAACTTGGTTTCTTTGTTTCATCTTCTTTCTTTCTTTAATATCATTGCCAAGTCTAGCCAGTCTTCTGCTATCACTATCTGAAACTGGAGGAAGTATATCAGCATTGCCAGTTTCCAGCATTGGTACATCAGTGGCCGGCTGGGCAGATACATCAACAGCTAAACCTTTTCCCTTATCCAACACATTCCCCCTAACATCTTGCTCACCAGCTTCAGTACTGGTAGCTAAAACCATTTCTCTTCCAACTTGACTTCCAGATGAAGTTCTTCCAGGTGCAACTGGTGGAAGGACTGCACTTCTTTCCCCCTTGGCAGCATCTAGACCTGCCCGAATACCTTCCCATTCAGAGGGGTGAGATGGCAACCGGTCAAGAGGCTGCCATGATTGCATGTCCTTACACTCTTTGAAAATTCCACACATCATCCTGAAAGACCTCCATAAATGGTTGGTCTCCTTTGACTGGGTCAAAACATTGGCAGTAACTTGTTCTTGACCAGTTTTTAATTCATTTAGGATCTTGGAGTCTTCATCCAAACCAGAGACAACCTTTTCCTTTACTTCATCATCCTTCTTCTTCAAATTCTCTACTTCAGTTGTCAGTTTTTCTAAAGATTGAGCATGTAGAGATACCTGGGTGTTCAAATTCTCAATGCTGCCCCTCAACTGGTTGATCTCACTGGTGAGTGGGGCCAGATCAACCTGAGGAGTGGCCAGCTTGGTGATCTCAGACATCACCCTTTCAATCAATTGTGCTTCTCTAGCACCCAGCGTATCCTCTATCTTCTGACCAACTGAAGTCATCAACTACTGTCCAAGTTCAGTTACATCTAGGCCAGGTTTTTCAATCAGTTCCTTTACCTGCCTTTCAATCTCCTTCAAATCTACTTCAGATGTTCTTACAGTGTTGCCAAGCAGATTGGAGATTGAGGTTGTAACCTTGGACTGAGTAAGGTCAAAGGCTTCCTTCAAAGTACCAGCCAGATTGTTGCAGCCAGTGACCAACTCATTTAACTTGTTGAACACCAAGTCTTCATTTGATGAAAACTTATTAATCCCCAGATTAACCACCTTAATATTTGTCAAGTGATCTTTGTGATATCTGGAGAAGGACTTGGTGTTTTTGTCAAGTATCTTCTGAATCTCCTCCACCCTGGTTAGAAGGTTTTGAAGATCGGATTGAATTGAGACAACTTGACTGTCCAGTGACGAAGGAGAAGGTGTCACTGGACCAGCAGCAGTTACTACTGGAGCAACTGGAAGAGGCAAACTTAAGGAAGTCTCCCCAGTTGTCATGCCAGCAGTTAAAGATATAATAGGAATGGTGGATGAAGAAAGGACTGGAAAATCAATGTGTTGTTCATGCTGAGAATGCTCAGGTGTGAACAACGGCGTCGGTGGGGGTGGCATTTCTCGAGCAAATGAGAATTGCCCAGTTGGTGAAGGAGCGGTATAAGTTTGGAAAGATATATCAGTAGGTACATTTTCTTGGGAGGGTGAAAGTGAAATTGATGCATCTGGAAGGGAGACTGGAGATGAAGGGTTTTGAGCTTGTACAGAAGCCTCAAAAATCTCCAAGTCTGTTTCAGTTCCTTCAGAATCCGAAGACTCTATCAGGATTTCCTCGTCATTAACATTCATGTCCAGATCCATGAATGTAACTGAGGGCTGACCAGAAGGGTCAGTCTCCAGATGACCTTCCCCAGTTTCCTGGATGGGTGCATCTGTTGGTGGGTCAAATACCGAAGTATCTTCACCAGGGATAGATGTGATTGGAGTTGCTTCAGTTATGGTTTCTCTATCCTCAACCACAACATTAGACGAACTGGAGGGTCCCTCATTATTTTGAGGCCCGCACAGTTGTCTTTCTGACTCACCTTCAATCGGTGCATCAGTTGAAGCGAATGCCAGTTGCATTCGTTCTGGAATTTCGACCTCTCCAGCTTCAGATACTAGAGAGTCTAAATTCCTTAACATATCTGGAGCAGTGTACGGTGAATCTGTACTTAAATATGCTTCTCTGCCCAGAATATGTTTAAAACAGAGAGAGAGAAACCTTGAGAAGGGGATACAAACACCCCTTGTGCCCTTCAGCTTTTGTACCAGGCTTCTAAACAAAATATCCGCAAAGTCTACTCTCAATCCGTTCCACAAGCAGTAAGCCATTTTTGCTTGTGAGGAGTTGATCTGGTCAAGTCCACCAGAACTCCCACCCATACTCTCCACCAGGTGGATGAAAAAATACCTCCATGAAGGTGTAAGACCCTTCATGGTCATCGCACCTTTAGTCTTCAACACTCCATTCTCCAAACACTCCTTGTGTCCCATTTCAAGAAGGACTTGGCGAAAATTAATATTTGGGGGTAAGACGACTGGAGATTCACCCTCTCTCCAGTAATTGAGGTGTAAGGCATCCCTCAATACGTTGGCGGACAAGGTACACTGGATTGTTCCATCCTTTAATGTGAAACTGATGGAGGAACAATCAGAAGAAAGACTGGCAGTGTACCAAAACTCACACAAGTAGTTGTGAAACAACTTGCGTGGGTTTAGAGAGAATGAGGGTCCTATTGGAGAATCGTTCAAAAATTTCTGGATTCTACCAATAAGGGTATTGGACCCTTGAGATCCTCGTAAGCTTGCCATCGGATTATTAGGATTTAGTTTGATGACCGAAGCATTACTAGGAGCACCAGATGCCGGTTTGACATCTGGTGAAGGAGCATATGGAACAGTCAAGAGATTTACATCTCTTGAACGAGATGATCTAGGTGCCATTGAAAATGAAATTGAAAATTTGGGAATTAGGGTTCTTGATTTATGAAGCAGAGAGAGAAATGAAGCAATTTTGATGATTGGGAAGTAAATGAAAGAATGTAGAAGGAAGTAAATGAGTTCGGAGTAAATAAGGGTATTTATAAGGGATTCAAGATCCCAATGAAATACCAAAAATTATATTTTAATAAACAAAATCCTTTTTGTAGATATTTCAACAAAGTAAGTTTGAATTTTGAAATAAAATCATAATTTGCCATGTCAACATTAAATGCTACCATGTCAGCATTAAATGCTACGACGGCTTATCTTACCCACGCGCCCACTCACTTTTTGTTTTCCCAATACAAACAGTTGTCAGGTACTAAAATGGCTTTAAACACGTCAGATCACAATACCAAATGGTTTAAAACACTTGAGTACTGTCACACCCCGTTGTAGCGGAAATACAGGGTTAACAAGAAATTGCATACTAATCAGAAGGTAAATAGAGATTACATCCATTAATGTCAAAACAAGTTTATTACAAGCATAATCGTTCAGACGTGGACCCCAAAACTCGGATATAAACTATCCACAGTTGGAAATGGGCCCACTTAATACAAGTTCGATAAATTGGACAGCCAAGTACAATTAAAGCCAAAAACATGAAAGTCCTCAATGTCTGATGCTAATTGTACGTCCAAAGTCAAGAGATTTGGCCCTATAATGCCAAACACGATTCCAAGACTTACTGATGGTCACCTGAAAAGCATGAAAATTTGAGAGGATCAACTATCGAAATAGTTGGTGAGTTTACAGTGTGTTTGACTAAAAATCAATCGTCGTTTAATGTAGTTATTTATGACAAGACAGTCCAGACCAAAGTCCGACAATAAGACAAATTTCCATCGCACAGGATTTCCCGTCTAAAGTGGGGTGCGGACCAGTCTACCTCACACAGGTCTCCCGTCTATAATGGGGTGCGGACCAGTATACCTCGCACAGGTCTCCCGTCTATAATGGGGTGCGGACCAGTATACCTCGCACAGGTCTCCCGTCTATAATGGGGTGCGGACCAGAACAAGACAGTCAGGAACAAAATCTGACAAGACAACCATTAGAATCGCATAATGGTGATAACTACATGAAGGGGGGATCATTTTAGTTCGTCAAACACAAAGAACAGTTCAGTCAGCCGACAACATGGCAAGTCAAAGTCATTTTGTTCAATATTTCATAAGACAGGTATACACATTTTCAGACAGCCGTCAACATGGCAAGACATAAGACAAATGATTTAATTACCAAATCTCATGGCATAGACAAAGACAAATCATTTATAAAGTAGTCGTGTATACAGTACATGCTTTTCAGGCCCAAAGTAAAAGGAAAAAAAAAGGGCGCCATAAACTCACCTTAGCGATAACAGAGCTAAAAGTATGAGCAGTCTGAGAATAAGAGCAGTCTAGTCTCCACGTCTATCCAAAACCTAGGATATGAGCACGAATGGTGAGGATCAAATCTCACGACGACAAGTATCCTACGTACAACTACTTAGCTATCAATCCTAGAATGCCCTAGCCGAGAATGTGATTTAAACGTCCGTTTCATTTGACTCAAAAATACTAACGTCAATGACATTGTCATTATAAAGTAGTCTAAAGTATCAATTCGTATAAACGAAGTTCAAGTTCATCAGTTGTCAAAAATCTGAAATGACAAACTGTACCAAAACTCGCGGCGCGACCAAGTTGGCTCGCGGCGCGACCTGGGCAGCTCCTCGCGGCGCGACCTGGAGGTCTCGCGGCGCGAGTCGCAAACAAAAGGGGCAGGTCCTGTTCGATTATAACACACCTCGCGGCGCGAGACCCGAAGGGTCGCGGCGCGAGGTTCACCTGAACGAGTGCAGAAATCTGTTTTTGACCATTTTTTTCCGTAACCAAAACGTTTCTAAATCAGTTCTTTTCATTAAAATGACTATATACATGCTCAAAGAAACTGGTAACAACTCTTTTCGCCAACCATTTCACCAATTTAACCATTTTGATTTCAAATACCAAATTCTAAATCAACATTTCCTTTAATCGCCAAAACCCTAATTTCATACCACTTTCATAGGCTTCTAATTCGAATTATATAACTGAAATAAACCCTTTAATGAATTTAAATAAAATCAAAGTTTGAGAAAGTTACTTACCAATTTGTGTTCTTGAGAAATAGGAAGAAAAGGATAAATGATGATTATGATCCTTGCCAAAACCCTAATTATTATTGAAAGATGTTTAATTTCTTTGATTTTCTCTTTAATTTCACCTTGTAAATGGATTTAGAGTATAAAGATCTTTGTGTGTGTATGTCTTGTGTTTGTGGTGGGTCGACTGGTAAAGAAAGAACAGGAGGGAAGTGTTTGTTGTTTTAATTCCCACCACACACAAAGGGGCCGGCCTACGTGGCTCCTTTTTAGTCATTTAAATACCCCAAATTTGGTAAAATGCTTACAATTAAATACCGTTTGACCCAAAGGTTAAAATGTAAAGTGAAGGTATTTTCCCTCGTCTCATTTTAATTAAGACAAGCCAATAAAGTTTCGTCAAAGTGAACTTTATAATATTAAGTCTAGACAGTCTAATTATTTTGTTCAAGACATAACCTTTAAATATTAATTTAAAGTTATCTTAAAGACTCGGCATTCATCTAGATAGCTAATAGTCTACGTCAACAAGATACGTCTAATTTGACTAAGTCAAAAGTCCATAAGTCTAATAAGTTCCACGTCAAATGACTGTCTAATTGAGATTAGGACTAACCCGATGTTAATTAATTACGAGTTGTCACAGCATCCCCTGACTTCTAAGGATTTCGTCCCGAAATCAAGTCTTGCTCAGTAAAAAGATGAGGATAGTTATTCCTCATAAAGTCTTCACGTTCCCAAGTCAAGTCGGGACCATGTTTTGAGTTCCAACGAACTTTGACCAATTTGATACGACTACGTCTAAGTTGTTTGAGCCGTTGGTCTAAAATTTCAACAGGTTCTTCAACGAATTGAAGAGAGTCAGTCACTTGCAGCTCTTCGACAGGTACGACTAAGGTCTCATCAGTCAGACATTTCTTAAGATTCGAAATGTGAAATGTGTGATGAACGTGTTCTAGCTCCTTAGGTAAATCGAGCTTGTAAGCCACGGAACCAATTCTTTGAACAATTTCGAACGGTCCGATATAACGAGGACTAAGTTTCCCTCGTACGCCAAAACGTGCAGTGCCTTTCTAAGGCGACACTTTCAACATGACTTTGTCTCCCACTTGAAACTCAAGTGGTTTCCGTCTATGGTCGGCATAGTTCTTTTGACGATCTTGAGCCGCCTTCAGCCGTGCCCTAATTTCAACAATTTGATCAGTAGTCTTCTGAACTAGTCCATACTTGAATAAACGACGTTCTCCAGCATCAAGCCAACAGACAGGAGATCTACATTTTCGTCCATATAAAGCCTCATAAGGCGCACATTTGATGCTAGTGTGGTAGCTGTTATTATATGAAAATTCAGCTAACGGCAAAAAGGTATCCCAACTACCCTTGAAGTCAATGACACAAGCACGAAGCATGTCTTCCAGCGTCTGAATGGTACGTTCACTTTGCCCGTCAGTCTGTGGATGGTAAGCCGTACTCAAATGCAATTGAGTGCCTAGGGCGTCTTGAAAGTATCGCCATGATTGTGAAGTGAAACGACCGTCACGGTCAGAGATAATAGACAATGGGACACCATGAAGCGATACGATCTTTTCAATATATAATTGAGACAATTTCTTTATTTTCCAACTCTCTCGGATCGGAATGAAATGAGCAGACTTCGTCAAGCGGTCGACAATGACCCAAATAGTATCGTATCCTTTCAGGGTTCGAGGCAGTTTAGTAATAAAGTCCATAGTAATCTGTTCCCATTTCCAGTCAGGGATTTTGGGTTGTTGGAGCAGCCCAGAAGGCTTTTGGTGCTCCGCCTTGACCATTGAACAATTTAGACACTTTGAGACATAAGTGGCGATATCTCTTTTCATACCAGGCCACCAATAAAAGTCCTTTAGTCCATGGTACATTTTGTCAGCGCCAGGATGGATTGAATACCTAGATCGATGACTTTCGTTCATTAAAAGTTCTCTAAGTCCATTATACTTGGGAATCCACACTCTGCCCTTAACATGTCGGATTCCATCGCCATCCAATTCAAACAAACGTTCAGCATTCCACAATGCTTCCTCCTCGATACGCCCTGGCTGAAGGGCATCGTTTTGATCGTCTAAAACTCTATCCCTTAATGACGAGCCAAGATAAGAACTTGCTCTTGCCATGACAGATAGTGAAATTCTATCTTTTCGACTTAGCGCGTCAGCCACAACATTTGCTTTACCGGGATGATATTTAAGATCACAGTCGTAGTCACTGAGTAATTCTACCCATCGTCGTTGTCGCATATTCAACATTTTCTGATCGAAGATATGCTGAAGGCTTTTGTGGTCCGTGAATACAGTACACTTGGTACCATACAGATAATGTCTCCAAATTTTTAATGCAAAGACAACCGCTCCGAGTTCTAGATCGTGGGTTGTATAGTTCTTTTCGTGGATTTTGAGCTGTCTTGAAGCGTAAGCAATGACCTTACCTTCCTGCATAAGTACACATCCCATGCCCTGATGTGAGGCGTCACAGTATACCACGAAATTTTCAATGCCATTCGGTAATGCTAGAATAGGAGCATTACACAGTCTGTCCTTTAACGTCTGAAATGCCTTTTCTTGGGCATCCTGCCAGATGAATTCCTTAGTCTTCTGAGTTAATAAAGTCAAAGGTTGAGCAACCTTAGAGAAATTTTCGATAAATCTCCTGTAATAGCCAGCCAGTCCAAGAAATTGACGGATTTCTGTCGGAGTCTTAGGGGCTTCCCACTTCTTTATCGCCTCGACCTTAGATGGATCTACATGGATTCCATCTGCATTTACTACATGACCCAAGAAGTGTACTTCTCTAATCCAGAATTCACATTTTGAGAATTTAGCGTACAACTTTTGATCCTTGAGTAGTTGTAGAATAGTCCTCAGATGACCTTCATGTTCGTCTTTAGTTCTCGAGTAGATTAGTATGTCGTCAATGAACACGATGACAAACTTGTCTAGATACGATCGGCATACTCGATTCATTAAGTCCATAAACACGGCTGGTGCATTGGTTAAACCAAACGGCATAACCAAAAACTCATAATGTCCGTAACGAGTTCTGAAGGCTGTTTTAGGAATGTCTGTCTCTCTGACTCTGAGTTGATGATACCCAGATCTGAGATCAATCTTGGAAAAGTGTGATGCACCTTCCAATTGGTCAAATAAGTCGTCAATACGAGGTAAAGGGTACCTGTTCTTGACAGTCAACTTGTTCAGTTCTCTGTAATCAATACACATACGCATAGAACCGTCTTTCTTCTTCACAAATAGGATCGGAGCTCCCCAAGGTGATGAACTTGGGCGAATTAGTCCTTTTGCTAACAACTCTTGGAGTTGTTCGGATAATTCTTGCATTTCTGACGGCGCAAGGCGATAGGGTGCCTTGGCCACAGGTGCAGCTCCAGGGACTAAGTCTATTCCAAACTCAACTGGTCTGTGAGGTGGAAGTCCCGTCAAATCTTCAGGAAATACTTCCGGAAAATCTTTAACTACGGGAATGTCTTGAATGTCTTTACCCTTTGGCTTCCTCTCGACAACTAGTGCCAAGAAAGCAGGGTATTCTTTTTGTAGGTATCTATTCGCCTTTATCGCCGATACTAAAATCAATTCCTTTCCTGACTTGTCTCCTTGCACTATTAGGGTTTCGTCATTTTGGAGGGGTATTCTAACAATCTTCTCGTAACACATTATTTCGGCTCTAACCTTAGATAACCAGTCCATACCAACAATTACATCAAAACTACTGAGTTCTATGGGAATTAGATCAATTTTAAAGGTTTCGCCAGACAATGTCAAATTGCAATCTACTAAATGATCTCTAGCAATATACTTTTGACCGTTTGCATATTCGACAATATACGTGTCTTTCATGGGGATAGCTACTATACCAAATCGAGACTTAAATTCTAAGGATATAAAGCTTTTATCAGTACCAGAGTCGAATAACACAAAGACATAATGATTATTGAGTATGAATGTACCTATCACAACGTTGGGATCACGTCGTGCATCAGCAGCATCCAAAGCAAACACTCGACCTCTGCCTTGTCCACCTTGATTCCTTGCTTGATTATTCCCCGCATTGTTCCTTACTGGAACCATTGCATTGTTGTTCGGGTTCAGATTGAGTCTTGGACATGCAGGTCGCAGATGGGTTTCGCTCCCACATTCGTAGCATTTACTCGGTGCCTTGTCCCTACAAAACTTTTCTAGATGTCCCGTTCTTTTACAACGGCGACAAGTAGGACAATTTCCCCTGTGATGGAGATTACACCTATTACACTTAGGATCTGTGCCAGTGTACCTCGTGACGTCCTGAGTAACCACCGCAAAGTTTCTGGCAGTCCTAAACCTCTTGCCATTTCCACTGCCACCATATTCACTACCAGAGGCATGATCACTCCTTCTCTTGACCACTTCAGTTCCAACAGAAGAACCAGTGGTTCTTTTCAAGTCTATCACCATCCGGTTGGTTGCACTAACTGCCGCTTGAAGAGTCATAGGATTAAAAGCGGCTACCAACCTTCGGACATCAGGTGACAAGCCATAACAGTATCTCTCGATCAATTTCTCCTCCGTATCTACCATACGAGGAACTAGCCTAGCCAACTCATGAAAACGAGTTGTGTATTTCTCATTGTCTAGTCCAATCATACTATGATTCCAGAATTCGCCTTCCATTTTCTGTACTTCCTCACGAGGACAGTACTTTTCCATGAGCATCCTTTTAAAGTTCAACCAAGGTATGCTATATGCCGGCTCTCGGCCACGCGTCCTAATCTGCTCGTTCCACCATGACAGTGCATGCTTTTGAAATTGAGTGGAAGCATATTCCACTTTGTGCTCTTCGGCACAACGGCTGATATGGAGCACTGCCTCTATGCTTTCCAGCCAGTTGATTAGACCTACCGGACCCTCGGTACCATTAAATTCTTTTGGTTTACAATAAGTGAAGGTCTTGTAGTCAGTCCCGTGCAGATGCACTCGAGGAATACTTGTTCAGCAGTAGGCTCGACATTGTTACTGTTGTCAGCATGATGGTTATTATTGGCGTTCAAGCTTGCCGTAATCTGTGCGACTAAAGTAGGCATAGCAGCCAATAACTGTTGTGTTACAAATGCTGCCATATTATTATCCCCGCCAGTATTTGGGGTAGGTCCAGGACCAGTGTTCACCTGGACAGTAGCAGCTTCCGGTCTTTGCTGTATGACAGGTTCTTCTTGTTCAGCTTCAGTATTCAAAGGAGTTGATCGAGTAACTCTCTTTGGTGCAATTTTCTTGACTGGAGCCTTTTTCTGAACTTTGCTTTTCGTCTTAGGAGCCATAAGTCTAAGATATGAACAAAAATGTCATTTAGAGATTTCCTTGATAGGTTAAACAGAAAGTAACTTTGCAAGACAGATGACAGTACAATGCAAGTCACAAATTGTTGACTTGTATGAATTTATGTACTAGACAAGACAAGAAAATATGGAAAATCATATTTCTAGAGCTGAGAATAAGCAGTTGACATAGTCTGAACAAGTATGTAAGCCAAAAGACAATCGTATTTCATTGATGTTCAAAATTTTACATAGCCTGGTATGTACAATCCAAGAACATGTGGGAAAACTTCATCCACAACGATAGACTACATAGTCGGAGCAATACGATTTAAAGACACGTGGGAAATACATCCACCAAAAAGATTACAACTCAAAGTACAGAAGTACGAGTTGTTATAAGTTCTAGGTTTACAATACAGAAAGATTATTACAAGATTACATCTTGCAAATAACGACGATTAGCAAAGCCACCACCAAAACCACCACGATGGACATCAACCAGATCAACCTCCCAATAGTTTCCCTTCCTTCTCTAGCAACAGATATAGCCTCAGCCGCCTGATAAGAAGCTCCAGTCAACGCCTGAGCTTGATTTTCTATTTTCTCCCTTGTACAGATGAGGAAATTGTTCATCCTTGACAATTGTCGGCGATAATATTCCGACCTATCAGCTGCAGATGCAACTGGCATAACGGTACTTGGATTGTAGACAGGCACTCTAGAGGGACCCGCAGCATACGGATCTCCCTGAAAGAATGAAAGACCAAGTCCACAGTTGCCCTGAACTGGTGCAGAAGGACCAGGAGCATAAGGCATACAAGTTCCCTCGGTAATCCTCCTCTGATATGGAGATACCGGTGTTACAGATGATTGAACATGGATAGACACATGTTCATTTCCAGATTCACTGGAAGATGATACTAAATTGATAGGGCGAGATTCATTGCCTGATTCCTCCATTGGTTCCTCTTCATAAGAGTCAGGAACATAAGGAATGGAGTTTGCTAAGACAGGAACTGGAGGTGTACAAGGTACAACAGCATTAGAGCTAACTCCATCCGACATGACCAGTCTGAAAAGATAGTCAAAGAATCCATATAAGTCAAATGGATAAGGCAGTACGTCTCAAATGGATGATACAGTACGCAACAAGAGTTTCAAAGAGATCTTTGTCTAGATTATACACATTCGATTTGGGTTTCTATTAGCAACATATCTCAAATGCTTATATATAGGGTCACCCGCAGCCTTCCCACCACATTTTCAATATGTTGTTAATATAATCCAAATTATCACGTATATAAACCTTATGTATACACATACGAGTTGAGTTTCTATCCCTAACATACCTTCAATGTTTATATATAGGGTCACCCGCAGCCTTCCCACCACATCTACAGTATGTTGTGAATATAGCTCAAACTATAACGTATATACAAAATCTAAGATATTTATTTCGAGCCTTATATTATTTTACATAATCGGGACGTAGTTGATCAGGTTAGGTCTAATTATAGACAAATAATATAACTCCTGAAATAAGTATCCTAAACCTAAAAGACTTAGATTTCCTATATGAAGCGATCATGGCTATAGATTGAGTTATTCACGAGGAATAGCTCTGTATTCACTATAACCCTGGCTCTGATACCAATTTTTGTCACACCCCGTTGTAGCGGAAATACAGGGTTAACAAGAAATTGCATACTAATCAGAAGGTCTAAAGTGGGGTGCGGACCAGTCTACCTCACACAGGTCTCCCGTCTATAATGGGGTGCGGACCAGTATACCTCGCACAGGTCTCCCGTCTATAATGGGGTGCGGACCAGTCTACCTCGCACAGGTCTCCCGTCTATAATGGGGTGCGGACCAGTCTACCTCGCACAGGTCTCCCGTCTATAATGGGGTGCGGACCAGTATACCTCGCACAGGTCTCCCGTCTATAATGGGGTGCGGACCAGTATACCTCGCACAGGTCTCCCGTCTATAATGGGGTGCGGACCAGTATACCTCACACAGGTCTCCCGTCTATAATGGGGTGCGGACCAGTATACCTCGCACAGGTCTCCCGTCTATAATGGGGTGCGGACCAGTCTACCTCGCACAGGTCTCCCGTCTATAATGGGGTGCGGACCAGTATACCTCGCACAGGTCTCCCGTCTATAATGGGGTGCGGACCAGTATACCTCGCACAGGTCTCCCGTCTATAATGGGGTGCGGACCAGTATACCTCACACAGGTCTCCCGTCTATAATGGGGTGCGGACCAGTATACCTCGCACAGGTCTCCCGTCTATAATGGGGTGCGGACCAGTCTACCTCGCACAGGTCTCCCGTCTATAATGGGGTGCGGACCAGTATACCTCGCACAGGTCTCCCGTCTATAATGGGGTGCGGACCAGTATACCTCGCACAGGTCTCCCGTCTATAATGGGGTGCGGACCAGTATACCTCACACAGGTCTCCCGTCTATAATGGGGTGCGGACCAGTATACCTCGCACAGGTCTCCCGTCTATAATGGGGTGCGGACCAGTCTACCTCGCACAGGTCTCCCGTCTATAATGGGGTGCGGACCAGTATACCTCGCACAGGTCTCCCGTCTATAATGGGGTGCGGACCAGTATACCTCGCACAGGTCTCCCGTCTATAATGGGGTGCGGACCAGTATACCTCACACAGGTCTCCCGTCTATAATGGGGTGCGGACCAGTATACCTCGCACAGGTCTCCCGTCTATAATGGGGTGCGGACCAGTCTACCTCGCACAGGTCTCCCGTCTATAATGGGGTGCGGACCAGTATACCTCGCACAGGTCTCCCGTCTATAATGGGGTGCGGACCAGTATACCTCGCACAGGTCTCCCGTCTATAATGGGGTGCGGACCAGTATACCTCACACAGGTCTCCCGTCTATAATGGGGTGCGGACCAGTATACCTCGCACAGGTCTCCCGTCTATAATGGGGTGCGGACCAGTCTACCTCGCACAGGTCTCCCGTCTATAATGGGGTGCGGACCAGTATACCTCGCACAGGTCTCCCGTCTATAATGGGGTGCGGACCAGTATACCTCGCACAGGTCTCCCGTCTATAATGGGGTGCGGACCAGTATACCTCACACAGGTCTCCCGTCTATAATGGGGTGCGGACCAGTATACCTCGCACAGGTCTCCCGTCTATAATGGGGTGCGGACCAGTCTACCTCGCACAGGTCTCCCGTCTATAATGGGGTGCGGACCAGTATACCTCGCACAGGTCTCCCGTCTATAATGGGGTGCGGACCAGTATACCTCGCACAGGTCTCCCGTCTATAATGGGGTGCGGACCAGTATACCTCACACAGGTCTCCCGTCTATAATGGGGTGCGGACCAGTCTACCTCACACAGGTCTCCCGTCTATAATGGGGTGCGGACCAGTATACCTCGCACAGGTCTCCCGTCTATAATGGGGTGCGGACCAGAACAAGACAGTCAGGAACAAAATCTGACAAGACAACCATTAGAATCGCATAATGGTGATAACTACATGAAGGGGGGATCATTTTAGTTCGTCAAACACAAAGAACAGTTCAGTCAGCCGACAACATGGCAAGTCAAAGTCATTTTGTTCAATATTTCATAAGACAGGTATACACATTTTCAGACAGCCGTCAACATGGCAAGACATAAGACAAATGATTTAATTACCAAATCTCATGGCATAGACAAAGACAAATCATTTATAAAGTAGTCGTGTATACAGTACATGCTTCTCAGGCCCAAAGTAAAAGGAAAAAAAAAAGGGCGCCATAAACTCACCTTAGCGATAACAGAGCTAAAAGTATGAGCAGTCTGAGAATAAGAGCAGTCTAGTCTCCACGTCTATCCAAAACCTAGGATATGAGCACGAATGGTGAGGATCAAATCTCACGACGACAAGTATCCTACGTACAACTACTTAGCTATCAATCCTAGAATGCCCTAGCCGAGAATGTGATTTAAACGTCCGTTTCATTTGACTCAAAAATACTAACGTCAATGACATTGTCATTATAAAGTAGTCTAAAGTATCAATTCGTATAAACGAAGTTCAAGTTCATCAGTTGTCAAAAATCTGAAATGACAAACTGTACCAAAACTCGCGGCGCGACCAAGTTGGCTCGCGGCGCGACCTGGGCAGCTCCTCGCGGCGCGACCTGGAGGTCTCGCGGCGCGAGTCGCAAACAAAAGGGGCAGGTCCTGTTCGATTATAACACACCTCGCGGCGCGAGACCCGAAGGGTCGCGGCGCGAGGTTCACCTGAACGAGTGCAGAAATCTGTTTTTGACCATTTTTTTCCGTAACCAAAACGTTTCTAAATCAGTTCTTTTCATTAAAATGACTATATACATGCTCAAAGAAACTGGTAACAACTCTTTTCGCCAACCATTTCACCAATTTAACCATTTTGATTTCAAATACCAAATTCTAAATCAACATTTCCTTTAATCGCCAAAACCCTAATTTCATACCACTTTCATAGGCTTCTAATTCGAATTATATAACTGAAATAAACCCTTTAATGAATTTAAATAAAATCAAAGTTTGAGAAAGTTACTTACCAATTTGTGTTCTTGAGAAATAGGAAGAAAAGGATAAATGATGATTATGATCCTTGCCAAAACCCTAATTATTATTGAAAGATGTTTAATTTCTTTGATTTTCTCTTTAATTTCACCTTGTAAATGGATTTAGAGTATAAAGATCTTTGTGTGTGTATGTCTTGTGTTTGTGGTGGGTCGACTGGTAAAGAAAGAACAGGAGGGAAGTGTTTGTTGTTTTAATTCCCACCACACACAAAGGGGCCGGCCTACGTGGCTCCTTTTTAGTCATTTAAATACCCCAAATTTGGTAAAATGCTTACAATTAAATACCGTTTGACCCAAAGGTTAAAATGTAAAGTGAAGGTATTTTCCCTCGTCTCATTTTAATTAAGACAAGCCAATAAAGTTTCGTCAAAGTGAACTTTATAATATTAAGTCTAGACAGTCTAATTATTTTGTTCAAGACATAACCTTTAAATATTAATTTAAAGTTATCTTAAAGACTCGGCATTCATCTAGATAGCTAATAGTCTACGTCAACAAGATACGTCTAATTTGACTAAGTCAAAAGTCCACAAGTCTAATAAGTTCCACGTCAAATGACTGTCTAATTGAGATTAGGACTAACCCGATGTTAATTAATTACGAGTTGTCACAAGTACCATCACGTGTCACAAATATTGACCAAGTATTCTTAACGTTATAAAAATAAGACAAGACTGAACCTGGTCACTGGAGGATCAGTCCAGTGCCAGTTTCCAACTGAAGAGTTCTCCAGTTGCCATTTTCAAACAAAAACGAATTTTAGTCAGAAAATTATTTTGAGTCTTTCCCCCTAAAATGATGATCCAGACATCAATTAGTGCCAAGATAGTATCACAAAGGCGTTCGATAGCCTGGCGAGCAAAGATTATCTGGACCTCCTTAACTGGAGAACTTCATCAGTGTCACTGACGCGTTCAATAACAAAGAAAGCTCCAGTTTTAAGGATTTAACATTCCCAGTTCGCTGATGAGATGTTTAAAGGTTTTCTCATCGAGAGGTTTTGTAAAAACATCAGCTAACTGTTTGTCAGTGGGGATGAAATGAATTTCAATGTCTCCTTTCATAACATGATCACGAATAAAATGATACCTGATGTCAGTATGCTTTGTTTTGGAGTGCATCACTGGGTTGTGATATATAGCAATTGCACTGGTGTTGTCACAAAAGATTGGGGTCCTTGTAAGTCCCAACTTGATAGATGGTACTACTGAAGACACCTCTATGTCGATGGTGGAGTTACTTTGCAATATATGCACTGAACTGGAGATGACCAGTTGCAGTATGTATATACCAAGTTCTAGATAGATTACTTATTTAAATGACAATAAGTAAAGAACAATGCAATAATACAAATAACTTGTAAGATAACTTGATGAGACAATATGTAATTTTCAATGTGTAATTTATTTATTGATGTTAAATAAATTACAAGGTTGTTGCGGAACCAAGATAATACAAGAATGTAAATATCCTAACAACCTATGAAATACAATTGATTTACACTCGGAATTTCTCAAGATAATCGAAACACTTAAAGTTGTGAAATGTTCCTTTTAGCGATTGAGAGAATATTGCACAAGTTCACCAAGAATATTGCAGGTTTGCAAAGTGTGAATTCTATCGAAGTGTATTCGAAGAAGTAGTTCGAGAGAACTTGTTCGATAGAAGTAATATTCTTGTTTGTGCAATGACTTGTATTTATAGGCAAAGTTAACATTGGGATGTTTAACTTTGGCCGTACAAATGTGGTTGAGATCATTTAAGGAATAGCATTTAATTCCTTAAAAGGCAGTGTAAAGTCGCATGTTAAAGCAACTTTACTCAACCACCTTTATGTACCTTTTATTACTTAAATAATAAGATAAGGCTTATTATCCGGGTAAAGGTACATAAAGCATAAAAGTCAATTCCTCGTAATCAGTGTAAAGCTTTGTAAGAGCTTTCCACTGATGGTCTCCAGTTTGTAACTGACTAGAGGGTCGGTAGGTGAAAATAATATATTGCGGTTTCTAGTGATTTAAGCTTTATAAATTGTTAGTGTTTTACTCTTCTGCTAATATTAACTAGGATATTGTGTTTGCCCCGCCTTGTCGAGTTGTTTGATTTTTGATAATTGTTGATCATTTATAGGTTGTCGGGAATACATAACAAGCTTGGTAAAGTGTTCTTATTTGTGGTTTGTGTATCTCCTAAAGGTAAGATAACTTACTTTTGACACATGAGGGACACAACAAAACTTAGTTTTAATAATTAAACTCCCCTTTTATGTTCTTATAATTATCTCATGCATATGTTGGGTATGGGATATATGAGGGATGTTGACTGGGGTATTGTTTATGCATGTTTATGTAGAACTGAGACTGTTATTGCATGATTGATATATGTAGCTGGTGTTTGAGCCGTGAATGCATTATGTGGACTTGTACACATAGTACACTAGACATGATTTAGGTTGACATGTCACGTGCACGCATAAGGGCCCTAAAATATTATGTAGATATTGGTGTGATATATTTTTAATATATCTTTTGGTGAAAGTCTTGAGCATTGGTGTAAGAGTTAAGCTTAACCCACATGACGTCTATTTAGGCGGAGTGTGCTATGGCGTCACTTGGGGCACTGATCATGTTCTCTTATGAATACAACCTGGTGTTTAGAGTATTTTGGGTGTCGTGGTTGACCACCTGGTGTTAACGGAATACTCATGGATTTGGTTATGCCTATCCATAACGACATAGATGGACCACACAGACCACACACATAACGTAAGGTCTACCCATCAAGTCGGGTGTGGGGTTCCATATTTGGCTATTTAGCCGCCTCACACAACCTTTTTATGTAGTTCATTATGGCATAACCTTTGGTGATTTATGTAGCATATGCAGTTATGTGGATATTGGTGATTATGGGGGATTGCTAGGCACATTGTAGGATTTGATAATCCTTATTATGCAGTTTATGTTGTTTTGGTGTTTATGCCTTTATGTATGCATGAGTTGATTTATTAAAGTGTTTTAATTGGCAATCCTTTTATTTATACTAACCTGTTACCTTACTCAGCTTTAATAGCTAAAACTTGTTTTTTGTGAAAATGTGTTGTGCCCTCAGGTTAGGCAATGATCAGTGGCTTGGTAGCTTGCTTGTGAGATGGGTAGCTATTATTAGAGCTTATGGACGTTGGCTTAGTTACCCATAGTTGCATTATTTAAGTAGACTTATTTATTTAGCCGTTTTGGCCTTTATTGTTGACTATCTTTATTGGGGTTGATTGTGGATTTCATTTACATTATTATGATGATACTGGTTAGTAACACCTTTCTGAAACATTCATAATGTTTTATTGATTCCGTTAGGAATAGAAATCAATTGGGATTTTTAAAAATCGCTTCCGCATTTTATTAACGGTGTTGTGTTTAAAGTTGAAAATTTTTGAAATTCACATTTTTATAAATCAGGGTGTTACAGCTTTACTAGATCTGGAAGAAAAAGAAAGGGTTTAAGAATTTTGTGATTATCAATGGTTGGATCTAACCCAGCGGTAGAGATGGGAACGTGTAGTATGTTGTCCCACGGATGGCGCCAATTTGTTTGATCCAAGAATCGCATGGACCTTCGATCGGGAACATGGGGGGTTTTCTTCGATTTATTGGCGATTCCCTACCGGTGTAAAGCTTTGAGAAGCTTAACGCCATTGTATCGGAGGTGTTGAATGTTGGCGGTGGAGACTTCTCCATGGTAGAGAAGCCGGCCACCTTAGGTGTTGTGAGGGTGAAGAGAACATGCCTCCATCTTATGAGGAAGACCTCTATTTATAAGATGGGTTATCTTGGAGGAAAAGCTAGGTTTAGGGTTTCCCTTGTTATTAGGAAAAGATTTGGGCTGATCCCTTTTCTTTAGGAGGAAGGGATAAGAGATTTCCTTCATATTTGTCGGAGCTCCGTTCTGACGGGCGAGCTCCGTAATTCTGACGGTGGTGAGCTCCGTAATTCTGACGGAGGTGAGCTCCGTTCTGACGGAGGTGAGCTCCGTATTTCTGGCAGGAAACATCCTTAAGCATCCTTCGTAATAGCATATTCACATACGGAGGTAGGGCTCCGTATAGGGTATATCATCAAATTCAAAATTTATTAAGTCTAGAACTGGTGAGGTTTCAACTGATACTAATTTTCTAAAAACTGTGTCTAATCCTGAAATTGTTAATCAAAGAAAATTAAGAGCTGAATGCAGGAAATCTGGAATAGGCAAAGGTTTTGTTAAAAAGGAAACTCTAAATGTTGCTAGAAAGAATTTTAAAGTCTGGTAAAGGTCAGATCAAGCAACAATGGGTATCCAAATCTGATAAGATTTTATGTTATGTTTCCCAGTCTGAGTCAGACCAGATGGTCAGCTTTGGTGAACCCATCCTTGGATGGGTTCCCAAAAAGAACTAATCTCTTATTAATCATACAGGGCAATCATGATGCACATACCTGGTACTTGGATAGTGGGTGTTCCAAGCATATGACCGGATGTAAGTCCCTGCTCTGTAGCTTTAGGATTCGCGTTGGTCCTAAGGTTACATTTGGAGATGATTCTCAAGAAAAGACTGAAGGATTTGGTATTCTTGCAAATGGTCCCCTTACTTTCAGAAGGGTCTCATATGTTAATGGTTTGAAGCACAATCTGATCAGTGTGAGTCAGTTGTGTGATGCTGGTTATGAAGTGAGATTCCGAGCTGATAAGGGAATTGTTCTTGATTTGGAAGGGAATATTGTTCTAGAAGCAAGAAGGGATGAGTCTTTATATTCTTTTGACATGAGGAAGCCAACTGTGACAAGAGAAGTATGTTTCATGTCAAAGACTCAAGATGAGCTGAACTGGTTGTGGCATAAAAGATTGTCTCATATGTATTTCAAAGACATCAACAAGCTGTGTAAGAAAGAGTTGGTGTCTGGTCTTCCAGTGATGAATTATGAGAAGGACAAGCTGTGTTGTGCTTGTGAAAAAGGCAAACAACACCAAGCTACTTTCAAGTCCAAGACATGCTCAACCATTAATAATTGCTTGGATATGCTTCATATGGATCTCTTTGGACCAATAAGTACTCCTTCATTCACTGGAATGAGGTATACTTTGGTCATTGTTGATGAATATTCAAGATATACATGGATCTTCTTTCTCAAGCACAAGAGTGAAGTTGCTGACAGTATTATTCATTTCATCAAACAAGCTGAAATTCTCTACAAAAGGCCTGTAAGGCAACTCAGAAGTGATAATGGTACATAATTCAAGAATATTACTCTAAATTCATTTTGCAGTGAAAAGGGAATTTCACAAGTATACTCAGCTGCCAGAACTCCTCAACAAAATGGTGTTGTAGAAAGAAGAAACAGAACTCTTATTGAAGCTGCCAGATCCATGATGGCTCAAAATAATGTCAAGTCTCATTTCTGGGCTAAAGCAATTCACACAGCTTGCTTTAGCCAGAACAGATCCCTTATTGTAAAAAGACATCAGAATACTGCATATGAACTTCTTAGGGGGGAGAAAACCAGAAATTGGTTTCCTTAAGATGTTTGGCATCCCTTGTTACATTCTAAATCAGAAAGACCATCTTGGAAAGTTTGATGAGAAAGCTGATGAAGGTATCCTCCTTGGATATGCAATAATGATGAAGGCTTACAGAGTTTACATTAAGAGAACAAAAACAATTGAAAACTCTGTTAATGTAAGTATTGATGAAGGTTGTTCAAGGCCAGTTAGTTCTCCATCTGAAGATGAAGATCTTGATTTTGAAGAACTGGCCACACCTGAGAATGAGCCTCCAACTAATCCTCCAGTTGGAGCTGATGATGCTCAAACTCAAGGGAGCAAATGATTGAAGAAGAAGAAAGTGCTCCAATGTTTGAAAATGTGCAAGTTAATCCAGCTCCTGCTGAAGAAATCATTCAGAATCCATATAATGACACTTCAACTAATTCAGATCCTCCAACTCCAATTCAAGCTGATCAGCCCACTCCTCTAGCAGATCATGTTGAACCTTCAAATCTGAATCAGTCTATTGTTCCAATTGCAAGTTCTCCAATTCATGCAACAAAATGGACAAAGTGTCATCCAATCAATCAAATCATTGGTAATCCTCTTTCTGGAGTCAACAAGAAGAAAAGCAATAGGCAACTTTTGCATGTTTGTGAACTTTGGAGTAAGATGGAACCCACTGAGATTGAAAAAGCTCTGGCAGATCCATCTTGGGTACATGCAATGCAAGATGAATTGACACAATTTGAAAGAAACAAGGTTTGGGAACTTGTTCCAAGACCTCGTTCCAAGACTGTGATTGGAACCAAATAGGTCTACAGAAACAAGATAGATGAAAGGGGAGTTGTGATAAGAAACAAAGCTAGATTGGTAGCTCTTGGTTACAGATAAGAAGAGGGAATTGATTATGATAAGACTTTTGCTCCTGTGGCAAGACTAGAGGCAATAAGAATGTTTTTGGCCTTCTCTGCACACAAAGGATTCAAAGTCTATCAAATGGATGTGAAGAGTGCATTTTTGAATGGGAAATTGGAAGAAGAAGTCTATGTTGAATAACCTCCAGGTTTTGAAAGCTCAAAGTTTCCTGACCATGTATTTAAGCTTGACAAAGCTCTCTATGGTATGAAGCAAGCTCCAGGAGCATGGTATGATACTTTATCTAAATTTCTCTTAGCTAATAAATTCAAAAGAAGTAATGTTGACAAGACTTTGTTTGTGAGAAAGTATAATGGAGATATTCTGCTTGTTCAAATCTATGTAGATGACATCATATTTGGGTCTAGCAGTGAAAGACTTTGCAAAAAGTTTTCTGAATTAATGTCCAAAAAGTATGAAATGAGCATGATGGGAGAACTAAACTATTTTCTAGGTTTACAAGTTAAACAGACTAAAAATGGAATTTTCATAAACCAAGGAAAATATGTTAAAGATCTCTTAAACAAATTTGGTTTTAGTGATTGCTCACCTATGAAAACTCCTATGGGAATTGGTGATAAGTTGGGTGAAGATAAAAATGGCAAATCTGTTGACACCACAGCTTATAAGGGTATGATAGGTTCATTACTTTACTTAACTGCTAGTAGACCTGACATTATGTCTGCTACATGCCTTTGTGCAAGATATCAAGCTAGTCCTAAAGAATCTCATCTTAAGGCTGTGAAAAGAATCTTTAGATACCTTAAAGGTAGTCCCAATCTGGGTCTTTGGTATCCCAAAGACTCAGGATTTGATCTAATTGGCTATTCAGATTCTGACTTTGCAGGCTGTAAGATTGATAGAAAAAGTACTTCAGGAGCATGTCAATTGCTTGGTAATAGACTTGTAAGCTGGTCCAGCAAAAAGCAACATTCAGTTTCTATTTCCACTGCAGAAGCTGAGTATGTTGTTGCAGGAAGTTGTTGCTCCCAAGTTCTTTGGATGCAATATCAGCTTCAAGACTCTGGTGTTACTGCTTCAAAAGCTCCAATATTTTGTGACAACACCAGTGCCATAGAAATTACAAACAATCCTGTTCTTCATTCAAGGACCAAGCATATTGATATAAGATATCATTTCATTAGAGATCATGTGATGAAGGAAGATGTTGAACTCCATTTCATTCCAACAGATAATCAGTTAGCTAACCTGTTCACAAAGCCTTTGGATGAATCAAGGTTCAACTATCTCATATGTAAGCTGGGTATGTTAAATATGTAAAATGCAGTGAGATAAGTAATAATAAATCTGACCCCTTAGAATTATTTCAAATTTTAAGGGTAAGCTGAGTCTGACCCAGACTGCCTCCTTGTACTTGGTGTTTTTCTAAGTAAAAGAGGGTAAGCTGAGTCTGACCCAGCCTAGTGGTGATTTTTGTTATTAAATATCTCAGTGCGTTTTATTATTTACTTTATTTTATTCAGTTTATTTATTTATCCATTTTCTGCTTATTGGTGACTGACACGTGTTGAGGTAACGGCTTTTACTGCAAAAAGGTACCCTCACTAGTTGTTTATCCACCAATCAAAATCTTTCTCTCTCCAATTTTCAAACGGTTATTTTTGATTAATATTTATTATAATAAAGTATATATACTCAATTTTAACCTAAATCCCCAAATCACTCTCATTTCTCTATCAATTAATTTTTCGCATTCTCTCTAAAATATGTGTACTGTTCTATTAGTTTTCTTATTCTTCTTCCAAAAATCATACCTTTTACAATGGCATCATCATCTGTTTCTCCTCCTTCTCCAACTAATTCTCAATCAGATTCTTCATCAGAATCTGGGATTCAATACCCAGCTCCGGTAAGCGTTAACAAGCTTTCACCTTATGTGGTGGGAGATAATGTGGTAATTGTTCCATCCGATCTTGATACAAGTAAAATCAAGATTGTGAGTCTTGTATCAGCCAATGTTCATCCTCCTGCTTGGGCAAAGGGATATGATGACGTGGTGTCCTTTTTATGGAACCATCCATTTGGGAAGATGCTGATAGAGCAACCTACTATAGTGTTCAAGGATCTCCTGTGTGAATTCTGGGCAAGCTGCTTTGTTGGACAGAATAAGGAAGGGAAGACTGCAATCTATGGCACAATCCTTAATGGTAAGAAAAAGGTATATATCTCTCTTAAAAGGATTAGGTCTGCGTTTGAGCTGTCTTATATGCCTAATGACATTTATGAAAGTGTGGTTTCTCATGTTGAAGCCAAAAGCATTTTACAAGATATTGGTTACAATGGACCACTGGCTTCAGTTGTAAAAATGAAACATTTAAGTGGGATTTGGAACTATCTTTTAAGCACTCTTTCAAAATCTTTACAAGTAAAGACAGGCAGCTTTGACCAACCCAATGCCTTAGAAATTCAAATTTTCCATGCCTTGGTCACTATGACCAGAATAGATTTTGCTGCAGTTATTTTTAAAGACTTAGTTAGCCGAGTCAATAATAAGAGTCTTATCATACCTTATGGTAGGATTCTTGCACTCATTATTGAAGCAATATTGGATAATGATTTCAGTTTCGCAACTGGTCAGACTGTTGAAATTAAGGCTATTAACAATAACATTTTCAATAGTCCTAAGGAGACTGCGCAGGGTCTGACCCCAGCAATGCAGTCCTTCTTAAATGATTGCAAGATAAGAGATCGAGTACAAACTCTACTCGATGAGGAAGCTGCTAATAAGGAAGTTGTCCCTTCTTCGACGCGATCTGAGTCTGACACTCAATTTGCCAATCAGGGGGACCAAGGTACTCATGCTTCTGAACCCTCAACTTTTCCAAAATCTATTCATTCTTCTCCTTCAAAAGAGGGTGAAGGGTTGGCCACATCATCAGCTACCCTAGCCACACCCTCATCTTTTACTTCAAAATCCGCTTCTAAAAGACCCATTGTTGAGGACTTAGTACCTCACAATGTTTACAAAAAGACAAGATCTAAAAGGAAATCTGTATCAGCTTCTGGGTTGACAAATCAACAACAATCAGACTTAAAGTCCCCCAAGGTGCATTGGAAGCTGAGGAACGTTCCAAAGTTGACTCTGCCACCCAGGCTGATAAGCCTAGCTCACCACACCCATCTGCACTCTCCCAAAAGAGTGTAGACGAGAAAAAGGGATCACCTGATGCTACCCAACCCTCCAAACAGGGTGAAGGTATTGAAATAAAGACCTCCTCCCAAGGTCATACTGTGTCTCCACCTAAATCGCCATCATCATCTGTTTCTCCTCCTTCTCCAACTAATTCTCAATCAGATTCTTCATCATAATCTGGGATTCAATACCCAGCTCCGGTAAGCGTTAACAAGCTTTCACCTTATGTGGTGGGAGATAATGTGGTAATTGTTCCATCCGATCTTGATACAGGTAAAATCAAGATTGTGAGTCTTGTATCAGCCAATGTTCATCCTCCTGCTTGGGAAAAAGGATATGATGACGTGGTTTCCTTCTTATGGAACCATCCATTTGGGAAGATGCTGATAGAGCAACCTACTATAGTGTTCAAGGATCTCCTGTGTGAATTCTGGGCAAGCTGCTTTGTTGGACAGAATAAGGAAGGGAAGACTGCAATCTATGGCACAATCCTTAATGGTAAGAAAAAGGTATATATCTCTTTTAAAAGGATTAGGTCTGCGTTTGAGCTGTCTTATATGCCTAATGACATTTATGAAAGTGTGGTTTCTCATGTTGAAGCCAAAAGCATTTTACAAGATATTGGTTACAATGGACCACTGGCTTCAGTTGTAAAAATGAAACATTTAAGTGGGATTTGGAACTATCTTTTAAGCACTCTTTCAAAATCTTTACAAGTAAAGACAGGCAGCTTTGACCAACCCAATGCCTTAGAAATTCAAATTTTCCATGCCTTGGTCACTATGACCAGAATAGATTTTGCTGCAGTTATTTTTAAAGACTTAGTTAGCCGAGTCAATAATAAGAGTCTTATCATACCTTATGGTAGGATTCTTGCACTCATTATTGAAGCAATATTGGATAATGATTTCAGTTTCGCAACTGGTCAGACTGTTGAAATTAAGGCTATTAACAATAACATTTTCAATAGTCCTAAGGAGACTGCGCAGGGTCTGACCCCAGCAATGCAGTCCTTCTTAAATGATTGCAAGATAAGAGATCGAGTACAAACTCTACTCGATGAGGAAGCTGCTAATAAGGAAGTTGTCCCTTCTTCGACGCGATCTGAGTCTGACACTCAATTTGCCAATCAGGGGGACCAAGGTACTCATGCTTCTGAACCCTCAACTTTTCCAAAATCTATTCATTCTTCTCCTTCAAAAGAGGGTGAAGGGTTGGCCACATCATCAGCCACCCTAGCCACACCCTCATCTTTTACTTCAAAATCCGCTTCTAAAAGACCCATTGTTGAGGACTTAGTACCTCACAATGTTTACAAAAAGACAAGATCTAAAAGGAAATCTGTATCAGCTTCTGGGTTGACAAATCAACAACAATCAGACTTAAAGTCCCCCAAGGTGCATTGGAAGCTGAGGAACGTTCCAAAGTTGACTCTGCCACCCAGGCTGATAAGCCTAGCTCACCACACCCATCTGCACTCTCCCAAAAGAGTGTAGACGAGAAAAAGGGATCACCTGATGCTACCCAACCCTCCAAACAGGGTGAAGGTATTGAAATAAAGACCTCCTCCCAAGGTCATACTGTGTCTCCACCTAAATCGCCATCATCACTCTCTAAAAAGAGTAATGATATCATTAAAGGGACAACAATAGATCCAGCCCAGATCCAAACTGAGTCAGAGTCTATGCACATCTTTTCTGAGGATGACCAGCCAAAGGAGAGAAGTATTGAACGCACTGGTGACACTGCTTCTCCTACCCAAGCTGATCAGACTCTTCTATTCTTACACTTTGAGTCTGCACAGGCTGCCAATGCCCCTTCTATGTCACAAGGAGGGGTACAGGCCTCAAAAATTCTCCCTAAGGATGCCTTGGTGAAACAAAACACCA
The DNA here is from genome assembly GCA_034093135.1 of Erigeron breviscapus. Taxonomy (NCBI): domain Eukaryota; kingdom Viridiplantae; phylum Streptophyta; class Magnoliopsida; order Asterales; family Asteraceae; genus Erigeron; species Erigeron breviscapus. The sequence continues at coordinate 79,117,079 of CM067172.1, read as the reverse complement.
TTGCTGAAGGGCAATCCTCTACCCTTGACATTACACCTGCAGGGTCTGTGTCTGCATCTGTCCTTGGACAGAGGGATCCTGTAGGTTACATGACATTCTTTAAGGATGTCATGATAGCCCCATGTGTAGCAATGGGAACCATCAGTGCTCCTCACGAAGCTGATGAGAATAAAGTCACTATCTCTGGAAGTGACTCTTCATTCGATGATGTGCCTGCCCATCCATCCCCAAGGGGTGTTCTGATGGAAGATGTCAATGTAGGGGTTGATCAATCTCATGATCAACATATTCCCACTGAACCTCAACTTGAATTACAAGTCAATCCTTCTCAAGTTGATCAGCACATTGTCATTTCTGACAGATCTGCTCATGAGACTCACTCTCATGAGAAAATTCACCAAAACTCCCTTAGCCTCCACCCCCTTCTATATTGTAACATCCCAAAACTTAATCGTTCATGTTGACTAACGTCGTTAGGTCAAATTATAAGTCCGTGATATGTTTACGTGGAAATACGTGTTTATATGTTTATGTGCCCTATATGTAAGATTTAATTATCTTTAATGAGTGACAATAAAGTAGACTTAATGATGTGTAAAAGGTCTATGTAGTGTGCGAAAGTGCTTCCATGTGTTATGTATATCCCCATTAGGTGTTTAAAGGTGTAATAAAGCTAATATGAAGTCCAGGGACTAAATCTGACAAAAACTGAAAGTTGAAAAACGGGATTAGGGTTACAATTAGCCTAATCTCTAATTAATTGCAGCCTAATTACATTTCCTAAACACACATACAGTTCCTTCAATTCCCTAATCGATTTCTTAAGGAATCTCCAAGTTTTGGTCAATCAATTGGGTGTTTTTGTATTGAATCGAATTGGCTATCGTTTCTACAGGTAATCAATGTTTTATTGGCCACATTTTCAGATTCAAAGGTTGTTTCTATGTTAAGCAAATCTGATTTTAATAAAGGTTTATAAATAATTAGGGTTTATAATACGAATAAGCAAATTAATGATCAAAACGGTGTCAAACGAGTTTGTAATCGATATGAATAATCAAAATATGTTTAACAATGTCAAAAAACATGTTTTGGGTGAAGCCCAAGTCGATTGATTTCTGGAAAAATCGAAGAACAAGTCGTTTTAGAAATTCTGGACGAAATTAGGGTTTTCTGGTGCTAAGTTCGTTCTGTTGCTTCCCAAACGAACTTCAAGCTAAATTCGTTTGGCAAGAGTTTAAATTCGTTTAGTGGATTATGAGCTAAATTCGTTTGTGAAAGTTTAAGTGTTTTCAAGTTAAATTCGTTTTGAAACCTAAGAGAAGTCTAAGTGGTTCTAATGCTTAAATTCGTTTCTCAAACGAAGAAGAACTTCGTTTGAGGTGTTTTAAATTCGTTGGTGAGGTCCTAAGTTCGTATGGAGCCTCCTAAGTTCGTTTGGGCATTGCTAAGTTCGTTCAGTATGGCCTAAATTCGTTTCAGGAAGCTAAATTCGTTTGATTTTTCAAATGGCCATATCTCTTGAACCGTAACTCCGTTTTTGACAAATAAACTATCCCTAGAATCGTGAGAGAGTCTATTTTCTAATGGTAATAATTTTAAAGGATGATTTTGAAGTCAAGTTTCCTGAAAGGTTGAATTAGTGAATGAAGGTCGAGTTTCGACGGATTCTATGAGTCCTAAAGTCGTACGAAAGTCCATTTAATGTCCCTAATGACTTATACTTCATATGTTAATGTACGATAGGTGTCGGGGAGTACTAATAATCACTGTTAGCTTTTGTTTGCGCGCACAGACTACTACGAGGTAAGATACACTACTTTTGTCACGCTGAGGGTGCAACAAAAATGGTTCGTAAACTATAACCTCCATAACAGTAATGTATAACTCATAGGTGGTTGGGTTGAAATGGGAGGTACTCGGGGATTAATGATGACGATGTTTATGCCTAAAATGCTTCCCCGTACATGTGTTTACGATATGATATGTTATGATGAACGGTGGTTAATGATATGTTTACGATATGATATGTTATGATGAACGGTGGTTAATGATATGTTTACGATATGATATGTTATGATGAACGGTGGTTAATGATATGTTGTAATGTTGTTATGTGCATGTATATGTGGCTTGTTCATCTAGAACACTAGACCTTTTTAGGTTGCCATGACACGTGCACGTTTTAAGGGCCCTAACGTGAAAAGATGATAGTATGGATTAGTTTAGGTTAAAGGTGGAAATCTAAACTAAATACGATAAATGCTCGAGCTAATTAGATGTTAAGTGTTATGCATAACCGGTGCCTTACGGTGGTAATAGGTACATCGTGCCTTACGGTGGTAATAGGTACGTATAGATGGTGCCTGACGGTGGTAATAGGTACGTCATGCCTGACGGTGGTTGTAGGTATGTTAAAATGGTTGCTCGGGTGGTTCCTTGCAACAAGTCATATGTGGCGAGTAGTTTCGGGTGGCCTGATGACCCACCTAATGTCATGAACATAACGTGCTACTCATGGATCGACATTGTCTTTCCTTAATGGTAACTTCGGTTACAACTTAACGGTGACCTAGTCACAACCTAATGAGATGAAATGACGAAATTGATTAGGCACACTTAGGGTCATGGACTCTATGCTTATATGTGATGTGGATATGTTTATACGGTGGTATGAATGCCTAATTAAAATGACGTAATGCTTTAAAGTGACGATTTAAATGGATGAAATGTTTGCTTAAACCTGGTGTTATCTTACTTAGCTTTATAGCTAACACTTGTTTCTTTTAATGTGTTGACACCCCTCAGGTTAGGCAGTGAGATGACGTGTGAAGCTTTGGCAAGAGATGGGTAGATGATCAAGCTGGCTTTAGTTTACCCAATAGCTTCGCTTAGACCTTATGTTATTGATTTCCTTTATGGAACTTATGTAATGACTATGTTATGATGAACGGTGGTTAATGATATGTTTACGATATGATATGTTATGATGAACGGTGGTTAATGATATGTTTACGATATGATATGTTATGATGAACGGTGGTTAATGATATGTTTACGATATGATATGTTATGATGAACGGTGGTTAATGATATGTTTACGATATGATATGTTATGATGAACGGTGGTTAATGATATGTTTACGATATGATATGTTATGATGAACGGTGGTTAATGATATGTTTACGATATGATATGTTATGATGAACGGTGGTTAATGATATGTTTACGATATGATATGTTATGATGAACGGTGGTTAATGATATGTTTACGATATGATATGTTATGATGAACGGTGGTTAATGATATGTTTACGATATGATATGTTATGATGAACGGTGGTTAATGATATGTTTACGATATGATATGTTATGATGAACGGTGGTTAATGATATGTTTACGATATGATATGTTATGATGAACGGTGGTTAATGATATGTTTACGATATGATATGTTATGATGAACGGTGGTTAATGATATGTTTACGATATGATATGTTATGATGAACGGTGGTTAATGATATGTTTACGATATGAAGTATGTTTTAGCCTTATCTTTGCGCTTATCGACTCTATCTTTCAGTGAAGGAAAGATGGTTAACACTCGTCAAGGCAACTTACGACGCGATGGAGTTACTGCAAGCATTACCCCACCTGTCCATCCAGGTGCCGGTGTTAGTAATGCTGCCAATGCTGCTGCTGATGCAGCTAATACGAATGGAAATCAAGGAAACCCCCAGCAAGTAAATCAGCCAAGCCCATTAGGTCCTATGCCTCCGCCTCCCGGCAATCCACCTAGAGTTAACGAAGCAGTGGTGGAGCAAATCCTGATGCAGCAGAACCAACTTAAGCTGACAGAGTCTCTTGATGGTCTTACAAAAGCAATAAATGAAGAAAAGGAAATACACAAGAGTACTCTGGGATAGCTTGAGAAAACAACCAACAAGTTTACGAGGGATGTCACCATAGAGCTTCAAACAGCAAACAAGTCTCAAGCTCAATTCAAAAATGAGTTGCTTGAAGTGTCTAATGGTGTAATGAAGCACATTGGAAACCTCCATAATGATCATCTTGAACTGCTCAAGGCTAGCCTCCTCAACAACTTTAAAGTGGAACTACTCACTCATAAATTGAGTGGTGTTCTTGCAACTCCAGTCAGCTCTGTCTCTCCTGATGATGTTAAAAAGGGGGAGAAGAGTAATGTGGCTGCAGAAGAAAAAGAAAAAGAAGAGCAATATGTTGAGAAGGGTCTAGCTGACTTCACAAGGAAAAAGAAAGAGAGAGAGCAGAGGAATAGGTCTGAGGGGGAGTCCATTGATAGAAGGCTGGTGTTGGTTGGTTCTATTGAAAGAGTTGTGGAAGCTGAGAAGGAGACTGAAACTGAGATAAAAATGCCAAAGTCTAAGTTTGGTGGTGATAAGATTGATGAAGTGGTGAATGAAGAGACAGGTAGGAAAAGTGATACAATTGAGGGGGAGACTGATGTGGAAATGGTTGATGCTGGAGAGATAAGGGTGGAAAATACTGTGGTTGAAAATGTTGGTGAAAAAGAGAAGTCTTCCCAAGTTGAACCTGTGTAAGCTGTGCCATCTCAATCTGAGTCAGCTCCCAAAAAGAAACAGACTGAGTCCTCTTCTTCCAGTGAGGATAACAAGACTTTGAACCAGTTCATGATAAAGAAAAGACCTACTGAAGCTGGTCCAAGTGTTGTGAAAGAACTTACTGATGAAGAAAAAGATTGGGAGACTGCCAGAGAACATGCTATATTTTTTAATGTACTAGTTGAGGTGGCATACAACATGATAGGGAAGATAGAAGAAAGGTAAATGAGAGAAAGAATGCTTCTGACCCGGAAATTGCAAAGATTCTTTAAGAGCAGTTAAATAAAGAAGATGAAGAAGAAGAACTTGCTGTTGTTGGGTCAAAGAATAAGACTAAGGGCAAGAAAGTGGTGGTTAAACCAACTCCAAAGAAGAAAGATGAGGCTGCAAGTACTGAAATCCATAAACAGTGGGATGTTTTGGAAAAGAGGAAGTTGACTGAAAGAATCACTTCAGAAAATATCCAGAGCAGATCACTGACTGCCAGATGAAAAGAAAGATAGGGCAGTCTATTCCATGCATTAGAATCACAAGAGTTGGATTTGAGAAAAGTAATGAAATTTGTGATCTTGACAAGCTAAATGACTTGGGATACACAGAGTGGGTTGAGCTTCATAATATCATTACTGGTATTAAAAGCATTCATCAAGAGACAGTCATGGGGGCCATTGAGAAGAAATTCACTGGCATTATCAAAATCAAGATTGACATCTCTCGCCTGCCAAGACCCAGAGCCTTTGATATGGATGATGAAGATGAGTCAACAGAGCCTTTAAAGATGAAAAGAAGAAGATTTGAAAGGATAGCTGCTCTTGAAGGTGATCATTCATATTTCATCAAAAACTTGAATCCTTTAGAGCTGCTTCAATTGCTATCTAAAGAAGCTGTTGACAAGATTTTTAGTCATCTCAATCTGTCTCTTCCCAATGGTGTTGAAAATGCAAGGAGTGGATTGTTCATTACTGAACCTGAGCATGGAATGTACTTTGTGAATGCCAGAGGTCAATTGGTGTTTCAGAGAAATGTTGAACTTACTGAGGTACCACATATGCACCTATTTACCTTATACAGATTTTGTGTCAGTTTTAGTGAACAAGGTAATGGGTATGAGTAGTTTCTCATCAATGAGGGTCTAGATAGGAAGTTGGCTATCACTATTTCCCCATCTTATGAAGTTAAGCAAGAATCTGTAGAAATGATTGGGGAATAGTTGTTAATTTTGTAATATTTTCATTCCCTAATATATGCAAGTAGTTTGTACAAATTCAGTTTCTGCTTTATATTTCATATCAGTTTAAAAGAACCCAAAAGATTCAAAGGGTCACAAGCTGTTAGTCATTTTTTTTAACTTTGATTCTTTGTAAGCTGATAGTTAGAAGTGTGTTGGATTTTGTCATCACAAATAGGGGGGGATTGTTGAGTCCTAATGTTCATTGTAAATTTGGTGATGACAAATCTGATAGTAAAACACTTAGAAATCTTTTGGTTCTTGTAATCTGATCTGGGTCAGACTAAGCTGACACAGCTTGCGATCTGTTTCTGGCCCAGATCATTCTTCATGTTTTGTATTGTAATATCTTATGGATGCAAGTGTTATTCAAGCTGCAACAACAATGTTTATAACATTCAATGCAAGTCGAAGAGGAGGATTGAAAATAGAAGACCAAGCTGGTAGTGGAAGTCAGCTTGGAGATACTTAGACAGATTGGTGCTCTGGAAAATGGCTCAATCTGTGTCTGACAATCAAGTGAAGATACAACTTGGATTGAAGATAAGGACGAATGACGTGACTAGGAAGAATCCTAGGATCCAGGTTGGTGGTTGGATTTACATATGCGTGTCCATACTCTTATTGGATGAAAAAGAATGAGTGGCAGTACTTGGGGACCACAAGTACTATGAATTGGCACGATCAAATATTCCCTTTGACATCCAATAAAAGATGAATACGTGGTTGAATTGGACACCAAGAGAAGAAGGGACTTCGCCTATAAAAGCCTCATTCCTTGATTGCATATGTGTGGCATTCCTGAGAATCATTCTTCACATAAGTTTTCTTTGCTCTTATACACAGCTTAGTCTGTATGATATCAGCTTGGGCTGATTCTCTTGAGTAGAAACTTGTTGGTTGTAATTTGTTATTTCAAAGGGTTGTTTAGATATCTGTAGGCTATCTTGTTTCCGCAACAACCCTGTAATTCTTTGTATAGATTATTTTTCTTAATAAAGGATTACTTTGAAAATTACAATATGTGTTAAAGAATGTCTCTTATTTTACTTGCTTTACTGTTTTGTTGATTCTTGTTCTTTACATTCTTATTATCTAAGATGAGTCTTTAAAACTATTTGTAAAAGTTTGTAAAGATCGAAGTAAGTTGTATTCACCCCCCCCCTACAACTGTTCTGTGTACAATATACTTTGGTATATTGATACACCTTGGGACGTATCAAAGATGTTATAGCCATATTATGGTGATTATGAAATGATGGACAAAAATGAGATTTGTCAAAGAGCTAACTCAATAACAATGTATGACTTGAAATGGGTAGAAGAATGCTAGTGAGATTAGTGTCTAAGGTTAGTTAGCCTAGAATGTGATAAATGGACTTATGTACGTATTATGTACTTAATTTGCTGGGTTGAAAGCAATTTCATTTGTATTTGTGGTTATTTTGATTTTTGATTGTCGTGAATGAGGTGAATATCTTTGTATACACTTATATATGCCTTGGGTCGATTATCATATGAGTGAAATGTTCATTTGAAAACTAGAAAACTGGCCAAAACACACTGTGATCTGAATCTAACACAATGTGTTTTAATTGTATTTTCTAAAAACACAATGTGTTTTTATTGTGTAATCCAAAAACACATTGTGTTAAGTTTTAAATCACAATGTGTTTTTGATAGCGCGTGAAAATCAAAAAATTGTTCAAACACACTGTGATATGAACTTAACACAATGTGTTTTCTAAAAAAAACTAAAAACACATTGTGTTAAATTTAAATCACAGTGTGTTTTGGCCAGTTTTCTAGTTTTCACGAAAACTTTAATTTTCAAATGATCACAACCCTATCATATGATGGTAAATTATGTGTGTGGTAATCGATTCGACGTTTAGGCCTAAGTTTGTGTTGTCTACGTATGTATGTGTGTATGAGTTTTGGTGTCTATGCACATACGGATGTATAAGCTTTGAAGTCCACGCAAGTATTGAGTGTGAGTTATTAATTTGATATGGATCCATATATACATTATTAACGCAAACGTGAGCATGCAAGAGATGATATGATGAAACCATAGGCATAATTTACATGTGAGAGTCCTTTGCATTTTTGTCCTCCTTCGTATATATAAATGTATGCAAAATTTATTCATTAATTCTTACATTTATTTTGTGTAAATAGGCGTATAAAATATACTTCAACATATAGACTAAGGTCGTATAGAAAGTGTGTTAGTAAAAGATCAACACGTGTATCCTTGTCACACAAAAATACATGTTCCGGCTGCTGCTGCTAGTTTGTTACGTGTAGTTAATCATGGATTGTGTTTGTGTACACTACAGTAGCCTCTATATTTCCGATAAGGTACGGTACGGACCCAAACACAACATACATACATACAAACAAACAATCAATTTGATATTGATTATATCTACAACACACCACCACCAACAACAAAAACAATTGAATTTGATCAAACTGAAACTGAAATGGAGTGCGGGAAATGAACTTCATTAAGTTATACAAGTAATTAAGTACTATACCAGCTGCCAGCAATAGAAGGGAAGAAGAAGAAATATGATGAAGAATATTATAATAATGAATATTAATAATAGTGTGGATGAGGCGGCGGCAACTAATACAGTGGTGTCCATCACATTGTTTGTGGGGGTGCTGTGTTTGTGTTTAGTAATCGGACACCTGCTTAATGAATACCGTTGGGTTAACGAATCTATCACCGCCATCATCATCGTACGTACTCCTCCTCCTTGTTACTAGCATTATTTAATTAATTAGTATACAATTAATTAGAATAACTAATTGCAGGGGTGTGTAGTTGGAGGAATAGTATTAATAGCAAGCAAATGGAAGTTAAGCAGTAGTTTGCTTAGATTTAATGAAGACCTTTTCTTCATTTATCTACTTCCCCCTATCATCTTCAATGCTGGGTACGTACCAGTACCCACCATGTATCTCTTAATTTCCTTTATACATATGTATGTATGTAGTACGTGTTTTGAATTAATATAAGTTGATATACCTATATACGAGTAATAATATACAAACAGGTTTCAGGTGAAAAAGAAGCAGTTTTTCCACAACTTTTTGCCAATAATGTTGTTTGGAGTTACTGGTGTTTTCATTTCCACTTCCATCGTTGCTGCCGGTACCATCCACCCCATCACCACTTCTACTTAATTTATATAATTTTACTCTCTAGCATATTCTATTCTCATTATGGGTATATTTGGCAAAACTAGCTGTACTGTAACTTTTTATCAAAGCTGTTATTCATTAGTGATGTTTGGCACGATAGTTGTAGCTACTAACTTAGAAGTATAAAATGACAAAAAATGACACAAAAAGATAACAACCGAATATGTCACCATATATACTGAAAAATATATTTCGAATTGCATTAAGCAGATTAAAACTAATCTTCTATAGTACTAGTTGCAATATCATCATGGCTAGTTGCATTGCAAAAAACACAATAATCCGACAAAATCTTCCTCACAATATACTCCCATTTTCCATATGAAACCATCTACTTTGCTTATTACAAAGATGATGAACCAAATAACTTTGGTTATTTGCTCACACTTCGTCTTTAACGATTTTGATTCTGTCTCGTTTTTAGCCCCACGAAACAAAACCCGAACCATAGTGACCCCATTTTTTACCATTTCAAAGTTAATGCAAATTCTTTAATGAATTTGTGAAGTAATGGGATGCATCTTATCAAAAGTTAGAACAACATTAATGTTCAATTTACTTCAATTATTCGTATCCGGATCGATCGTTCGCGCACCAATCGAGTTCTTTAACTTTGCAAAACTTTTCAAGATCCTAATATCAAAATCTGTATAAACTCCACTATAAACCATAATGATACAAAAGACTTAACGTCAACAAATTTGACAAGTTTTCACCTATCAGGATCACACCAGGATGAATATGTGAACAAATTCAAGATCTAACAAACAATCTTCAATCAATCAAGAAGCCAGAAAGTAAATTTATTATTATGAATAGAATATAGAGTCCAGATTACACAACAATTATCTAGATATAAAGATTATATCTAGATCAGAATTACCAGAAATAATATCTTCAAAAATATGAGAGAAAATATCAAAAATATAAGCAGAATATTATGAAGGGTTGAAACCCTAATCGACCATCTTGTTGTTTATATACTCCAAGATTTATCTTGACTGCACCCTCTTCTTTTATCTCTTGTCAAAACTGATCCAAACTCTTACATCTTCCAGAATATACACAAATAGCCCTTCAACTTATTTATCTTGTCAAAACTGATCCAAACTCTTACATCTTCCAGAATATACACAAATAGCCCTTCAACTTATTTATCTTGTCAAACCTGCATATAACACAATCATGCAATAAGAAAACATGTTTAAGAATAATTTGACATTTCATTTTAACATCCCCCCTCAAATTAATCCTTAAACATGTCTATCAATCCCAATTTATCACAAAGAAAGTTGTGTTGATTTATGCTCAAACTTTTTGTAAAGACATCAGCCACATTAAGTTCTGACTGTATCTTAACAGTGTTTAAAAGACCTGCAGAAATTTTCTCTCTTACAAAATGCAAATCAATTTCAAAATGCTTAGTCCTTTCATGAAACACTGGGTTTGCTGCTATTTGTATAGCTGCCTTACTATCACAGTGAACATCAACAGGAATAGAACAAGTAATACCCAAATCATTCAACAAATGTTTGAGCCAAATTATTTCACAAGTCACTGCTGCTAAAGCCCTATATTCAGCTTCTGCTGAAGACTTAGCAACAGTGTATTGTTTTTTGCTTTTCCAAGAAACCAAAGTATTACCAAAATATATAGAAAAACCAGTGATAGATTTTCTGGTAGTAATACATCTTGCCCAATCTGAATCAACAAAACCAGTAAGTAAGTTATCATTACCTTTCTTGATATGCAATCCTTTACCTGGAGCTTTCTTTAAGTATCTAAGAATCCTTAGACCAAGATCAAAGTGTTCTTGAGTAGGAGCATGCATAAATTGAGAAAGACATTGAACTGAATAACTAACATCTGGTCTAGTTAAAGTCAAATATATCAATTTTCCAATCAATTTCTGATATACAGTGATGTTATCAAGCATTTTACCTTTTTCAGTGAATGGTTTCACTGTTTTATTCATCTCAAGAGGAGTATGCATAGGTTTGCATCCAAGCATACCAAAATCATTCAACAATTCCAAACAATATTTCCTTTGAGAAAGACATAAACCATTTTCAGTTTCTAAAACTTCTATGCCTAGAAAGTATTTTAACTTACCAAGATCTTTGATTTTAAACTTAGAACTTAAAAACATCTTAACATGTTCAATTTCTTTGATACAATTACCAGTAATAACTATATCATCCACATAAACCAAAAGAGCAACAAATTTATCATCAATCTTTCTTGTAAACAAAGAGTAATCAGATTTACTCTGATTGAAACCACATTCAAGTAATGCACTAGACAATTTTGAATTCCATTGTCTAGGTGCTTGCTTAAGTCCATACAAAGATTTATTCAGTTTACACACCATAGAATTATTTCCATTAGAATAACCTTGTGGAATTTCCATATATACATCTTCACACAAATCACCATATAAAAAAGCATTATTGACATCTAATTGAAACAAAGGCCAATTATTATTAACAGCAACAGTGAGTAAGCATCTAACTGTAACCATTTTCACAACAGGTGAAAATGTTTCATCAAAGTCAATACCAACTCTTTGACTATATCCTTTGGCAACCAATCTTGCCTTATACCTCTCAATTTCTCCATTTGCTTTATATTTAATTTTAAAAATCCATTTGCATCCTATAGGTTCTCTATCATGAGGTAAAGTAGTCAAAGTCCAAGTATTATTTCTGTTTAAAGCTTCCATTTCCTCATTCATTGCATTAACCCAATTTACATCTTTAACAGCTTCATAAAAACTTTTAGGTTCAATGCTTTTATTTAAACTTGTAGCAAAACAGAATAGGTCAGGTTTAAGATGAGCATAACTAACAACTTTGTTAAGTGGATATTTAACTTTCCCTTCTAATTGATAATCATTAAGCCTTTTTGAAAGAGTAGTATGCCTAGAAGATCTTCTTAAACCATCATTATTAGTATCAGAAGTGCCCTCAGAAATAATATTATCATTTATATTTCTAACAATAGTTGCAGCCTCTTCTGTTCTGGTAGCTACATTTGGACTGCCACTAGATGAAGTATCTGTGGTAGAAACAGTTGGGCTGCCAGTAACAGAAGGGTTACCATCAATTGTAGAAAAAAGATTCTTGTCTTCCTCTTCATCATTGGGACTTTGATACATGACTTTTTCCTCATTATCAAACAAATTAAAAAAATCTAATTGATTTAAAGAAGTAGGTTTTTTATCACAGTTTTCAGAAATCATTTTGAATGGAAAAATGTTCTCATAAAACTTGACATCTCTTGAGAAAAGAAATGTCTTTCTTTCAAGACTATAAAGTTTATAGCCTTTTTTCACATTAGAGTAACCAACAAACACACACTTTTCAGCTCTAGTACTGAACTTATCATCATTGTTTAAAACAGTTGCAAAACTTAAACAGCCAAAAACTTTTAAGTGTTTTAAACAAGGTTCAAATTTAAACAGTTTTTCATAAGGAGTCAAGCCATGTAACACAGAGGAAGGAGTTCTATTAATAAGATAAGTAGCAGTCAAAATGCATTCACTCCACAAATACAAAGGAATTCCCCCCTGAAACATAAGAGACCTAGCAACATTAAGAAGGTGTCTATGTTTCCTCTCAGCTATCCCATTTTGTTGAGGTGTATAAGCCATAGAAGTCTGATGTAATATTCCCTCATTAGTGAACAAAGAACTGATTTTATTATTCACAAATTCACTTCCATTATCACTTCTAATAATTTTTACTTTAGAATCAAACTGAGTTTTAAACAAGGTTCAAATTTAAACAGTTTTTCATAAGGAGTCAAGCCATGTAACACAGAGGAAGGAGTTCTATTAATAAGATAAGTAGCAGTCAAAATGCATTCACTCCACAAATACAAAGGAATTCCCCCCTGAAACATAAGAGACCTAGCAACATTAAGAAGGTGTCTATGTTTCCTCTCAGCTATCCCATTTTGTTGAGGTGTATAAGCCATAGAAGTATGATGTAATATTCCCTCATTAGTGAACAAAGAACTGATTTTATTATTCACAAATTCACTTCCATTATCACTTCTAATAATTTTTACTTTAGAATCAAACTGAGTTTTAACAAGTTGAATGAAATGAAATATATTATCATAAACCTCAGTTTTGGTTTTCATAAGATAAGTCCAAACAGCCCTAGTATAATCATCTACTATTGTTAAAAAATATTTAAAACCCTCTTTACTTGGAACCCTATAAGGCCCCCAAACATCTAAATGTATAAGTTCTCCAAAAATTCTGGTTTTATGTTCACTAAGAGGAAATGGATTTCTGGTTTGTTTAGCTTTATGACAAATGTCACAAGGCCCCAAATGCTTTTCATTAGACAAATTAAATTTTTTGTAAAAAACAGATAAAGCTTGATCAGCAGGATGGCCAAGTCTCATATGCCATAACAATTTAGATTCAAAAGGAGAACTAACAGAATTGCATACCACATTAGAACAAATAGGCACATCATCATACACATAAAGACCACCCTGTTCATTACCAGTCCCCAACAACTTCTTTTGAATTAAATCCTGTAAATAACATTTACTTTCATCAAAACCTACAAAAACTTTATTATCTCTAGCAATTTTATGGACAGACATCAAGTTAACACAGTAATCAGGCACAACAAGAACATCAAATAACACAAGACCATTTTTAAGATGCATATTACCAATTTTCTGAACCAAAGCACTAGTACCATTTGGATGACCAATTCTCAAATTTAACTCAGAAATATCCACAACATTAGTAAGATATTTTTCAGAAAATGTCATGTGTTGATTAGCTCCAGAATCAATAATCCATTGAATAATAGATTTCAAAACATAAGAATTAAAATTAAACCAAGAACTTTTCCAACAATAACTACCTGCCATATTAACTTGAGGACCAGAAGAAGAAGCAGATTTGGTTTCCAATAAACTCAACAACTGATTAATTTGAGCTTGTGACAGAGAAGGAACAGAAGTAGAACCATTAGAAGCATTAGGAGTCACATGAGAGGAGGAGACATTAGAAGAAGTGAGAGAATTATTACTATTAAACCTGTTAAAATTACCAGAAGGTCTCTTATTACCAAGTTGAAAGCATCTATCCACTGTATGTCCAGGTTTATTACAATGAGTACAATGAAAATTAGGATTTGGAGGTCTAAAAACTCTTTGAGCATTGTCAAAAGTTCTTCTGGACTCATAGTTGTTATCAAAAGTTTTCTTAGCATCATAGTTTTGACCAGAATTTTTGTTTTTATTAAAACTTGATTTAGCCACAAAAGCATTAGTTGCAGGTTTATCATTTATCCCTCCTCTATGTGACTCTTCTCTTGAAATAATAGCATAAGCAGTTTTAACAGAAGGCAAAGGTTCTCTAGTCAAAATATTAGATCTCACAGACATATAAACATTATCCAATCCCATCAAAAACTGCATTAACCTCATCAAATCATTATGATTCTTAATCTCAGTTGAAGCATCACAAGTACAAGCAGGCAAAGTAATCATAGCATCATATTGTTTCCACAAAGATGTAAGTTTATGATAATATTCAGACAAAGAAGTACCACTTTGAGTAAGAGAATTGATTTTATGATGCAGATTAAAGATTACAGAACCATCTATCTTATCATATGTATCTTTAAGTTCTTGCCAAACAATAGCAGCATTCTTTGAAAAAATCTGACCCAAATACAATTCTTGAGAGACACAGCCAAGAATCCAATTAAGAACAACAGCATTACATCTATCCCATTGACTAGCAAGCACAGGATTATCCACAGATTTCGAGCAAGTACCATCAATAAAACCAATTTTATTCTTAGTTTGCAGAGCAAGTTCCATAGCACATGACCACACTTTATAGTTATCTGTTCCTAACAACTTGAAACCAATCAAAGGTGTACTAACAGTGTCACTAGCATGCAAATAAAGAGGATCACCAAAATCTAGTTTACTAATTTTAGTTTCATTTATATCAAACTCATTTTCATGATCAGAGTATTCATTATGCACAGAAGCAGGAGGTGTATTCACCATTATAACAAATTGTCACAAATCACACAAAGAAGATAAGAAAAAACAGTAACAATCACAGAAACAATCAAGTAATTACTAAGCTCCCCCTTCCTTAGAAGAGGACCACATACATCAAGATAAACTTGATTGCGTAAGCCAAGTAATTATCACAATCAGATAACAAATAATCACACCAACATAATTATTAGGCAGAAACTAAGAGTAGAGAGAAGAATACAATACAGCGCTATCGGATGAATAAGAAACCCTAATTTACTCTGGATTCACTTAGTCCAGAGATAAATCAGGATCAGAAAATATGAACCCTAATTTTAGGGAAAATATCAGAAGCAGCAGCGGAATACCAGAAATTAGGGTTTCAATCTCAAACCCTAATTTAACCGATCAAAAAACCCCAAAACACAAATCTAGGGTTCCTGATGGAATACGCCCTAGATTTGAAATAGATCTAAAATAAATCGAGTCGACGATCACCACAACGAACCTGTCTCTGATACCATGAACAAATTCAAGATCTAACAAACAATCTTCAATCAATCAAGAAGCCAGAAAGTAAATTTATTATTATGAATAGAATATAGAGTCCAGATTACACAACAATTATCTAGATATAAAGATTATATCTAGATCAGAATTACCAGAAATAATATCTTCAAAAATATGAGAGAAAATATCAAAAATATAAGCAGAATATTATGAAGGGTTGAAACCCTAATCGACCATCTTGTTGTTTATATACTCCAAGATTTATCTTGACTGCACCCTCTTCTTTTATCTCTTGTCAAAACTGATCCAAACTCTTACATCTTCCAGAATATACACAAATAGCCCTTCAACTTATTTATCTTGTCAAACCTGCATATAACACAATCATGCAATAAGAAAACATGTTTAAGAATAATTTGACATTTCATTTTAACAATATGACCTCTAATTAACTTCGAAAACCAAGTTTCGACCATTGTATTCTTGAACAAGAACTCGAAATCGGGCGATATTGCTATCACTTTTAACCCTTTTTCCCTGAAAGGTTTCAAGATTTGTCGGCCTGTACTTGTGTAGGTATCAAAAAGAAGAAATAACCCATAAATATAGTCATGTTTAAGCTTGCTTGCTTGTTCTTTGGTTAATATTCATGCATGAGGGTGTCGAAACAACTACATGAGCATTCTAAAAAAAAGAGTATAATCAAGATATAAGAGAGAGGGCTCGTTAACAAAATCGAAAGGAAGACAAAGAAGACATGAAGCAGAAGGATGGGTGATTATCGAGTTGTGGGTATTGATTCAATACTATTGAATTACTGATGGAGGTTATCTGTTAGATTTAGGGTACTTTTGTAAATTTAGACATTAAAAGCTACAGCCACATTTTAGAACAAAAAAAAAAAAAAAAAAAAAAAAAAAAAAAAAAAAAAAAAAAAAAAAAAAAAAAAAAAAAAAAAAAAAAAAAAAAAAAAAAAAAAAAAAAAAAAAAAAAAAAAAAAAAAAAAAAAAAAAAAAAAAAAAAAAAAAAAAAAAAAAAAAAAAAAAAAAAAAAAAAAAAAAAAAAAAAAAAAAAAAAAAAAAAAAAAAAAAAAAAAAAAAAAAAAAAAAAAAAAAAAAAAAAAAAAAAAAAAAAAAAAAAAAAAAAAAAAAAAAAAAAAAAAAAAAAAAAAAAAAAAAAAAAAAAAAAAAAAAAAAAAAAAAAAAAAAAAAAAAAAAAAAAAAAAAAAAAAAAAAAAAAAAAAAAAAAAAAAAAAAAAAAAAAAAAAAAAAAAAAAAAAAAAAAAAAAAAAAAAAAAAAAAAAAAAAAAAAAAAAAAAAAAAAAAAAAAAAAAAAAAAAAAAAAAAAAAAAAAAAAAAAAAACAAAGATAAGAAAAAAAAAAACAGTAACAATCACAGAAACAATCAAGTAATTACTAAGCTCCCCCTTCCTTAGAAGAGGACCACATACATCAAGATAAACTTGATTGCGTAAGCCAAGTAATTATCACAATCAGATAACAAATAATCACACCAACATAATTATTAGGCAGAAACTAAGAGTAGAGAGAAGAATACAATACAGCGCTATCGGATGAATAAGAAACCCTAATTTTAGGGAAAATATCAGAAGCAGCAGCGGAATACCAGAAATTAGGGTTTCAATCTCAAACCCTAATTTAACCGATCAAAAAACCCCAAAACACAAATCTAGGGTTCCTGATGGAATACGCCCTAGATTTGAAATAGATCTAAAATAAATCGAGTCGACGATCACCACAACGAACCTGTCTCTGATACCATGAACAAATTCAAGATCTAAACATAATCTTCATCAGAAACAAACAATCTTCAATCAACAAGAAGCCAGAAAGTAAATTTATTATTATGAATAGAATATAGAGTCCAGATTACACAACAATTATCTAGATATAAAGATTATATCTAGATCAGAATTACCAGAAATAATATCTTCAAAAATATGAGAGAAAATATCAAAAATAAAGCTAAAGCTAGTGGTTACCAAACAAAGCTTTTAATATAAGAGAAGCTTTTCATTCAAATTAAAAGCTAAAGCTTCTGAAGCTCTTGAAAAGCTTGTGCCAAACATAGCCTATATGCTGTAATTTCTTTCATTATCTAATACGAGTATATATTTTGCAGGTTGCTGGTGGCTGTTTCCAAAATTGGGCCTCAACGGTTTGACCATCAGCGAGTATCTTAGTAAGTACTTATACTACTTTACACAACACTTTCTTTCCTAATTCCTTTCATTCCATGTTAACATCTTCTCATATATACTTTCTATATATGACATAAATATATGTGTATCATATCATTAATTAATCAGGTATAGGGACTATTTTCTCGTCTACAGATACTGTATGCACTTTGCAGGTACGTTAATTGGTATTGGTATTATATATATTCCCTCTTCTTCATTTTTCCTTTCTCTTTTTGAGCTTAATTCCTATTCATAATTTCCTATTATTCTTGATTAATGCTTCAAACTTATAACTGCTGTATATTATTTACTAATTACTAGCTAGATGCTACTACGGCCCATATATAACTTATTACTTATTAGTCTCTCTCTCTATATATATGCAGGTTTTGCATCAGGACGAGACTCCTCTGCTTTACAGTTTAGTTTTCGGCGAAGGAGTTGTCAACGATGCGACATCAGTTGTACTCTTCAATGCCGTTCGCAAGATCAATGTTGACTCGCTTGCTCCCAAGGCTGCTCTTCGCTTGTTACTTGACTTCATGTATTTATTTTCTACTAGCACCCTTCTTGGAGTCGCTGTGAGTCCAGTCTAGCTAGCTTTAAATTCTTCCATTTTTTAAACCCATTTTATCTAGCTACGAATTGAACTCCATCAGTTGTCATTCCTTAAATGTACGTTTCTACTATACAGGCTGGGCTTTTGACATCATATATTCTTAGAGGCTTGGGTTTTGGCAGGTTAGTTTATACACAAGCATGCATTATTGACTTATTGTATAATGTGGAAAAGCAGTTGTATTCACATAAAAATTTTGATTTAACAGGCACTCAAGTGTTCGTGAAATTTCTTTGATGATTCTTATAGCTTATTTATCCTACATGTTAGCAGAGGTACAGGATGATGCACACACACACATATATATATATATATATATATATATTATATATATATATAGTGGCAGGCATTCCAATAAATTTTACCTACCTTCTGTCATTTGACCTATAACTCTACACTTTGGCTTTGCAGCTATTTGAACTCAGTGGAATTCTCACGGTCTTCTTTGCTGGAGTTTTAATGTCACACTATGCATGGCATAATGTAACTGAAAACTCGCGAATTACAGCGAAGTATGTGCTTTCCAACTTATCTACATTCATTTTTGTAAATATGTCTTGCATCTGGTTGCTTGAGTTTCCTATTATTGCAGGAATACTTTTGCAGCGCTGTCATTTATTGCAGAAACATTTATATTCTTGTATGTGGGAATGGATGCACTGGACTATCAGAAGTGGAAAATGAACATATTAAGGTAATAGCAGTCTTCTAATCAAGCTCATGTCCATGTCCACACATAACCTTTTAAAGCTATACAAGTAGATAATAATTTTTTTCTCAAGTTCCTTTCCGATCGATACATTTTGCTTTCCTTGTATCATATGGAAGTAGTACATACTAATCAGTTTCGTGATATAGTTTTTGGAGATCAATAGGCATATACGGCATTGTGATGTTGTTGATATTGGTTGGACGTGCTGCTTTTGTGTTTCCCCTTTCAGCTATTGCTAATTACATGCATAGAAGTGGTGAGGGACCGTCAAAGATCACCGGGAAACACCAGGTAATTACTACTATTTCCCGTACCTAAGAAAAGAGTGCTCGTGTTTTTTAGAACTATGGAAGGTGCTCTTGGCTTCAAGTTTGGGATACATGAATCTGAAAGAAATTTGTAGAATTAATACGATTTTTGTTTAGATAGTTATATGGTGGGCTGGTCTAATGAGAGGTGCTGTCTCTGTTGCTTTAGCATTCAAACAGGTACGTACGGTCTTTTGAAATCTTTTTAATTCCTTTAGAACGTTGTTTATATGGGCACGTGTATCTTTCTGTAGTTTACTCTCTCTGGTGTGACACTGGATCCAGTTAATGCCACAATGATCACCACTACTACTGTGATCGTACTATTCAGTACAATTGTAAGAATTTCATTATACTTGTCATTTATGTGAAGCCATTTAACTTGTAAACATTTACGAGGACGTACGAATTAATTTCAGGTGTTTGGTTTCCTGACAAAACCTCTAATTAGATATCTTCTTCCTCCTAACACAAGTAATGATGGCCCATCTAGAACTGTATCTGTCAAAGAAGATATGACACTTCCACTGCTTTCTTTTGATGAATCGGCTTCTGAAAATCTCTCTAGAGCAAAAGAGAACATATCAATGTTAATGGAAAGGCCTGTTTACACGATTCACTCTTATTGGAGGAGATTTGACGACACTTACATGAGGCCTATATTTGGTGGTCCTCGTAGCAATAATCTGGCCTAGGAAGGATCGCTATGAAGGAGAACATACGTTAATATTACTACATGAAATAACAGAGATTTTACAAGAAAAGTTAATGGGAATAGCAGGTCTAGAAGTCCATGGAGGATCGATTCACCAACAGGGTTATTTTCAATAGATCTGATATCATGAAGGTGGCTGCGTTCTCAAATCGACTACAAATGTGAGCCAGGGTCATTTTTTTGGGTACATTGGAGAAGACTTGATCAGTGTATATGATCAATACTAATGTATGTTGAAAAGGTGAAAATATTTCTACAGTTGTGATCAAAGTTTGATTGAAGTTACGGGTCGGTTATGTAGTTTATCTATAGTTAGTTTGGAGTCTAAATTGTAATGCTTAAGTTTCTAGGCCGGGGTCTTAGTGTTACATGTTAAACTGTTTATTAGAGGGTTATAACGTTTCTTAACAACACGGAGTTTCAACCCTAGTCTCTATATATGTATGATCTCTTGCAATTTTGTCTACAATATAGCTATTGTTTTAGTAGTATTTTTCATTGTTTTGATGAATTGATTCAATGATCCATGGGATTCTACATGGAAGGCTGAACTGAGATTTTTTGGACGAAATGTGTCTCGATGGACATGTGCGAGTTAACGTTGTCCTAAGGTTTGGGATAAATAGAAATCGAGAAACAAATAAGTAACATAGAAATCCCACATACACAAAATAAATAATTATGGGCTAATTAACCGCTAATGGAGCATGGAAGCTCACTTGATTAATCAAGAAGATACAATAGGAAAGTGTGAGTTGGATGGTTAGCATTTTGGTGTAGATTTCATGCCGCATTTCTTGGGTATGGCCATGGCAGCAACAGGGTTGGCACCAAACTTGGCGAGCTGTGGTTTGTAGCGGCAGAGACAGGGGAGGTTGACCCGACGCATGACCTTGCAGCAACGGCGAGTGGGGGCAGGTGGGCGTGCCCCTGTGATTGCTGGAAGACATTCTAAAAGATCTGTCATCTCTACATTGCAAACAATGGTGCTGCTTGCTGGTGCAGTAGTACTTGCACTAACTGATGATGATAGGATAAGTGATATTATCAAAACACACCCCAGCACAGTATTTGCTCTGCTTAATCCTGCCATTATGTATTACTATTATGTTTGTATAATTGGTGTGTTTGCATGATTTGATAATTAATGTAGGGGAATTTATATAGAGAGATCGAAGTAAAGTGAGTCGATGATGAGGCATGTGGGGGGCATGTGAATCTGTATGTTTTGTAAATTAAGTCCGTGACCATTTACATGAATAACTGGCCCGTGACCAATTAATTACTCCGTATTGGATCTACAAGACCATGCACTAATCTAATCTAATCTAATTCATTAATATAAAGACCATTTCAGTATGACCATCATTATTAGGCGTTGATCGGACATTTCAGTATACATAACGCATATAAAGATCATCAGTGTTAGGCGTTGATCGGACATTTCAATATACATAACGCATATAAAGACCATCATTATTAGGCGTTGATCGGACAGTATACATAAAGTACGTAAAAAGGTGTCCAAAGTCAGAGGACGATTGAGTTTGCATCTTAACGGCACATACTCACTTTCACTATTGTATTTTTATAATTACTAAATATACCACCTAGCTAGAGTGGTACTTGCAATTGCAAAATAAAATAAATAAATAACCAGCGTGATACTTACTAATTAAAACCAACCAACCTGCAAGAGATTAGTAACAAGTACTCCATGTCGTATGTATGTATGTTTGGTTGCTAGAGAATCATATATATATTCCACAAAAACCATTTAAGGTAGCTAGGTCAATGATGAGTCATGAGTAATCACTGGCTTAGCTAGCTAGTTGTTGTACGTATGTTCATATATAGATAAAACTAACTAATTCGATCAAGACTTCAAGTAGCTAGCTGGAAATTTAAGTTAACAACGAAAACAGCAACTTGTTCCACATGATCATATGAAATTAATTAATATATTGAAAGACTCGTGTTCCACATAGGCCACGATGGCTTATCTCATCCAATCTTGGTCACCTAAAGTATTAATTTCGCGACGACTTTAATTGAGGACATTTTGCGACGATGGGTTACTTGTAAATCTATCTTACTATCTAGCTAGAAATCTCTTGATCGATGATGAATCAAATCAATCATTCGATTGTACGTAGACTAATTTATTGGGAATAAATGAAATAAAAGGTAAGGTGTTGGTTTAATTGGATAATTAAGAAAATGAGAAATTATTAATCCTCCTAACAAAATAGCCTGAAAATCCTCTTAAATATTGGATGATAACATATGGAAAAATCAGGGGGCAAGATTAGGAAAGAGAATTAGTGGATAACACATGTCATCTTTTTAAAGTTTTAGGAGGATTTTTAGGCTAATCTTTAGGAGGATTTATCATTTTCCAAGAAAATATATGATATATGCGCATGTTTGTTTGTTTGTTGATACGGAGATCATGGGTGGGTCCGCGCAAGTTAAGTTGAACCACCCAGCCCAGCCCGGCCACTAATTAATTAGAGTAAATTACACTTTTCGTCCCTAAACTTGGCACATTTTTCACTTTTCGTCCCTAAAGTTTAAAAATTACAATTTTGACCTTAAACTTGGCAGAATTTTGCAATCGACATCCTTTGGCCATACGGCGTTAAGTTTCAGTCGTTAAGTCCCACACGTGCAAAACACGTGAGGGACTAAAAGTGCAAAAGGTGACTAGTTCAGGGACAAAAACTGAAATTTACATTATATATTGTCATCATCTTCATCTTCTCCGGCTGAGTGGCCGGAAAATTCACCGGAAAACTTAAAATGTCGATATCTCACTCGTTTCTTCGAATTAGACCACGAAACCACCACCAAACTTCTCAAAATTAATTTTCGCACGAATCCTAACCAAAAGATTTCAGATTCAACACTTGCCGGAAAACTCAAAATACCGTGGTCACTAAAACCGAGCGTAATAGAGTAACCCGCCCTCCAATTAGATAAAACCGAGGTCTTCCATAACGAGAGTCGTGTCTCCACTAAATCAAATACTGGTTTCCAACTCTTGAATAAATACTTTAAGACCCAAATACGTGAAAGGAAAAGTATGACTTACAAATTAGTTTATCCGCTAGCTCAGAAATTTCGGGTCATCAACACTGCTTCCATAAAGATTAGACTTGTAGAAATTGATTTTTAACCCCAAAACAAGAAAGAAGACTCTCATAAGTCTAGTGATACACTCCATATTGGATTTAGATCAAGCAACAAATCATCATGCTTTCATGTTACTGATCTTCTGTCTCAAATCGATCTGGAAATCACAAGGTTTTATTCGCGATAGAATTATGAGCATGTTGATGTGATGATTTCTTCATTTCGTTGAGTTTGGTCGGCAGTTCGTTTTCCGGCGAGATTTTGAGTTTTTCGGCAAGTGTTAAATCTGAAATCTTTTGGTTAGGATTCGTGCGGAAATTAATTTTGAGAAGTTTGGTGGTGGTTTCGTGGTCTAATTCGAATAAACGAGTGAGATATCGGCATTTTAAGTTTTCCGGCGAATTTTCCGGCCACTCAGCCGGAGAAGATGAAGATGATGACAATATATAATGTAAATTTCAGTTTTCGTCCCTGAACTAGTCACCTTTTGCACTTTTAGTCCCTCACGTGTTTTGCACGTGTGGGACTTAACGGCTGAAAATTAACGTCGTATGGCCAAAGGACGTCAATTGCAAAATTCTGCCAAGTTTAAAGTCAAAATTGTAATTTTTAAACTTTAGGGGTGAAAAGTGAAAAATGTGCGAAGTTTAGGGACGAAAAGTG
The DNA here is from genome assembly GCA_034093135.1 of Erigeron breviscapus. Classification (NCBI taxonomy): domain Eukaryota; kingdom Viridiplantae; phylum Streptophyta; class Magnoliopsida; order Asterales; family Asteraceae; genus Erigeron; species Erigeron breviscapus. Next base: position 79,093,137 of record CM067172.1, on the reverse strand, counting down.
TACTTTACTCAATTAATTAATTAAAAAAGGTATGTGATGTTGAAAATTTGTGTCGTGCAAGCACATGATGATATGATGCATGGTGGATCTCGTGGACGGTGAATCAAGGAATTGTTTTCTAATAGAATTCGACTTTCCAAAAAAATAAAAATTGTTTTCAACCCAACTGCCAGCCAATCAAGAATGTGTTAGAAATAGTAAAGAGCAGGGGAATGTGGTGTCAAGTGTAGGTGAAGAATGAGAATTGATAATATATCACTTTTTATCATAAGTTTATCCCTACTATACATTATCTAACTAGATCTTTATCCTCTTTATCCGCGTAAAACGTGAGTAAGTTTACTAAAATCGTTTTTAGTAAATTGGGTAAGAATTAAGTAAGATCATTAAAGGTAAAAATATAGTTGAAATATAAGCAATTATATTGTTTAAAACCAACTTTGAGTCAGGTCAGCTCCAATTTTTAATTTCTTTCCAAATCAAGTTTTGCATCAATAAATTTTGTATTAAAAAGCCAAATCAATAAATGTAAATACTTAATAAGAAATTGAGTTAAACCAACATCAATGTCTTGAATCTTCAGTCTTCATCATTCCTTTCAACTCTTTGTTTACTGATTGAGTCCTTGTTTTCTTATCTTCTCTTCGTCAGCTTCTCTAGTGAATTTTATCACATATCTTATCAAACCTCCAACATTTTCTCATCTGCACTTGTTACAACTACTTTACACGTTATATGAGCCATTTCCATGCTGATTATGCTTGTTCATAGTTGTATTATGAAGATCTAAAAACAACGCTGATTATGCTTCTTTTTAAAAATCTTCATTCATACCAAAACATGAACAATCATCACAAACTTAATGATTTTTTGTTTACATCACAAAGTAAGTTTACATACCTTTAATTGCTTATATTAATCATCCTCAAAACATGAACAATCATCGGTATTGTCCAGCTCCTCACAAAGCTTTGTCATAAACTCAACATCATTGGCCAAGAAACTTAAGAAACAAAAAAAAAATCAACTACACAATAATTATCTCAAAACATGTAAAAATAACATAAGTTTTCAACTTTATAACAATATATTCATCCAATAACAATTCTAAAAAAAACCCTAAATTAAAATCTGAAAATTCGTACCTGAAGTAGATAAATCCATCAAATTTTTGCCTAAAAAAATCCTTTCTATTTGCCCCTGCACCAAGTTTCCATACAAAAGAAAAAATAGAAGTAAAGTCACAACAAACTTTAGATTTTATTTGATTTTTGTAGGTTATAGAAGAGATTGAAGACATCAATGAAATTTGATTTTGAACATTAAAATTTTTGGTGTAATGTAATATAGGAAGACAGGAGAAAGAAATTTAACTATTTAGGGATCTGATTGAAAATGTGACAGAAATTTATCTATCAGTGTATACATTTAAATTTTAAAACACCCGCCCAAAATATATATCTATTTTTTTTTTTTTTTGAAAGGTGTGGATCATTTGCTCGCAACAAGGGATCTAGCTTACGTTGTCTTAACCGGGTCCGCGCTAGAGAGCCCCTCACCTCAATACCTAGTAGGAGGAGAAACTCCCAACTAAACCGCCCGAAGACACAACATTTAATTGGAATAAAACCTTACCCCCTCTGCATGACTCAAACCTGCTTCACTGGAGGACTTTCTTTGTGAAATTCCTTGAAAATATCTTTCCCATGTCTCGAACTCAAGACCTCCAGCATGTAAAGCTGGTGCTCAACCATTGAGCTATAATAGGAATACTAAATTATTAAATTTATTAAATTAAATCTTACACATACTGATACACCTCCAAAAACACACCAATTTCATCACCCCCATGTCATAGTTCCAATGTGGCAAAGGATAGCTTGACAACACACTCAGGTGATGTCACCTGGGTGTTCTCCTTTAGTATGAAAAGGGAGATTATAATTCTATCGTTTGTTTTATCAATTTCACTGTATTACTCCGTATAAATTAAGGAGAAAAAAAGTGCTACACGGATGGGCTTCCATAAATAAGAAATAGTAGTATAGGTCAGACCGGCATAAGGATGGGAAAAATAGACGATTAGTTAGGACCCTATTTGCGTTTATTTGTTTAGATTTATTTATGAGAAATGCTAAGATGACAAATAAATGTTTACAACTTAATTGTTATGTGATATGGATCAACTAAAGTAATAATTTTTTTATTACATTTTCATGTTTTTCTTCACATATTCTATTAATGACGTATACATTTACAAACTTTTGTTTTGTAATTAGTTGTTAATTTAGTAGCTCTTATTTTATATCTTCAAATTGTTTATTGTTAGTTATGCATTTATGTATCAATAATTTGTTATGAAATATGTTACTCCGTAATTGTTATTACTTAAAATTGGTTTTTTCTTTTAATTTGGATTTAATTGCTAATGGTTGCAAAATTAGGTTTAATCTTTGATGGTTGGTTGCAAAAAGTTACAATTAAAGGATAGATATCTTGATACCGTAACTAGGGATGTGCATGATTTGGTTGAAACCAATTAAACCAGTTAAACCAGACCAATTGTACGGTTTGGTCGGTTTGGCATTAAAGGTTTAGACCGGTGGTTTGTTTTTCCCTATAAACCGTTCATATGGTTTGGCTTTTTAGAGATTAAACAACCCATTAAAACCAAACCGGACTATTAGGTTAACATATATAATTACAAACATATTGTTATATTTTTAATTATGTCATCATATTAATCATATAATAGTGTTGTTCTTATATTTTACTAGTATAAATATTACTCCCTCCGTCCCATTTTAATTGTCCTATTTTGACTGGTCAAGTCTTTTTCTTCCGACTTTGACCGTAAATATCTTTGTTTGTGTTATATATTAGTTGATGAAAGTTGTATCAATAAAAAGTATATTTTAAACTCAATCAATTCATATATGTTATATCAAGTGCTATATAACACAAACAAAGATATTTACGGTCAAAGTTGGAAGAAAAAGACTCAAAAGGTCAAACTATGACACTTAATATGGGACGGAGGGAGTAATACTTAATAGTTGTGACATATGAAACATATAATTCACTGTCTTAGTATCCTAGCTATAACTACATATTTTATTTATTTATATTTAAAAGGCAAACCGACCAAACCAAACCGGCTTCAATGGTTTGGTTGGTTTGGTTTAGCAAATAACCTGGTCGGTTTGATTCGAAAAAACATTAAACCGTTAATCTTGGTTTGGTTTAGATTTTAAGTTAAAACCATCCAAACCGGACCATGCACATCCCTAACCGTAACTGGACAAATAACCATATTGGTTGAGTATTTCAAAGATATAAAGAAATTGGTTTTTCAAAAGCGATTAATGAAGATAATGAGATTGGTATTAAAACGGATATTGATCTGATATTTTTACAAAAGCATTTGATTCAAAGGACTTTTTTTTTTAATGAGAGTTTAAGTAGTCAATAGTTTCGTTTATGATAGAGTAAAACTTTAGTTAATTATGTTTGCATAAAAAATTTACATATAAAGTTGATTTAAGCTTGATAGGTCCCTGATATCTTTATTAAAGAAACAAACTATATCTCTAAATATATATATAAAAGAGAAACCTTAATTCATAATTAGAGAAGTATAAACCTTTAGATGAAGTTCAACTTTTAATTAGAGCCAACTTTTAATTAGAGCCATTAGATCATATGATGATGTCATATACCTTATTTAACTTTTTTAGATTTAATTTTATTTTAATAAATTTAAGTTAATATTATTTCCTTATTTGAAACTTCGTGTCGCGATTTGACAGCGGGAGGTCTAGCATACGGTGTCTTATCCGGGTCCGCGCTAGAGAGCTCTCTCGAAGTAGAAATGCCTATTTCAAATACCCAATGGGGGAAAACCCCTACTAATCCGCCTGAAAGCACGATGATTAATAGGAGTAAACCCTGCCCCCTCAGACTTGAACCTGTGTATACCCAAGTCAAGCCCTCATAGAAGGACTACCTATATCTCAAAGTTGGTGGAACGGGGATTCGAACCTGAGACCTATAGGTCATCAGGAGAACTCCAAACCACTACACCAACTCATCATTGATAGGATTTTTATCATATAACAAATAAAATTTGGTTATAAGGATTTTTGTATAGGATTTTTATCATATAACGTTTTTATTAAATCAATGTTTTGAAAACCGGACCGGATGTCAAACCGGCCTTCTTAATAAAGAACTAAAAAACAAATATGGAGTCTATAGTAAGCTATCACAATTATATATCACATAATTGTTAACATAAATTTTATAGGTTAATAAAACACAAATTATTTATCATAATTTGTTAACAAAATTTTATCATAATTTGTGTTAGCGTTTCATAAAAATTAATTGTATGAAAATTGCAATGATATTATGCATAATCTTAACTTAGATTAACACAACATGCGATATATAGATTGATAATTAAATTGCTTAGTAATTTTAGTGTATAACTAAATTATTCAAGCAAAACGTTAAAGCATAAGTGCAATGACAATGCAGACATATCCGGATAAATGAAAGACATCCAAAGAAACGAAAACCTTACTTAGAGAGACCTCTAATAGATGATATATCCATTTTTCAACTGTCTGGTCACTGTTAACCGGAATCTAAACGACCACTAATGTAACTTCATGTTTTTAAGTGGTTTAATTCTTACTTGGTTAAATATTTATCAACTTATGATATTATAAAATTTTAATATGTCATTAATTATATATGTTTCCCGCGTATTACGCGGGTAATAATCTAGTGAAAACATAAAAAACAAAACAATACTTCATGTTTTTCTCGAATACATAGATTAGTCATTAGTATTGCTATTGCTATTGCTATTTTCATTATTGAGAAAAAGAAAAATAGAGGTGGACTGGACTCCCAGATTCACGGCGACACGGTCCGTATTATCCTAAAATCGCCGCGCCTTCTTCTTTCTGTCAATCTTCCTCCCTTGACAAGCAATTACATATTTACAAAAAATAAAAATAAAATAACACAGTACCTACTAAATCTTAATTAATTATTATTATTTTCTTACATATCCATCCATCCTTGCTCACCAACAAATCTTTTGGAATACCATAATTATTAATATTAATCAATCTCTGCTGCTGTTTTGTTTAAAAAAATAAAAATAATATCTGCTGCTGTTTCTTGTTCTGGTAAGTTTTTCATGTATCACCTTCCTTCCCAACCGACTTAACTTACTGCTGTTAATAACTTGTTGTATTTTATGTTTGGATTCATTTTAGCAAAAAAAGGGTGCAATTTTGTTTCATTTAAAAAGAAAGGATTGAATTGAATTGAATTGGATGTCAAAATTCGAGGGAGTAATAGTATCTGATCATTGGCTTCAAAGTCAGTTCACCCAAGTCCAACTTCGCACCCTTAAATCCAAGGTATTCCTTTTCATTTTTTTATATTTATTTTGTTACTTTTTACATTTATCATCTTTTTATTAGTTACACTCTATAATCATGTCATATCCAATGTGTGTTTTGTGTGTCTATAGTTCATATCTTCAAACATCCAAAATGGCCTAATTAGCGCTTCAGATTTGCCTCTCCTTCTTTCTAAGTTGAAGCCTTTTATCGATATCTTCAAGGACGATATCGATGAAATCTCTCGTTTGTTATCTCAATCTGGCCTCGATTTCTCCAGTGGAGTCGGTTTTGAAGCCTTCCTCAGGGTATGTATGTATCTATTATCTCTTCCCTTTACTTGACAGATTTCATTTCACTTTATTAATATACATCATCGTCGCTATTACGTTGTTGCCCGTCCCCAGGCTTATTTGCACTTGCATTCTCAAGCTGCTGCCAAAATGGGCAATTCCGATAACTCCTCTTCGTTTCTTAAAGCAACGACCACAACTCTGCTTCACACCATCGATGAGTCCGAGAAACAGTCTTATGTTGCTCATATCAATAGCTATCTTAGAGATGATCCCTTTATGTCCCAGTTTCTTCCCATCGATCCGTCTACCAATGCTTTGTTTGACCTTGCTAGAGATGGTGTTCTTCTTTGGTACTTTAATACCCTTAATTTAAATCATCCTCTTTTTTATTCTAGCCGATTTGTCAACAAATTATATGCCTTTTTATTTGATATCTATTTTATTTTTATTTGTGTTTTCATGTAGTAAACTTATCAATGTTGCGGTGCCTAATACGATAGATGAGCGCGCTATTAACACAAAACGTGTACTCAACCCGTGGGAAAGAAATGAAAATCATACTCTTTGCCTCAACTCTGCCAAGGCTATAGGATGTACAGTTGTAAATATTGGCAACCAAGATCTGGTTGAGGGAAGGGTATGTTTCTCTAAGGATTTGTTCTCAGAAAATCTGACATTTTTAGTATTGAAAGTTTGACGACTTTTTGTGTTTGATGATTTTGCAGCCTCATCTTGTTCTTGGCCTTATTTCCCAGATTATAAAGGTGGGGTTTTATCTTGTCATATAACCATTCTCGTAGATATACATATATGTAAGTATTTCTTTTCTAATTTTATTCCTCATCTCATGTTATGTGTGATGTTCAAACCTCCAGATCCAACTTCTGGCTGATCTCAACCTTAGAAAGACACCTCAACTTGTGGAATTGGTGGAGGACAACAATGTACTAAACTTTATTAATATTTTCCTTTAGAATGCAGTGGCCAGGCATCTTTAAATTTGTTCATTTATGAATTATGTATGAAATTTTGAGAATAAAATAATGTTGTTATAAATGTGCAGGATGTCGAGGAGCTTATGGGATTAGCTCCTGAGAAATTGCTACTAAAATGGATGAATTTCCATCTTAAGAAAGCGGGTTACAAGAAACCTGTTACAAACTTCTCGTCTGATCTGAAGGTAACTGCAGCCTCTCCAATCTCCATTGTGCTTATGGCATCTATTTTCTTATATTCATGTTTACCTAGCCAACATGGTACCGTGTGTTACCTGCTTTAGGTTTGGACACGCGTATCCGTATGGAACTTAGACTACATAGAATGAAATAGTTACTTATTATTGGTGGAATGGTGGGGTATATGCTGATTATTAAACATCATATGTAATCTAGATGAGGCACGCTGGATACAATAAGATAAGATGCCTTATGTTCGAAACTCTGGTATTAGGTTACGATATAGTTTTGAATAAGCAAACACTTTATAGCGTCCGCAAAATAATCTAGTTCTAACTATTCTGAAACACCTTTGTTGAATTGGTGCTGTCATTGCTGTGCGATGGAACCTAGGCGGTTCATCTCTTTAATTTAATCCGGGAATTCTAAGTAGTGAACATTATCGATAGACACATTCGGGAATTGCTTTATGCGGGTAGAAATGCTCATTATATAAGCTTATTGTTACAGTAGTCAGCTTTTACATCTAGTCTAGCATCTGCCACTGTCCTGTGGTCTCATTCCAAAGGTTTTTTTTGATGAAAATGAATTAATTAAGTGTTGACTCTAGTTAGAGCTCTGTTTGAAACTACCAATTTTTCCTTTTAAACCACATTAAATAGATAGACTGTTTAGTAAAACTGAATGGTATATGCTAAACGTTTGATCAGCTAACATGATTTGGTGGTAACTTAGAATCTTTATCTTTATCTTTATCTTTATATATACTAAAAGAAGGTTAAATCTAATGACTTATTAGCCAATCACATATCTCTATTTCCTCAAATTGGATCTTGCTTATGTAATGTCACCAATTGATTTACAATATAACATTAACTAGTTACAAATAATGAAATAGATAAATATAATAACAAGAATTACCTGTAAATATTTTTATGGTTTTGTTCGCCAATACTAATCAAGAGGCGTTGCGTCTTAAGATAACGATACATCAACTTTATCTTCATTATTTTATTTATTAAGAAGCTAATTTTACCATTGTTAATTATAACAAGATCTTTCATACATATAAAAATAATATCTGCATATACTTATTTTATATCATGTTTCAACTAACGAACTAAATATACTATAAATAAATGTGTATATAAAATAACGTTCAACGATTCAAAATATACACATTTATATCTACATTATCATCAATTTCAGTAAATATATTAATCAAACTTTTCATTCCCTGAATATTGTTATCGGCCCGTTCAAGTTTCAAATGAACAATAAGATATAATTAAAGAACTACTTGAGAATACATGTAAGAAAAGGAAAGCAAGAAATCTTAATAATTACATTATAATATTTTAAAAAAGTTATGACGTTACGGATTATCTTTTATATTTTGTAATCATCACGTGTATTTGACACGGGTCTAAATCTAGTATTCCATTATGGGATGTTTGGGTTTGTGCTTTGAAACTGATTGTCTTATAATTTGGAATTTGTAATTGGAATAACCAGTTTTTAATGTTTGACAAAAATATCCTGCCTCTAATTAACTCAAACATTTGGGCATAAATCAGTTTCATGCTATCAGCAACGAAACTGATTACGAAGGATAAAACAAAATTACGTAATTGCCACTTTTTTTAACCTAAAGTGGGAGACTTTTACTCCTATCTTACATAGCACAACCCCCTTTTTTCCTCTCAAAATGTTTGAAGGTGTATTTTATGTATTGATATACATCAAGATTTGCTAAACAAGCAAAAAGCTCATTATCAGATTATTACAAATTTTAAAAAACACATCCAAACATGGTCTCCTATGATCTGCTTGATTATAATTCATCACCAGATTGTTAATCACACAATTTTTAAATTTACATCTAAACAACCCCATCAGCAAGATAACGATGTCAATAAAACATCAACATAATAATTTGAGTGCAAGAAGGATACAAATTATCCATTTATCTAGATATTTCACTCGAAATGATTGATATCTCTAAATAGTTTCACCATCGATGAAGCATCTTTTCATCTTTATACGATGAAATTAGATACCGATACTGGAAATACTAGATACTATTTACGATATTGCATATGCAAACGTCTTGCAAATTTGATAAGTGCAGTTCACATTTTGTTCTCTTAGAGTAACCAGGGTGGATCTTCAACAGCTGCGGGGACAGTTCTCAAGAAATGTATAAAATCAAAAAAGTAAATTATGTGAAATATTTACTTCTATAGAAAAAGCCCACATATAAACTATAAAACAGACATTTTGGGCAAGAAAATCAATGAACTCATACCGAGAACAGAGCGATCAAAGCCAACCAAGAACTGAGGCGAATTATATAGAACTAAGCACAGGATGAAGGATGTTTATTAACATTTACATCAATAACTGATTGCAATGTGGGTTTAGCTCAGCTGATTAGAAAGAAGCACCTAACAGGGTCATTTGCTACACTTGTAGGATGGAGAAGCTTATGCTTACCTGCTTAATGTTCTTGCACCCGAACATTGCAGCCCAGCCACTCTTGATACCAAAGATCCTGCTGAAAGGGCAAATCTGGTACTCGAACATGCAGAGAAAATGGATTGCAAGAGATACTTGGCTCCTAAAGATATCGTTGAAGGTTCCACAAATTTAAATCTCGCCTTTGTTGCCCAAATCTTTCACCAAAGGTTGAAGATAATGTTTTTCATTACTGCTACATTTGCCAAAAATTGTGATTGATAATGTTATATACTGACATGTTCATGTCTCCATGGTATATCTATGTTGCAGAAATGGTTTGTCTACTGATAACAAGAAGATATCTTTTGCTGAGATGATGACTGATGATGAACAAATGTCTAGAGATGAAAGAAGTTTCAGACTCTGGATTAATAGTCTTGGAATCTCTTCATATGTGAACAATTTATTTGAGGATGTCAGAAATGGGTAGGTGTTCTTAATGACAGTCAATTTCGATGAAGTTCCATAATTATGCTTTACCCAAGAGGCAGCAAAATGGGTGGGCCAGGCAGGTTGGCTAATGGGTAGTTTTTGTATGGGTTGAAACTGGTCGGGTTTCAGTTTGCTCAAATTATTTCTCAAAGTGTTCTTTTAAACATGATAAAAAAAAGTGACATTTTAACGATAATCAGCCAATCAGGTCTGAATAAATCAATTTAGGAGCTTGTGTGCATTAATATTATACTTTGGGACATTTGGCCTTTTTCTGTTTGGCTATTTCTGTTTTACGTGTTTGACTTGTTAGAGATAAAACATAACCTGAATCGGCCTATTTTTAAAGTGAATGGACTACCTTTTATGTGCCTCTCCTACCAACAGTCGCCATGTGTTGCCCCAAATGACAGCCTTGATAAACATTTAACTGTGTATATGTTCATGCAGATGGGCACTTCTAGAAGCTGTAGATAAGGTTTCTCCGGGATCAGTTAACTGGAAGCATGCAACTAAGCCTCCTATTAAGATGCCATTTAGGAAAGTTGAAAATTGCAATCAAGTTATTAGAATTGGGAAGCAGTTGAAGTTTTCACTCGTCAATGTAGCAGGAAATGACTTTGTGCAAGGGAATAAGAAACTCATACTTGGTATGTCATAAGTTAAACTTGGACTTGTATTGCTGATTGTTTTTATTGCTAGGCAATTAACTGTGTATGCATTCATTGCAGCTTTCTTGTGGCAGTTGATGAGGTTTAATATGCTTCAACTATTAAAGAATTTGAGATCCCGCTCCTCCCAGGGGAAGGAGATAACCGATGCTGATATTTTAAAATGGGCAAATAAGAAAGTTAAAAACACTCAAATGGAGAGCTTTAAGGTTTGATATGGAAAAAGGATAATTTTTTCACTCTTTAACCATTATTTTTTATTATATATATCTTTAACTAACTATGTTATTTTTCTTCAGGACAAGAGTCTTTCAAATGGTATATTCTTCCTTGAGCTTCTCAGTGCAGTCGAGCCTAGGGTGGTGAACTGGAACCTTGTAACGAAGGGTGAAAGTGGTATAGTTTCTTTAATCTTGTCATCTTCTTCAATTTGCATTTTTGTGTATGTTTACTATTTTAAAGATTTTTAACTCGAAAACATTAGAATTAGCAAGACCAGATTTTCTAATGAGTGATGAGAAGATTAAAATGCAAGTGCTTTTTTTTTATTTTATGAATGGCAATAAGCCAATAAAAATGTAAGTACTTTTTATTATGCCAGTACTTTACTTCCAATAATTTTTAATACATATTTTGGTTCACTCAGTCTATTCAGGTCATGAGCAATATCATGGCCCATTGTGTGGTTGTGGGGGGAATGAGAGATAGGATCATTACCTTTTTTTCATATAAATCTGCTTGTGACATGCCTATATGTACAAATCTTCAAATGTGTCTTTTGGTTGCTAATTTGTAATATGACTGTTAACAGAAGAGGAGAAGAAGCTGAATGCAACCTACATAATTAGTGTTGCGCGAAAGCTTGGGTGTTCAATCTTCTTGTTGCCCGAAGACATCATGCAGGTAAATTGACACCATTCGTAATGTTAAAAAAATGGTATGTATAAATTATAAAGTTATTGAAAATGTATATCGTGTGGGCATTTGAACAGGTGAACCAGAAGATGATCCTTATGCTTACAGCCAGCATCATGTACTGGAGCCTTCTGCAATCAACTGATGATTCAGAATCATCTCCTTCATCTATTGCTGAAACTCCCGAAGCATCTCCTGAACCTTCTGTGAACGGAGATGAAGAGAGCTCTGTTGTTGCCGAGATCTCCAATTTGTCCATTGATGATGCAGCCTCTGATACTACAGTTTCGACTCACGAAAGCAATGATATACAGTGATATGTTACGTTTAAATGTAAGTACAAAAAATGGAAAGAGAGAAAGTATACATGAATTGGAAAAAAAATATATTATATATTATTATAATTATTATTAGATAGAACAAAGGGCAAAAAAAGAATAGTTGATGCGTATATGGAGAGGGTTTATTTAGACCTCGTATTGCTTTTTGGTTTATTTATATATATTTTTAATCTTTTATTACAAGTAATTGATTCTTTAATAAAATAATGATTTGTTTAATTGAAATAAAGCTATGCAAATAGTAGAAGTCAGGGTAAGGGGATATATGCTCTGTTTTTTTTTTTTTTTTTAATGTATGATCTTTCAACACTTCCCTTTTAAAGAAATGATTTCACATTGACCTCAATTTATATATTATCCCCCAAGTTTTGTATAACTTTTATTTTATGCTAGAGTTACGGATTATAATATTTTACGGCCAAAACTATTATGTTTTGGTTCAAATATTCAGAAATTTAATGAAAATAATACATATGTTATATTTGTAAGTCCCAACTCAATAGATGGTACTACCTGAAAACACCTCTATGTCGATGGTGGAGTTACTTTGCAATATAAGCGCTGAACTGGAGACGACTAGTTACAGAGAGTATATACCAAGTTCTAGATAGATTACTTATTTAAGTGACAATAAGTAAAGAACAATGCAATAATATAAAATACTTGTAAAGTAAATTGGTGAGACAATATGTAATTTTCAAGTGTAATTTATTTATTATCTTTAAATAAATTACAAGGTTGTTGCGGAACCAAGATAATACAAAGTATGTAAATATCCTAACGACCTATGAACTACAATTGATCTACACTTGGAATTTCTCTGAACAATCGAAACACTTAAAGTTGTGAAATGTTCCTTTTTACGATTGAGAGAATATTGCACAAGTTCACCAAGAATATTGCTGGTATGCAAAGTATGCATTCTGTATTATTCTTGTTGTGCAATGACTTGTATTTATAGGCAAAGTTAACATTGGGATGTTAACTTTGGCCGTACAAATATGGTTGAGAACATTTAAAGAATAACATTTAATTCCTTAAAATGCAGTGTAAAGTTGCAGTATAAAACAACTTTACTCAACCAGCTTTATGTACATTTTTGTACTTAAATAATAAGATAAATCTTATTATCCGGGTAATAGCACATAAAACATAAAAGTCAATTCCTCGTAATCAGTGTAAAGCTTTGTAAGATCTTTCCACTGACGGTCTCCAGTTTGTAACTGACTAGAATGTCAACTGGACTTCGCTGCCATTGTCATTCTCTATCTTTCATTTGTTGTCTTCGACTTCAACTGGAATGATTCTTCAACTGGTCAGTTCTCAACTGGAGGAAGTCTTCAGTTGCGTTAACTGTACGATGCAACTGGACTTCAATATATTTCGGACAAATCTTCTTGGTCTCCAGGTGCAACTGGAGACTGGCCAGTTTCACTGAAACTGGTCCTAACAAATTCCCCCTATTTGTCCTGAAATATTGCCAAGTCTTTTTCAGTTCTTGTATCTGTACAAATGTGAACTGGAGAGACTTGTTCGATTAAATCTATCTAAGTTTTCCAAGGCATTTTTATAGATCAATAAATGCCTTGGGTTTTTCTTTTTAAGTTTGTTAGATCTAATCTATTATCTATCTTGTGGTTACAAACTGGTAACTTCATTTATACAAGGAAATGAAATATACATAAGTTACAGAATGTAAACAAAATTACAAGTAGATAAACTGAAGAGAGAACTTAATCAGATGGCCCTTCGCCAGTTCTCATTCTCTTTGACACTGAAGAGATAGGCTGAGAGTCTTCAGGATCAATATTCAACTTAAGCTCCAGATTTTCTTTGTGTTGAATCTTGCCCTTCAAGAAGTTAACCCAAGCTTTCTCAAACCTATTCTTTTGTGCCTTAGCCTCCAAAAAGTTCACCATTTCTACCCATTCCGAGAACCCATATTGCATTGCACCAGGATTGTCAGTTCTAACCAGTGGCCCTCTGGCATAACTGACTTCAACATGAAAGTACTTGGTGCCTGGCTTAATTGTAACAAACACACCATTGATTGCCCCACTGTGTCTTCTGGTTGCCATGATCTGGGAGTAGTATTCTCTTGCTTCAGATTCATTTGATATTTTAATACTCCCAGCTCCAACAGCCAGCACAACATTCTTGATGTCATCATTTGATACATCGCCAGTTGGTTCAACAAAAGTTCTAAGGTCAACATCTCTATGCAGTGGTTTTCTTGGTTGAGGGATCCTTCTTGGTGGATTCAATACCCTTTTCACAACCTTTCTTACATTTTCAATTCTTTTCTGAATCCCACTGGCCCTGTTCTCCTTTGCCTTCTCCACTGATATATTTAAGTTTCTGGCATCATACTCAGCTTCATCATCAGGATAGTGCCTGTCCAGTTCAATGTCAAGCATTTCTTTTAACATACCCACTATCCTGGCATTATCTTTCACTCTAGCATACTCCTCCTTAGTGATTCCCAACAAGTGAGCATCACTAATATCAAGCAATTTTATCTTGGCCAGATGTTGTCTGGCTTTAGCTTGGTTGGCTTGTTTCATTTTCTTTCTTTCTTTAATTTGATTACCAAGCCTTGCCAGACGCTTGCTATCACTTTCAGAAACTGGAGGAAGTACATCAGCATTGCCAGTTTCCAACATTGGTATATCAGTGGCCGGCTGGGCAACATCAGATGCTAAACCTTTACCCTTATCAATATTCCCCCTATCCATCACATCCACATTTTCTACCCTTTGCTCACCAGTTTCAGTATTGGTAGCCACAATCACATTACCAACAGATTGACTTTCAGTTGGAGTTCTTTCAGGTGCAACTGGTGCAAGGACTGCACTTCTTTCCCCCTTGGCAGCATCTAGACCTGCCCTTATAGCTTCCCATTCAGCAGGGTGAGATGGCAACCGGTCAAGAGGCTGCCATGTTTGTAAGTCCTTGCACTCTTTGAAAATTCCACACATCATTCTGAAAGACCTCCATAGATGGTTGGTCTCCTTTGACTGGGTCAGAACATTTGCAGTAACTAGTTGCTGACCAGTTTTCAGTTCTTCCAAGATTTTAGAATCTTCACTAAGACCCGAAACCACCTTTTCCTTAACTTCTTCATCCTTTTGTTTCAAATTATTTACTTCAGTTGTCAGATTTTCAATAGACTGTGTATGATTAGATACCTGGGTGCTCAAATTATCAATGCTGCCTCTCAACTGGTTGATCTCATTAGTGAGTGGGGCCAGATCAACCTGAGGAGTGGCCAGCTTGGTGATCTCAGACATCACCTTTTCTATCAATTGTGTTTCCCTTGCACCCAGCGTATCATCGATCTTCTGACCAACTGAAACCATTAACTGCTGTCCAAGCTCAGTCACATTCAACCCAGGCTTTTCAACTAACTCTTTCACCTGTTTTTCAATCTCCTTCAAATCAATTTCTGATCTTCTAACAGTGTTACCCAGCAGATTTGAGATTGAGGTTGTGACTTTGGTCTGAGTAAGGTCAAAGGCTTCTTTTAAAGATGAGGCCAAATTATTGCAGCCAGTGACCAACTCATTCAGCTTCTTTAACACCAAGTCTTCATTTGATGAGAACTTGTTAATCCCCAGATCAACCACTTTAATATTGGTCAGATGGTCCTTGTGGTATCTGGAGAAAGACTTAGTGTTTTTGTCAAGTGTCTTTTGAATATCCTCCACCCTGGTAAGAAGGTTTTGTATATCGGTTTGAACAGACACAAATTGACTGTCGAATGACGGGGGAGAAGGTGTCACTGGACCTGCAGCGGTTTCCACTGGAGCAACTGGAGGAGGCAAATTGAGAGAAGCCTCCCCAGTTGACATCGCAACAGTTGAAGAAGTAATAATTGGAGTGGTAGAAGAAGAAGAAGGGACTGAAGTAACAATGTGTTGTTCATGCTGAGAATGCTCAGGTGTGAACAACGGCGGCGTTGGGGGTGGCATTTCTCGAAGGAGTGAGAACTGTCCAGATGGTGATGGTGTCATACGTCTGTTTCCAGACATATAGTTATAAGTGGGAAAAGGAATTTCAGTAGGCTCATTTATTTGGGATGGTAAAACTGAAATTGAAGTATCTGGAGGCGAGACTTGAGATGAAGGGTTTTGATCTTGTACAGAAGACTCAAAAATCTCCAAGTCTGAAGCAGTACCTTCTGAATCCGAAGACTCAATAAGGATTTCCTCGTCATTAACATTCATGTCCAGATCCATGAATGTAACTGAGAGCTGACCAGATGGGTCAGTCTCCAGATGACCTTCTCCAGTTTCCTGGAAGGTTGCATCTGTTGGAGGATCAGATACCGAGGTATCTTCACCAGGGATAGAGGTCACTGGGGTTGCCTCATTTATAGTTGCTCTATCCACAACCATAACATCATCAGCCGAAGAGTTGGGAACCTCAGTCTCCAGTAGTGACTGGCCAGAGACTTCGTCAGTTCATGTAAGAGCAGTGTCAGAAGATAGGCCGTGGACACTTTGTGCTGACTCATACTCTAATCTGGGTTGGGGTAGCTCAGTTTCATCTTCACCACCCTCTCCTACAGAAATCGCGAGGGTGGCTGCATGCGGTTGTCCTGTTTGACTTTCTACAGGTTCCTGTTGGGAGGAAACTGGAGGGCTGATCAGGTTTCTACTGTCAGTGGCAAGTGCTGACAAGGTCCTAATGCGACGTGTTCTTGTTGCCTTTGGAACTCCTGAAAGACCTGTTGGGAGGTCTCCAGGGTAAATGGTTGTGGGGACAGACACGCTGGAGCTGGAGGGGTTAGACTGTTTCCCGGGTTCGGCAATGGTCACAATTCCAGCAGACGAACTGGTGGGTCCCTCATTATTTTGAGGCCCGCCTAGTTGTCTTTCCGACTCACCTTGGACTGGTGCATCGGTTTTTGCGAATGCCAGCCGCATTCTATCTGGAATCTCGACCTTTCCAGCTTCAGATACTAGAGAGTCAAGATTACTCAACAAATCTGGGACAGTGTAAAGTGAATCTGTGCTTAAATAAGCTTCACTGCCCAGAATTTGTAGAAAACAAAGAGAGAGAAACCTGGAGAAGGGGATACATAGTCCCCTGGTGCCCTTCAGTTTTTGAACCAGGCTTCTGAAAAGGATATCAGCAAAATCCACTCTCAATCCATTCCACAAGCAGTATGCCATCTCTGCCTGTGCGGAGTTAATCTGGTCAAGTCCACTAGAACTCCCACCCATACTTTCCACAAGGTGGATGAAAAAATACCTCCATGAAGGTGTAAGGCCCTTCATGGTCATCGCACCTTTAGTTTTCAAAACCCCTTTTTCGAGGCACTCCTTGTGTCCCATATCAAGGAGGACTTGGCGAAAATTGATGTTAGGGGAGATGACAACAGGAGACTCTCCTTGTCTCCAGTAATTGAGGTGTAGAGCATCCCTCAATACATCTGCTGATAGGGTACACTGGACTGTTCCACCTTTTAATGTGAAAGTGATGGAAGAACAATCGGAAGAAAGAGAAGCAGTGTACCAAAACTCACACAAGTAGTCGTGAAACATCTTGCGTGGGTTTAAGGAGAATGAGGGTCCAATTGGAGAATCCTTCAAAAATCTTTGGATTCTCCCAATAAGGGTATTGGACCCTTGGGTTCCTTGTAAACTCGCCATCGGATTATTCAGATTTAATTTGATGAACGAAGTATTACCAGGAGCACCAGATGCCTGTTTGACATCTGGTGGAAGAGCATATGGGACAGATAAGAGATTTACATCTCTTGAACGAGATGATTTAGGTGCCATTTGAAAATGAAATTGAAACTTTGGAATTAGGGTTCTAGATTTATGAAGCAGAGAGAGAAAGGAAGCAATTTTAGATGATTGGGAAGTAAATGAAAAGAATGTAAAGGGAAGTAAATGTGATCGGAGTAAATAAGGGTATTTGTAAGGAATTCAAGATCCCAATGAAATACCAAAAATTATATTTTATTTAACAAAATCAATTTTGTAGATATTTTTACAAAATAAGTTTGAATTTTGAATCAAAAACATAATTCACCGTGTCAGCATTAAATGCTACGACGGCTTAACTTACCCACGCGCCCACTAATTTTCATTTTCCCAATAAAAACAGTTGTCATTTACCAAAATGTCTTTAAACACGTCAGATGACGATATCAAGTGGTTTAAAACACTCGAGTACCATCACGTGTCACAAATATTGACCAAGTATTTTCTAACGTTATGAAAAATTAAGACAAGACTGAACCTGGTCACTGGAGGATTAGTCCAGTGCCAGTTTCCAACTGGAGAGTTCTCCAGTTGCCATTTTCAAACAAAACGAATTTTAGTCAGAAAATTATTTTGAGTCTTTCCCCCTAAAATGATGATCCTGAAATCGATTAGTGCCAGGATAGTATCACAAAGGCGTTCGATAGCCTGGCGAGCAAAGATTATCTGGACCTCCTCAACTGGAGAACTTCATCAGTGTCACTGACGCGTTCATAACAAAAATCTCCAGTTTTAAGGATTTAACATTCCCAGTTCGCTGATGAGATGTTTAAAGGTTTTCTCATCAAGAGGTTTTGTAAAAACATCAGCGAGCTGTTTGTCAGTGGAGATGAAATGAATTTCAATGTCTCCTTTCATAACATGATCACGAATAAAATGATACCTGATGTCAATAAGCTTTGTCTTAGAGTGCATCACTGGGTTGTGAGATATAGCAATGGCACTGGTGTTGTCACAAAAGATTGGGGTCCTTGTATACTTTTGACCATAATCTAGTAACTGGTTCTTGATCCAGAGAATCTGGGCACAGCAACTGGCCGCAGAAATGTACCCTGCCTCAAGAGTGGACATAGAGACTGACGTCTGCTTCTTGCTGGTCCAACTTACCAGTTTTCCTCCAAGGAAATGACAACCACCAGTTGTTGATTTTCTATCTATCTTACAACCTGCATGATCTGAATCTGAATAACCCATTAGATCTAACCCTGAGCCTTTGGGGTACCAAAGACCAAGATTAGGACACCCTTTCAGGTATCTAAAGATACGCTTAACAACGTGTAAATGTGATTCTTTAGGGTTAGCCTGAAACCTGGCACATAGACATGTTGCGAACATTATATCTGGTCGACTGGCAGTTAAATACATCAGTGAACCAACCATTCCACGATATTCAGTGATGTTCACTGGTTTGCCAGTTGGGTCAGAGTCCAAATTTAATGGTGCTGCAATAGGTGTGTTTTTCGATAGGATAGAATCATATTTGTATTTTCTTAACAAATCTCTGACATATTTTCCTTGGTTTATGAAAATTCCATTTTCAGTTTGCTTAATCTGAAGACCTAAGAAAAATGTTAATTCTCCCATTAAACTCATCTCATACTCAGATGACATGATTTTAGAAAACTTTTTACACATTGCATCATCAATTGAACCAAATATAATGTCATCAACATAAATTTGTACCAATAAGATATTACCTCTTTCTTTCAAGATAAACAAGGTATTATCTATTGCACCTCTTTGAAAGCCATTTTTAAGAAGATGTTTAGTTAAAGTATCATACCAGGCTCTTGGGGCTTGTCTAAGACCATACAAAGCTTTGTTCAGTGTATAGACCTAGTGAGGATGCTTCTCATTTATGAAGCCTGGAGTCTGCTTAACATACACAACTTCTTCCAATGTTCCATTAAGGAACGCACTTTTGACATCCATCTGGAAGACTTTAAACTGCAGATGGGCTGCATAAGCCAGAAATATTCTAATGGCTTCAAGTCTTGCAACTGGAGCAAAAGTTTCATCAAAATCAACGCCTTCTGCTTGACAATAACCCTGGGCAACTAATCTGGCCTTGTTTCTTACAACATGGCCATCTTCATCCATCTTGTTTCGGTAGACCCATCTTGTACCAATGGGTTCTTTCTTTAACCCTGGTAGACAAGGAACAAGTTCCCACACATTATTCCTATCAAACTGGACGAGCTCTTCTTGCATAGCTTCCACCCAGCTTGGGTCTACCATAGCCTCGTCAATCTTCTTCGGTTTAATTAGTGATAAGAAGGTGACGTTTAAACATTGCTCACTGGTGGCTCTTCTAGTCTGAACCCCACTATTTGGATCTCTCACAATCTGTTCAATTGGATGTGCTCGAGTCCATCTAGTGTATTAACTAGGCTGGTGTAAAACAATATCAGTGCAAGTCACCTGGCGATCTTCTTCAGTTGCAGCAGCTTCTGGAGGAGGATCAGTCCAAACTACTTCTACATCCTCATCAGAGTTAATGAGGTCACGATTTGCATCATGAAATTCTTCATTAAAAGGCATTTCTTGAAGAACTGGAGAAGTTGGAGTTTGAACTGGTGCTGATATTGGAGTGGCACGTACATCAGATCCAATCACCAATTCCTGTGGTAAATTGAAATTGATGGAGGGATAAAATGAAGTGTCACTGGTGGTGCTCTTCTTTTTTTTTTTTTATTTTTTTTTTTTTTTTTATTTTTTTTTTTTTTTTATTTTTTTTTTTTTTTATTTTTTTTTTTTTATTTTTTATTTTTTTTTTTTTTTTATTTTTTTTTGATGGGATTATTGAATCATATTTGTATTTTCTTAACAAATCTCTGACATATTTTCCTTGGTTTATGAAAATTCCATTTTCAGTTTGCTTAATCTGAAGACCTAAGAAAAATGTTAATTCTCCCATTAAACTCATCTCATACTCAGATGACATGATTTTAGAAAACTTTTTACACATTGCATCATCAATTGAACCAAATATAATGTCATCAACATAAATTTGTACCAATAAGATATTACCTCTTTCTTTCAAGATAAACAAGGTATTATCTATTGCACCTCTTTGAAAGCCATTTTTAAGAAGATGTTTAGTTAAAGTATCATACCAGGCTCTTGGGGCTTGTCTAAGACCATACAAAGCTTTGTTCAGTGTATAGACCTAGTGAGGATGCTTCTCATTTATGAAGCCTGGAGTCTGCTTAACATACACAACTTCTTCCAATGTTCCATTAAGGAACGCACTTTTGACATCCATCTGGAAGACTTTAAACTGCAGATGGGCTGCATAAGCCAGAAATATTCTAATGGCTTCAAGTCTTGCAACTGGAGCAAAAGTTTCATCAAAATCAACGCCTTCTGCTTGACAATAACCCTGGGCAACTAATCTGGCCTTGTTTCTTACAACATGGCCATCTTCATCCATCTTGTTTCGGTAGACCCATCTTGTACCAATGGGTTCTTTCTTTAACCCTGGTAGACAAGGAACAAGTTCCCACACATTATTCCTATCAAACTGGACGAGCTCTTCTTGCATAGCTTCCACCCAGCTTGGGTCTACCATAGCCTCGTCAATCTTCTTCGGTTTAATTAGTGATAAGAAGGTGACGTTTAAACATTGCTCACTGGTGGCTCTTCTAGTCTGAACCCCACTATTTGGATCTCTCACAATCTGTTCAATTGGATGTGCTCGAGTCCATCTAGTGTATTAACTAGGCTGGTGTAAAACAATATCAGTGCAAGTCACCTGGCGATCTTCTTCAGTTGCAGCAGCTTCTGGAGGAGGATCAGTCCAAACTACTTCTACATCCTCATCAGAGTAATGAGGTCACGATTTGCATCATGAAATTCTTCATTAAAAGGCATTTCTTGAAGAACTGGAGAAGTTGGAGTTTGAACTGGTGCTGATATTGGAGTGGCACGTACATCAGATCCAATCACCAATTCCTGTGGTAAATTGAAATTGATGGAGGGATAAAATGATGTGTCACTGGTGGTGCTCTTCTTCTTAACTGGTTCCAATTTGTTGTAACTGGAAACATCTTTTGGTGAAACAACTGACTGATGAACTTAGTCAGTTTCGCCAAAATTTATTGGAACGACTGGAGTAATATCAAGGCTTGGTCTCTTGTTGATTGCTTCAGTTGATTCGTCGAATGTGACATGAATTGTCTCATGAACCTTTTGGAGTCTATAATTATAAACTCTAAAGGCCTTTTGAATATCTGAATAGCCTAAAAATACACCTTCATCAGCTTTTGCATCAAACTTTCCAAGCTGACTGAAATCATTTAAAATATAAACTGGACAAACAAATACATGAAAATATCCAATATTTGGTTTACGATTCCTGAGTACTTCATAGGCAGTCTTCTTATGTCTCTTGATGTAGACTGACCGGTTTTGGGTGTGACAAGCAGTTGCAACTGCTTCAGCCCAGAAACTGGTGGGAAGACCTGATTCAGATAGCATACTTCTGGCTGCTTCTATCAGTGTGCGATTCTTTCCTTCCACAACTCCATTCTGCTCTGGAGAGTGTGCTGATGAGAAGTTTTGAGAGATGCCAGTGTCATTGCAAAATATTTCAGGTACCTTATTTTGAAATTCAGTACCATTATCACTTCGCAACTGACAAACTTTTCGAGTATACTTGAGTTCAATTCTTTTGATGAGAGAGATGATTTCAGCAGGTGCATCACTTTTGGATCTGAGGAATACCACCCAACAGTATCTGGTGAATTTATCGACCACAACTAGAGTGTACTTCTTTCCAGCTCTAGTTTGAACATTCACTGGACCAAAGAGATCCATATGAAACATGTGAAGAGGTTCAGTGATGCTAAAGTTTTGCCTAGTTTTGAAACTGGCCCTTTTCTGCTTGCCCATCTCACACCCTGGACATGGCTTTTCTTTATTGAAAGAAATCTAAGGTATCCCATCAACCCGTTGTTTGCGAGACAACTTGTTAATATTTTTGAAATTCAGTACCATTATCACTTCGCAACTGACAAACTTTTCGAGTATACTTGAGTTCAATTCTTTTGATGAGAGAGATGATTTCAGCAGGTGCATCACTTTTGGATCTGAGGAATACCACCCAACAGTATCTGGTGAATTTATCGACCACAACTAGAGTGTACTTCTTTCCAGCTCTAGTTTGAACATTCACTGGACCAAAGAGATCCATATGAAACATGTGAAGAGGTTCAGTGATGCTAAAGTTTTGCCTAGTTTTGAAACTGGCCCTTTTCTGCTTGCCCATCTCACACCCTGGACATGGCTTTTCTTTATTGAAAGAAATCTAAGGTATCCCATCAACCCGTTGTTTGCGAGACAACTTGTTAATATTTTTGAAATTAAGATGGGATAATCTTTTATGCCACAGCCAGTTGGTGTCCTCATCAGCTTTGGTATATGATGTGTGAAATCGAGTTTAAAAATTAAAACAAGAAATACCCTAAAACTGACTACTACACACTTGCGGGCAGTGGACCCATTCGTATATAGTATAGCTGGAAGGTAAGTCCAGGATCGAACACGGGGAATGGTGTTGAAATAGTTGTCAGCTAAAGTGGTTTTGGAATAAGGATGGAACCGTAGCCGAATTGCTACCTCACCTTGACAATATGAAATTAAAGAAATTGAAATGACAAGACAATTGAAAAGTAAAGAAAGTTCAAACAATATGAATAAAGATCACCCACTTCGAATCCACTTGACTTCAGTTATGATTGCACACGATAAAGTTCAGATTATTTAGAGTTGACAAGATAATCGTGAAAGGATAAAATGCTCGCGTGGTACCACCAACCGCTCACAAATAACCCAAACACCTAAGTTGCTAGTTAAATTACCCAAGCCGGTACCACAAATGCCTAGAAAATCTCCCCAACAATTAGTTTGCTTGATTAACCAATTACCAATTATGCCTATGTGAATGAAAACGCGGTACCACCAACCGTTTCTAAACACGTTTACCAATTAACTCCTATTATAGATTTGACATTCACCGTCATACCATGAACCGGTGACAAACGACCATAGACAATCGAATTGAAACGATAAACGTATTCACCTAGTACCACTAACGATGAACACATAAACCATCAACATCAAAAGAATAAATCGCAAGGAATTAATTGATAAAGATCACGATACAACGATAATTGAATCAACTCTTGAATTAAAATATTACAATCATATCATTCGTCAAGTTTCATCAAAGTGGATGATTAGAAATCTAGCCAATCATACTAAATTGAATTGCAATAAAGAAATTGAAAGAAAACATATTGTACCAATGATCGTTGAATATAAATTGCAAGACAGAAGATTAGATACGATCTAGATGGATGTTCTTGAATCTTCAATGAATCAAATGATGAAATCTGCGATGATCCGTCAAAGACTCGTGGTAGAACAGCTCCTAGAAAGAAAAACTTGGATAATGGGAAATTAGGGTTTTTTCTTCTTTATATCCCTCCCCCAATCTGATGCAAAGAGGCTGTAGCCCTGATCTCCCCGTGCACTCACTGCGCCGCAGTGGGCATGGTGCGCTCCCACTGCGGCGCAGTGGAAAGTCCCTGGAATTCTGATCATAAGGTGACTGCGGCGCAGTGGGGAATGAGTCCTCCCACTGCGGCGCAGTGTTAAATCTCTGGAAAGCATTGGCTTCTTCTCGACCAGTGACTGCGGCGCAGTGGAGCTGGTACACTCCCACTGCGGCGCAGTGTGAATCCATTGGTAAGTTGTGGCTTTGGCACCCATTGACTGCGGCGCAGTGGGGAATGAATCCTCCCACTGCGGCGCAGTGCTAACTTGCTGAAATCATTGTTCTTCTTTATCATCGGCCCTCGAACACTCGGATCAACATCTTAGGCTAAAATCGTCAGAAAATGTACCAAATGGGAGCACAACCTGCTAAGAACCTGAAAGCACTAACAAACACCATAAACGCGCCAAATGCATACAAAATCAACTCAAAACACATACGAAAAAGGCCAATAATGAAGTGGGCGATCTATATAAATTGGTCACATCAGTATAGAAGCACTGCTCTTTTGGAGCTGGTTGCATATCCATGATGTACACATTACCTTTTCTTGGTGCAACCATCACCACTTTCCAATCCTTATTAAATATGGTGCCTTGAGCAATATCGAACAAAACTCTGTAGCCATCATCACAAAGTTGGTTGACACTGATCAGGTTGTATTTCAAACCATTCACAAATGCAACTCTTTTGAATTCGACCTGTCCGTTATTGAGCACACCATATCCTTCAGTCTTTCCACTTTGATCATTACCAAACGTCACTGCCGGTCCATCTTGGACAGTGAACTCTTCAAGCAGGGGCTTACATCCGGTCATAGTCCGGCCAGCAGCGCTGTCCAGATACCAGATATTCTTCTTTCGATCGCCCTGCACACCCACAAAAATTATCATTTATTTTTGTGAACCCATCTTTTCTTGATGGGTTCACTGGACTTCTCTACAGAAGTCACAGTTGATTGTTTTGGAGGTAAATTGAAGACTACATCTGGATCTTTTTCACCAGATCCAGGTGCAGGGGTAAAAACGATTGGTATTTGATACTTGCTCCCCTTTTTCTTATCAGATTTAGTTCTAGATGGAACATTCTTTGGTTTTGAAGGGGGTTTAATATTTTGTTTTACAACTGGAGGTGATGAACCTCCTTCCAGATTTTTAATCCGGGCAGTACAACTCTGAACCTGTCGAGACAAAAGTTGGAGTTGACTTTTCAGTTTAAACAAAATATCTTTCATCAGGCTGCTGAACCTTGAACCTTGGTTCAGCAGGAGTTTTAGTCTTTTAGGTCTTGGGCTCCTTAGACTTCTGAGGTAAAGGCTTGTTACCAGTGGCCTTTTTGACTGGAGCTTTAGCCTGTTTGGCTCCATGTTTAACCTCAATGGGGGTGGTCTCAATGGGTTTAGTTTCAACAGCTTCAGGTTAATCATAAGGAGTTTCAACCCTGAGAGCTGGAGGCAATGCATGAAGATCTGGTATGAGAGCTGCCATTTCCAGATCTCCAGATTTCCATGCATTTGTCTGGGCATCAATTGTTCTAGAAAATGCATCATAATTCTTTCCAGATGCTTTTACCCATGACTTGATAATCATTTGTTCTTTTTCAAGATCAGAAACTAGTTTTTGATTATCAAATTCTAAAGCCTCAATTTTCAAAACTGACTCCTTGAGAGCCAACTGGACACTTTGTAAATCATTCAGTTGTGGTTTAACATTGTTTAGTTCAATTAAGATAGTGTCCAGATATCTTTCACTATCTGCTCTAACAGTTTCCACAAAAGCCAAATCACCACTTAATGATTCAGCAAGGTCCAGTTTCAGTTCAGGGTCAACCTGGTTGTCATAATCACATACCTTTTTCAAAATGATGTCCACCCATCTTCCAGTGATTACATCATCTTTTGCCACATGCTGCTGTTGATCTTCCAAGGCCATGAAACACATGTCCCTTTCCTCTTCTTCATCAGCTGATGAGTCATCAGAGTACTCCCATTTTCCCTCAGTTTGTGCCATCAAGCACTGATCCTTTTCTTTTTCCATGGACAAGAGGGCAACCTGGGCCTTAAGCTTCTTATATTTAGCTTTGTAGCTATCATCAGGCCGATTGAAATTTGGGACAGAGGGACCAGTTTGGTTGTTCATCTGACTAGATCTGCATTCCTTCATAAAATGACCTTTCTTACCGCATTTATAGCAGGTAAGATTGGTTTTATCTAGAGAGCTGGAGCTGGAAGCATTGTTTGGGCCATTAAATCTTTTAGATTTACGCTTAAACCTATTAAAGGTTTTAGCGATCATGGGAACCAGATCATCATCGTCAGTTTCATCACAACCGTCACTGATTTCAGTGGTCAGGCCAGAGTTCAAGAAACTGTTTAACATCTCCTTCATTGAGTGTGCCTGGACACTCTCTGCAAACATTAAAGCAGTACAAGGTCGCTCAGTTATACTAGCAACCTTGGGACTCTGGGCATGGTTCATGGCATCCTGCTCAGCCACCAGTCTTGCAGCATTATTGTCTTCAGTGAATCTGAAGGCTCCATAGAGTGATACAAGAGTATGGTTGTGCAGGGTTTTACCTTGTCTTAAGACAAGAACCATATTTTCCCATTTGGAAGGAAGAATATCACAAAAATTATCAAGAAGAATATCCTTATCCTTCTCTACACCCAAGCCTCTCAACTGATTAATGAGGCTAGAAAACCTGGTATAAGTACCAGTTAGACTTTCATTGGGCAGAGCAAAGAAGGATTCATACTTCTTGTTCAAGGCAACCTTTCTGGTGACAATAGTGTCATCACCTCCTTCAAACTGAATAACTAATTCATCCCACATTGACTTGGCACTGGGGAACAACACAAGTGTTGGAATTAGATCTTCAGGGACAGCTCCAAGGATCATGTTCTTGAGTCTGGTGTCCAGATCTACAAGTCTACGATCCTCATCAGATCAGTGATCTTCGAGCTTTTCTCTGGAACCTTTTCTTCCAGTTGGATCTAGAAGAGGACTTACCCCAAGAGACATGGGTATATATGGTCCATCCTTAAGGATTTTCAACATATACCTCTCTATCCCACCAAAATGCAAAAGCATTCTGGCCTTCCATGTACCAAAGGTCTCACTGTTTCCATTAAATTTTGGAACAGGAGTGTTAGAATAATGTACATGGACATGGTTTGGGGCAATAGGATGAGGAGGGTTATTATTAACATTTTGAGCAGGTGGTGTATTAGTATTCAAAGGGTTTTCACCTGAACCAGAACCATCTCCACCTTCAGTAGTAGTCATCTAAGCAGATCTAGGCAAGTTTATTAGCCTTCTGCTCTGATACCACTTGTAAGTCCCAACTCAATAGATGGTACTACCTGAAGACACCTCTATGTCAATGGTTGAGTTACTTTGCAATATAAGCGCTGAACTGGAGACGACCAGTTACAGAGAGTATATACCAAGTTCTAGATAGATTACTTATTTAAGTGACAATAAGTAAAGAACAATGCAATAATATAAAATACTTGTAAAGTAAATTGGTGAGACAATATGTAATTTTCAAGTGTAATTTATTTATTATCTTTAAATAAATTACAAGGTTGTTGCGGAACCAAGATAATACAAAGTATGTAAATATCCTAACAACCTATGAACTACAATTGATTTACACTTGGAATTTCTCTAAACAATCGAAACACTTAAAGTTGTGAAATGTTCCTTTTTACGATTGAGAGAATATTGCACAAGTTCACCAAGAATATTGCAGGTATGCAAAGTATGCATTCTGTATTATTCTTGTTGTGCAATGACTTGTATTTATAGGCAAAGTTAACATTGGGATGTTAACTTTGGCCGTACAAATATGGTTGAGAACATTTAAGGAATAACATTTAATTCCTTAAAATGCAGTGTAAAGTTGCAGTATAAAGCAACTTTACTCAACCAGCTTTATGTACCTTTTTGTACTTAAATAATAAGATAAATCTTATTATCCGGGTAATAGCACATAAAGCATAAAAGTCAATTCCTCGTAATCAGTGTAAAGCTTTGTAAGAGCTTTCCACTGACGGTCTCCAGTTTGTAACTGACTAGAATGTCAACTAGGCTTCGCTGCCATTGTCATTCTCTATCTTCCATTTGTTGTCTTCGACTTCAACTGGAATGATTCTTCAACTGGTCAGTTCTTAACTGGAGGAAGTCTTCAGTTGCGTTGACTGTACGATGCAACTGGACTTCAATATATTTCGGAGAAATCTTCTTGGTCTCCAGGTGCAACTGGAGACTGGCCAGTTTCACTGAAACTGGTCCTAACAATATTTTTTCAAAACGACACACTATCTTAATTCTATTTCTAATTACACAAATGCCTAGAATAAAATTTAGGGCTAATTACTTGGAAAGTCCCTCAACTTGTCACCTAAACCTTTTCTGGGACTCGAACAAAAAAAAGTTCTATTTAAATCAAAGAAAATGGAAGTAACCGGTAAAAAATTATTTTGAAAGTTATTTTTATTTATTTTTATTTCAGTTTTTGATGGCATGTTATTTTCATGTCATTTTCATTTAAAAACAATTACACAAATAATAAACAAAAATCAAATAAAAAAACATTAATTTGCCAAAATTTACATTCCCTGTCCAAAAATTTATTTAAAAAAAAGAAGAAAATGGGAAAGTTGATTTGTGATTCAACGACGTCATCACCGGTAATCCCATGGAAAGACCCAACAACCGTCGCCGCCGTCGATCTACCGATAACCACCACCACCGCCGCCGCCGCCGTCACCACCACATGGGATGACGCATCAGGTCTAGAAGACCAACAAAAAAGACACCTTCAACGTCTCCACACCAAAGGAATCCTATGGAAACACCCACACAATCATAATTCTGATGACCCATCATCGGCGGTGGTGTTCAGGCTGAGCCACGGCGGAGATGTCAAGGCAGACGGGAATTGCTTGTTCACGGCGGAGATGTCGAACACAAATATACAAAAGCCATTTAAATCAAACACAAATACAAAACCCATTTAAAATCAAACACAAATACAATACCCTTTGTACAACAAATAGATCGAAACAGATGCTTTGGATGCAGTGTGGTGGTGAGCAGGGAAGTGGCTACGACAATCTTTTGATGATGATTATATATCTGTTGGTGGTGGAATTTAGAGATCTTGAAGGTTATATATATGGTACTGGGGAGTAGTCTGGTAGTGATGGAATGTGGTATGGTAGTGATAGGATGATGACTTGTTGGAGAAAAAAAGGGGTTAAATGAAGATAAATTTATATTTATACATATACAAGCGAAAATATGTATATCGATATATACTATGTTCTTGAGATGAAACAGGTGAAGAAGAAGTAAAAGGAAATAATGGTGGGCTGTGATTTTTATTATTATTATTATTATTGTTTCATGTTATCAATCCACAAGGATTAGCCCAATAACCGTTCAGAACACATCTCGCCGATTAAAATTTTTCCAAGGAAAAATTTTGAAGTAAAATTGCTTATTAAATTATTATGAATTAAGTGACAAAAGCAATTTACCACAAGGACAAGCTCAACACAAGTTTCAAATCATATCATCTTCCGTCATCTTACCAAATCGAAACAACCAATCTCAAACATGCACATCATAGTTCATAATTCAAGATAGAACCCTTACTCTTGGATAAAACCCAAAAGCCTACGAGAGGGACATATCTA
This sequence comes from Erigeron breviscapus, assembly GCA_034093135.1. Lineage (NCBI taxonomy): Eukaryota > Viridiplantae > Streptophyta > Magnoliopsida > Asterales > Asteraceae > Erigeron > Erigeron breviscapus. Next base: position 79,063,327 of record CM067172.1, on the reverse strand, counting down.
CAAGAACGGTTAAATCTCAATGGCAAAACAACAAAAGAGATATATCCGGTTACTTAAACCTATTTGCCCCCCCCCCCCACACACACACTTAAGATGGACAATGCCCTCAATGTCCATATTTGGTCAAAACAAAGGTAAATAGGGGTAAGCACAATAGACAGAAAGAATGAGAACACATACCGGATCATGGACACATTCCGTTTCAAAACAAATAAGTCGACCCCGCACCACAAATTGCTCTTCCTAAAAAGGAAGTCCAATTTGGTTGACGGGAGAATCAAACTAGTTCCAAAACGGAAGGTGTGAGAACTGTGTGTGAAACAATGTCAATAAAGATGCCAATCAAAAATGTTGCGCTGAACTTACTGCCAGCATATGCACATGACATCATAGTGAGCTACTAACACGATCACCCAATCAAACAAACCAACGGGTTCTCCCCCACACTTGGGTTCCACTAGGTATTTCCATCAATCGGATCAAACCTGTTCAATAACATTCCAAAAGACCAACCATCCAAAATATCCAAAATAGTTCAAACAAAATAGAGTACCATGCAGAAAATAAAAGAAAACAAAGGAAATTACAAATGTTTCATCACCCCGTAGGGTGGATACCAGACAATGATAAATAAAGTAATGTCATAAGAATACCAACAAAATCAATCATCATATGATTCCATCCCACGGTGCCGGATGGGAATCATCTCCACTCACTGCTGATGTCCATGGTAGCCATAGGGTAGTCCAGGTTTGCCAAATATACTTGTCACCCAATCTTGCTCTTCCTCCTGAGCTGAACCTGAACCACCAGCACCTCCCCCTGACTGATCAGCATCAAATCCTGACGCACCTGCATCCAAACCTGCAAAAGATGAAGAACTACCGCCAACATGTCCACCCTGAAAAACCCCAAACTGCATTGGACCACGAGGAGAACCTCCTAAATCATGGGGTCGTGGTGACATGTTCCCCGGAACAGTCGTCTGAGAGAAGAAGGGCTGACCCCCCTGACGATAATCAGGGACATAAATAGGCGGTGGAGAGAATGGAGGAATCGGGTCAGGTCTAACAAACTCCCGGCCATGATACTGAGCATCCCATATAGGCTGATAATAATCAAGGTTATAGTTAGTGTGGGCCTGCTGTGATCCAATCCAGGTGAAATCCTGGTCCACCCTCCTCTGGTACGCATCAAACTCTCGCTGACTGTTCTGCTGAGACTCATAGATGTTCTAAATAGTGTTCCCCAAGAGTGTAAGATCAAACGAAGGAGGGATGGGAATGTTACGTCCAGTCCTCCTCGGTGGCTCCCGTGGAGCATCAGCCATCTCAACATCAGCCTCCTCCTCATCCTCCTCCTGTACAGGAGGTGGTCCTTCAACCTCACCCTCATCATCTAACAAACGCTCCTGCTCATTGTCTTTCTTTTTCTTCAAAATCTTTGCCCTCCAAAGCTCCTGATACGTAAAATCCTCCTGATGTACAGGCAATGAGAGATAGGTCTGTCAATCATCAGAAGCAAAAACTCCCATCCTCTTATAGATCACCGAGTGTCCCAAAACCAGAGTCGCATCGGTATGATTACACATACGGTCCAGAAGCACAAGAGGAGGCAAAGCAAACCTGGATGGAGCACCCTCAGAAAATAACTTAAGTAACCAAAGATCGTTCTTGTACGCCTTCTCCCAATGAGTAGACCTCTGTACCAGGAAAGTCACAATCATCCGGTGGAGCAACCTCAAACGCACATTCTTAATCTTTGACACACCACTTGTGTATGTCCATGTCTCTCCCCCCGTGATCCTGGCGTAATACTCTACGATAGACTCTCCATCACCCAAATCGGCCTGTGTTCTATACCCCTTCTTCAAAATATCCCTAAACTCAGCACTCTACAACTCCTCCCTCGTATACATCCCACAGTAGTAACCAAATTCAGCAATAGACAACCTCCTCTGCACTCCCCCACAGTAAAACGAAACTACCTTCTCTTCAAAAATGTCTTTGACTTTTCCCAATTCCCTTTTCAGTTTCAAGGTTGAATAGTACTCTAAGCATAACTCACGGTAGGCGGCTTCACGGTTAGCGAATACCCGCCGCCAAATATCACAACTCACTTCATGCCCTCTTGACGCACCTCCAACCCTCATACTCATAGAAAACCACCGTCGAATATCCTCCTGAACTCCAAATACCTGAGCTTGAAATTGAGTTAAATGTCGTGCGGGAAGGACCACATACTTAGAAAGTTTATACAATTTGTTCTTGTAGATGTTCTTCTGAGGCTGCCTAATTCCCTCAAATGATAGCCAAGCATGTCGCTCGTTCAATTCTTCAATAAATGTAAGCGGCACCTCCGCTTGTTTCCTTGAAGTTTTAGTCGGGACATCAACCGCCTCACTGGATTGCCCCTCAACCATTTTGCGCTTTCCCGCGGCCTTATCACTAGCTCCCACTCCCTGCATTCACAACATGAAAACGTCCAATTGTAAGTATTAAGAATGCAAAGTTGGAAATCATATAAAACAAGCAAAAATCATGGCAGGGAAAGGCCCCCACTGCGGCGCAGTGGGCATGCTTCACCCTCACTGCGGCGCAGTGGGGCAAAAGGACAAACGGGCAGAAGGATCTCACTGCGGCGCAGTGAGGCATGAACCCCCTCACTGCGGCGCAGTGAGGTCAAAAATCTGGGCAACTCACTAGGGTTCATCATGATATGGCACAAAATGGGGTAAATCAAACAAACAAATTCAGGGAAAAGATCCAGTAATCTCCACTTAAAACAACCTATACCGAAATTCCTCCATACTTGTTCTTCAAATCAAATTCCTAAATTTTTCAAAACCCTAATTTCTAATTTAAAATCACAAATTGATGAACTAGATGCAAGATTCAACACCCAATTAGCTTCTATTTCCCACAAACATCAAAACCCCTAAATTAATTCGAAAGATTAAGCTAGCATAAACCCTAGAAATTTAAAACTCAAAATAAAAGAAAAATACAAAGAAACTAAAGAGAAAACTCACACTTCTTCCCATTATGCAATGTATGAATATGAAAATCTGGACAAAGGATTAAAGATGGAAGAGAATGGAGGATCTTGATGGAAGAAAGAGTGGGTATTTTTTTTTTGGGGAGAGAAAAGAAGAAGAAAGAGTGTAGAAAACCTACATTACCTGGCCCCAATCTTGACTTACCCGACCCCCACTGCGGCGCAGTGGAGAGTATGCCGCAGTGGGATGTAAATCACAAGTGGTCAGAAGATTGACAATGCGGCGCAGTCAGCAAATACCACCCCCACTGCGGCGCAGTGGAAAGTTGCTGGAAAATTTTCCTTCAAAACATTATGACAAAACTTAAATCACCATTACCCGGATCCGCATCAAATCGAGAACATACCTGCACTTACTAATAAAACAAGATTAAAACTATCTAATTCAAAGAAAAGGAAAATGCGATAAAATAACACGGGTTGCCTCCCGAGAAGCGCTTAAGTTATTAACGAGTCTTTAGCTTGACTCGACCAACCTTCAAGTATCAAATTCAAACACGGGGATCACATCAAATATCCCCTCAACCTGCTCTTCTTCCAAATATAGCTTCAGTCGATGACCATTGACAATGAACGATCCTTCACCATTTCGCTTAAACAACTCAACATAACCCGACGGGTATACGTGCTTAATCTCAAACGGTCCAATCCACCTAGAAGTTAGTTTAGGTTGCTTAATCTTAAATTTGGACAAGAACAACAACACTTTAGCCCCAACCTTAAACTCCTTTCTACGAATCCTCTTATCATGCCAAATCTTGGTTCTCTCCTTATAAAGCCTCGAATTCTCATAAGCACCTAACCTAAGCTCATCAAGCTCATGTAGTTGTAACATTCTAAGTTCACGTGCTTCCATCAAATCCAAATTCAAATTCCTTAAAGCCCAATACGCTTTATGCTCTATCTCAATAGGAAGATGGCAAGTTTTGCCATAGAGCAACCGGTATGGCGTGGTGCCAATCGGCGTCTTAAAAGCCGTCCTAAACGCCCACAAGGCGTCATCTAACTTCTTTGACCAAACCTTGGGGTTATCTCCAACAGTTTTCTCTAAAATCCTTTTCAAAGCCCTATTGGTGTTTTCTACTTGTCCACTAGATTGTGGATGATAAGAAGTAGAAAAATAATGCACAACACCATACCTCTTCATGACCTTGGCTAATTGATGATTTGCAAAATGGGTTCCTCGGTCACTAATCAAAGCTCTAGGGCAACCAAATAGACAGAATAATTGTTTCAAGAAATCAATGACTACCCTCGCGTCATTCGTGGGCAAAGCCTTGGCTTCGGCCCATTTAGACACGTAGTCAACGGCGACAAGAATATATTGAAACTTATTAGACGGTGGGAATGGTCCCATGAAATCTATACCCCAAATATCAAATACCTCGCATACCTGAATGCTTTGTTGAGGCATCTCATCCCGCTTAGTAATGCTCCCTTGTCTTTGACAAATGTCACAAGTCTCTACCAAAGTCTGGGCCTCCTTGAAAATTGTAGGCCAATAGAAACCTGCATCAAAAACTTTCTTACCAGTAACTGAAGGACCGTAATGACCTCCAGTTGGACCATAGTGACAAGCATTAAGAATCTCCCTCGTCTCAGCTCCAGCTACACATCTCCTTACCATACCATCTGCACAAACACGAAACAAGTATGGACTATCCCATAAATAGTGCTTAGCATCCGATATGAGCTTCTTCTTTTGGTGAGACGTGAAATCATTCGGTATCTCACCTGCAACCAAATAATTAGCAATATCTGCAAACCAAGGAGCATCCTCAGAGTTAGAAATAAACATTAAAGACTCATCGGGGAAGTGATCATTAATCTCCCCATCTCGAAGTTCCTCCCGGTGAGGATCTTCCAAGAGACTCAAATGGTCGGCCACCAAGTTTTCAGCACCTTTCTTATCCTTCACATGGATGATAGCATCCGCGGTATTAAGGAATGGTCGTCCAAGAATAAGGGGTACCTTCGTATCTTCCTCCATTTCAATCTCTTCATCAACCTCATCATCATCACTCCCTTTATCCTGCACATCTAAAATAACAACATTAGGCATAGGAGGTGAGTCATAAGACCTACCAGTACGAGTAGTGATGGCTTTGGCTTGCTCATTGTGGACTGGAGGTGGAGTGTATTTCTGTCCCTGATTCTGC
>CM067172.1:78976732-79057111 GCA_034093135.1 Erigeron breviscapus | reverse complement strand
TATGTGTTACCATTCCAGAGTTAATAAGGCAGAGAAGGGAGGAACTGGTGAGCCTCCAGAGAAAGATAAGGAAAAATGCTGGTGCTCTGGAGTTAGAGTACAGAAAAAGATTGACTGGTCTGCCGAAGCTTACTGCCAAACAAATCAAGGCAATAAAGGATGCTGATGTGAGCACTTTCATTCCCCTGGATACCTCTCTGAGAATTAATCGCCAACAACTCCAGTCCACTGAAGGACAACAGAGTGGTGTATCCAAGGAAACTGAATATATGGTCCAGATGGCAAAGCAGAAGGCATCTTATGATCAAATGATGAATTTCAGGGCAAATGCTAGAAAAATTGTTGATGCTGAAATCAAGTTGGCTGAAAATCATCAAGGAATGACCAGATTTAATATAAAGTTGACCAGGGAGGGTAACTTTACAGATGAAAGGAAAGATACAACAGTCCAAGCTTTTGGATGGACTGAACTGAAGGAGATAGGATTGACATTTAAAGGTAAAACTGATTTATCTCCAGATGTTAAGGCGTTTATGAAGAGAGTTTAGAAGGTCTGGAGAAAAATACAACAAATGGAAACTGTGTTGGGTTTGAGACCACCAGTGTCTGTTCCATCATCTCCATCACCAAAGAGGAAGGCTACTGAAGATGCACCAGGGTAGTCATCAAAAAGAAGGGCCTGAATCTTTTATCATGTACTTATTGTAATTAATCGTTTGATAAAAGTTGTAACTATTTTCCAGTTGATGATAGTAATATTAGTTGCAATTTTTAATTTCATATAAGTAAATGATCAGATTTAGTCTAAGTTAGAACTTAAAAGATGAAACTGAAAACACTCATGATCTATAAAGTGTTTTCTAGTAACTTATTTTTTTTAGACTTAAATCGACTAAGTGTTTTCCAGGCATACAAATTTGTATATCTATAAGCCTGAAAACACTTGCATTATTTCTAAACAAATAGGGGGAATTTGTTAGGTCCAGATTTATTGGACTCGCTCCAGACTCGACTACTGGAGCCTTACTGAAGATCTGTCCAGAAACTGACCTACTCCAGACTTGGAATCTGGAGTCCCTCCGAAGATTTATCTAGAAATAATGGAAGACCAGTGAGCAAATACTTGTATAGGAAATCTGGAGTATTCTCCAGATTAGCTCACTGGACTTCACCCCAGTACAGATCTATTCTACTGAAGACGTTCTCACTGAAGTCAAAGACTGAAGTCAGAATAAAGAAGACTGACAAATGGCGGAGTCCACTGGAAGTCTTACCAAATCTGTACACTGGAGGATTGTCAGTGTTCTAGACCTTACAAGTCTGAACACTAATATCGAGGATTTGACTTTAAGCCTTTACACACTTTCCAAAGAACAACCCACTTGTTCTTTACCAAAGAATATACGTGTGTTAAGGTAGTTGGATAAAAGAATAAAGTCATATTGATGTGACTTTATCCTTGTAACTTTATCCAATGCATTTAATGTTCTTGTCGGTTCATTAAATACATCCAACCATATTTGTACGGCACAAAATTCACTGGTGAAGTTTGTTGCCTATAAATACAAAGTCATTTCTTTGAGAAAATCACTTTTTTAGCAAATTGGTGAACTTGCTTAAATACTCTCAATCTAAACAGTTATACTTCACAACTCTAAGTATATCGATCAAAGGAGTTTATTTAGCAAGTATAGATCACTTGTAATTCAAAGATTGTTTAGATACTTACATACGTGTAATATCTAGGTTCCGCAACGATCTTGTATTTTGTTTATTCATCAATAAAGAAAATACACTTGAAAACTACATTTGTGTTCCACCATTTATTTACTTGTTTAAATATTGCTTAAGTCATTTATTACTTTGTTTATATTCTTGCATATTTATATTGAAGTAATACTAGTCCGATTCTAGTTCATACTTGTCTTGTTATTTTACACTCGTGGGTTAAACCATCGTGTGAGGGACTTTACAATAAAGAAATTGAAAGAAAACATATTGTACCAATGATCGTTGAATATAAATTGCAAGACAGAAGATTAGATACGATCTAGATGGATGTTCTTGAATCTTCAATGAATCAAATGATGAAATCTGCGATGATCCGTCAAAGACTCGTGGTAGAACAGCTCCTAGAAAGAAAAACTTGGATAATGGGAAATTAGGGTTTTTTTTCTTTATATCCCTCCCCCAATCTGATGCAAAGAGACTGTAGCCCTGATCTCCCCGTGCACTCACTGCGCCGCAGTGGGCATGGTGCGCTCCCACTGCGGCGCAGTGGGGAATGAGTCCTCCCACTGCGGCGCAGTGTTAAATCTCTGGAAAGCATTGGCTTCTTTTCGACCAATGACTGCGGCGCAGTGGAGCTGGTACACTCCCACTGCGGCGCAGTGTGAATCCACTGGAAAGTTGTGGCTTTGGCACCCATTGACTGCGGCGCAGTGGGGAATGAATCCTCCCACTGCGGCGCAGTGCTAACTTGCTGAAATCTTTGTTCTTCTTTATCATCGGCCCTCGAACACTCGGATCAACATCTTGGGCTAAAATCATCAGAAAATGTACCAAATGGACGCACAACCTGCTAAGAACCTGAAAGCACTAACAAACACCATAAACGCGCCAAATGCATACAAAATCGACTCAAAACACATACGAAAAAGGCCAATAATGAAGTGGACGATCTATATAAATTGGTCACATCAGTATAGAAGCACTGCTCTTTTGGAGCTGGTTTCATATCCATGATGTACACATTACCTTTTCTTGGTGCAACCATCACCACTTTCCAATCCTTATTAAATATGATGCCTTGAGCAATATCGAACAAAACTCTGTAGCCATCATCACAAAGTTGGCTGACACTGATCAGGTTGTATTTCAAACCATTCACAAATGCAACTCTTTGAATTCGACCTGTCCGTTATTGAGCACACCATATCATTCAGTCTTTCCACTTTGATCATTACCAAACGTCACTGCCGGTCCATCTTGGACAGTGAACTCTTCAAGCAGGGGCTTACATCCGGTCATAGTCCGGCCAGCAACGCTGTCCAGATACCAGATATTCTTCTTTCGATCGCCCTGCACACCCACAAAAATTATCAATTATTTTTGTGAACCCATCTTTTCTTGATGGGTTCACTGGACTTCTCTACAGAAGTCACAGTTGATTGTTTTGGAGGTAAATTGAAGACTACATCTGGATCTTTTTCAACAGATCCAGGTGCAGGGGTAAAAATGATTGGTATTTGATACTTGCTCCCCTTTTTCTTATCAGATTTAGTTCTAGATGGAACATTCTTTGGTTTTGAAGGGGGTTTAATATTTTGTTTTACAACTGGAGGTGATGAACCTCCTTCCAGATTTTTAATCCGGGCAGTACAACTCTGAACCTGTCGAGACAAAAGTTGGAGTTGACTTTCCAGTTTAAACAAAATAACTTTTTCATCATGCTGAACCTTGGACCTTGGTTCAGCAGGAGTTTTAGTCTTTTAGGTCTTGGGCTCCTTAGACTTCTGAGGTAAAGGCTTGTTACCAGTGGCCTTTTTGACTGGAGCTTTAGCCTGTTTGGCTCCATGTTTAACCTCAATGGGGGTGGTCTCAATGGGTTCAGTTTCAACAGCTTCAGGTTGATCATAAGGAGTTTCAACCCTGAGAGCTGGAGGCAATGCATGAAGATCTGGTATGAGAGCTGCCATTTCCAGATCTCTAGATTTCCATGCATTTTTCTGGGCATCAATTGTTCTAGAAAATGCATCATAATTCTTTCCAGATGCTTTTACCCATGACTTGATAATCATTTGTTCTTTTTCAAGATCAGAAACTAGTTTTTGATTATCAAATTCTAAAGCCTCAATTTTCAAAACTGACTCCTTGAGAGCCAACTGGACACTTTGTAAATCATTCAGTTGTGGTTTAACATTGTTTAGTTCAATTAAGATAGTGTCCAGATATCTTTCACTATCTGCTCTAACAGTTTCCACAAAAGCCAAATCACCACTTAATGATTCAGCAAGGTCCAGTTTCAGTTCAGGGTCAACCTGGTTGTCATAATCACATACCTTTTTCAAAATGATGTCCACCCATCTTCCAGTGATGACATCATCTTTTGCCACATGCTGCTGTTGATCTTCCAAGGCCATGAAACACATGTCCCTTTCCTCTTCTTCATCAGCTGATGAGTCATCAGAGTACTCCCATTTTCCCTCAGTTTGTGCCATCAAGCACTGATCCTTTTCTTTTTCCATGGACAAGAGGGCAATCTGGGCCTTAAGCTTCTTATATTTAGCTTTGTAGCTATCATCAGGCCGATTGAAATTTGGGACAGAGGGACCAGTTTGGTTGTTCATCTGACTAGATCTGCATTCCTTCATAAAATGACCTTTCTTACCGCATTTATAGCAGGTAAGATTGGTTTTATCCAGAGAGCTGGAGCTGGAAGCATTGTTTGGGCCATTAAATCTTTTAGATTTATGCTTAAACCTATTAAAGATTTTAGCGATCATGGCAACCAGATCATCATCGTCAGTTTCATCACAACCGTCACTGATTTCAGTGGTCAGGCTAGAGTTCAAGAAACTGTTTAACATCTCCTTCATTGAGTGTGCCTGGACACTCTCTGCAGACATTAAAGCAGTACAAGGTCGCTCAGTTATACTAGCAACCTTGGGACTCTGGGCATGGTTCACGGCATCCTGCTCAGCCACCAGTCTTGCAGCATTATTGTCTTCAGTGAATCTGAAGGCTCCATAGAGCGATGCAAGAGTATGGCTGTGCAGGGTTTTACCTTGTCTTAAGACAAGAACCATATTTTTCCATTTGGAAGGAAGAATATCACAAAACTTCTCAAGAAGAATATCCTTATCCTTCTCTACCCCAAGCCTCTCAACTGATTAATGAGGCTAGAAAACCTGGTATAAGTACCAGTTAGACTTTCATTGGGCAGAGCAAAGAAGGATTCATACTTCTTGTTCAAGGCAACCTTTCTGGTGACAATAGTGTCATCACCTCCTTCAAACTGAATAACTAATTCATCCCACATTGACTTGGCACTGGGGAACAACACAAGTGTTGGAATTAGATCTTCAGGGACAGCTCCAAGGATCATGTTCTTGAGTCTGGTGTCCAGATCTACAAGTCTACGATCCTCATCAGATCAGTGGTCTTCGAGCTTTTCTCTGGAACCTCTTCTTCCAGTTGGATCTAGAAGAGGACTTACCCCAAGAGACATGGGTATATATGGTCCATCCTTAAGGATTTTCAACATATACCTTTCTATCCCACCAAAATGCAAAAGCATTCTGGCCTTCCATGTACCAACGGTCTCACTGTTTCCATCAAATTTTGGAACAGGAGTGTTAGAATAATGTACATGGACATGGTTTGGGGCAATAGGAGGAGGAGGGTTAGTATTAATATTTTGAGCAGGTGGTGTATTAGTATTCAAAGGGTTTTCACCTGAACTAGAACCATCTCCACCTTCAGTAGTAGTCATCTAAGCAGATCTAGGCAAGTTTATTAGCCTTCTGCTCTGATACCACTTGTAAGTCCCAACTCAATAGATGATACTACCTGAAGACACCTCTATGTCGATGGTGGAGTTACTTTGCAATATAAGCGTTGAACTGGAGACGACCAGTTACAGAGAGTATATACCAAGTTCTAGATAGATTACTTATTTAAGTGACAATAAGTAAAGAACAATGCAATAATATAAAATACTTGTAAAGTAAATTGGTGAGACAATATGTAATTTTCAAGTGTAATTTATTTATTATCTTTAAATAAATTACAAGGTTGTTGCGGAACCAAGATAATACAAAGTATGTAAATATCCTAACAACCTATGAACTACAATTGATCTACACTTGGAATTTCTCTAAACAATCGAAACACTTAAAGTTGTGAAATGTTCCTTTTTACGATTGAGAGAATATTGCACAAGTTCACCAAGAATATTGCAGGTATGCAAAGTATGCATTCTGTATTATTCTTGTTGTGCAATGACTTGTATTTATAGGCAAAGTTAACATTGGGATGTTAACTTTGGCCGTACAAATATGGTTGAGAACATTTAAGGAATAACATTTAATTCCTTAAAATGCAGTGTAAAGTTGCAGTATAAAGCAACTTTACTCAACCAGCTTTATGTACCTTTTTGTACTTAAATAATAAGATAAATCTTATTATCCGGGTAATAGCACATAAAGCATAAAAGTCAATTCCTCGTAATCAGTGTAAAGCTTTGTAAGAGCTTTCCACTGACGGTCTCCAGTTTGTAACTGACTAGAATGTCAACTAGGCTTCGCTGCCATTGTCATTCTCTATCTTCCATTTGTTGTCTTCGACTTCAACTGGAATGATTCTTCAACTGGTCAGTTCTCAACTGGAGGAAGTCTTCAGTTGCGTTGACTGTACGATGCAACTGGACTTCAATATATTTCGGACAAATCTTCTTGGTCTCCAGGTGCAACTGGAGACTGGCCAGTTTCACTGAAACTGGTCCTAACAATATTTTTTCAAAACGACACACTATCTTAATTCTATTTCTAATTACACAAATGTCTAGAATAAAATTTAGGGCTAATTACTTGGAAAGTCCCTCAACTTGTCACCTAAACCTTTTCTGGGGCTCGAACAAAAAAAAGTTCTATTTGAATCAAAGAAAACGGAAGTAACCGGTAAAAAATTATTTTGAAAGTTATTTTTATTTATTTTTATTTCAGTTTTTGATGGCATGTTATTTTCATGTCATTTTCATTTAAAAACAATTACACAAATAATAAACAAAAATCAAATAAAAAAACATTAATTTGCCAAAATTTACATTCCCAGTCCAAAAATTTATTTAAAAAAAAGAAGAAAATGGGAAAGTTGATTTGTGATTCAACGACGTCATCACCGGTAATCCCATGGAAAGACCCAACAACCGTCGCCGCCGTCGATCTACCGATAACCACCACCACCACCGCCGCCGCCGTCACCACCACATGGGATGACGCATCAGGTCTAGAAGACCAACAAAAAAGACACCTTCAACGTCTCCACACCAAAGGAATCCTATGGAAACACCCACACAATCATAATTCTGATGACCCATCATCGGCGGTGGTGTTCAGGCTGAGCCACGGCGGAGATGTCAAGGCAGACGGGAATTGCTTGTTCACGGCGGAGATGTCGAACACAAATATACAAAAGCCATTTAAATCAAACACAAATATAATACCCTTTGTACAACAAATAGATCGAAACAGATGCTTTGGATGCAGTGTGGTGGTGAGCAGGGAAGTGGCTACGACAATCTTTTGATGATGATTATATATCTGTTGGTGGTGGAATTTAGAGATCTTGAAGGTTATATATATGGTACTGGGGAGTAGTCTGGTAGTGATGGAATGTGGTATGGTAGTGATAGGATGATGACTTGTTGGAGAAAAGAAGGGGTTAAATGAAGATAAATTTATATTTATACATATACAAGCGAAAATATGTATATCGATATATACTATGTTCTTGAGATGAAACAGGTGAAGAAGAAGTAAAAGGAAATAATGGTGGGCTGTGATTTTTTTATTATTATTATTATTGTTTCATGTATTTATATAAATAAATGAATAATTATTTATATAGATCTACATGGCAGACGACGTGGAAATCTTTTTTGTAAAATTAGGGGTGTAACCGGCTAATAATTGTCCACATAAGCATAAATCGGTCGCGGCCCACAATAGTATTTTAGCCGTTTTCTTTGATTCAAATAGAACTTTTTTTTGTTCAAGCCCCAGAAAAGATTTAGGTGACAAGTTGAGGGACTTTCCAAGTAATTAGCCCTAAAATTTAAGACTTCCAACAATTTCTCATTAATCAATTTCTATAAATATAAAAAATGATTTATATAGATCTACATGGCAGACGACGTGGAAATCTTTTTTGTAAAATTAGGGGTGTAACCGGCTAATAATTGTCCACATAAGCATAAATCGGTCGCGGCCCATAATAGTTATTTTAGCCGTTTTCTTTGATTCAAATAGAACTTTTTTTTGTTCGAGCCCCAGAAAAGGTTTAGGTGACAAGTTGAGGGACTTTCCAAGTAATTAGCCCTAAAATTTAAGACTTCCAACAATTTCTCATTAATCAATTTCTATAAATATAAAAAATGAGAGTTGAATTCAGGTTTTAGGTGAAATATCCTATGATCAAATTTACATGTTTATTAAATTATATTATATTATATACTATACTAATTCAATAGGTTGTGAATAGTAACTCACATGCGTGGGAAATTTCTTCAAGCCAAAAAAAATTATAGATCGTAATAAAATATTTACATTGTCAAAAACGGGAAATATATTGATAAATGATGTTATGAACTTTTATTATGTCGTATTACTGCATAACATATAATAATTATATGTAGCTATAAACATGATATGTAGCCAATATAAGTAACATATAGAAGATAATAAAATAACAAAACAATGTTGATACAAAAAAAGAATTATAACTACTATTTGAAAATATAACCCAAAAAGAAAAGTTAAACCCGAAAATCAATAATCATAAAAAAAACAAACAAATAATATTAATTACATTTTTTACATTTGATTTTAATGATTTATTTAACCATTTATTTTCACATTGAAGTTGAATTTACAAAATCTTGTGGTTACATAAAATCTAGTATTTATGATATATAATAATAGAGAAAATTTAATTCATAATTAGAGAAGTTTGGACTTGAAGTTTAAGTTTTAATTAAAATCATTAGATAAAATGATGATGTCATATATATATTTTTCTTAAATTTAATAGAAAATTAAAAATAATTTTAACATTTTAATAATTATAGAAAGTAATTAGTTTAATGATATAATTATGAAAAAAATTATATTATTTTTTTAATCACTTTTTATTTTTATTTTCTATATAAAATTTTTTTTTTATGTCGTACGTTTATCAAATTATGATTTTATATAATTTTATCATATAAGTAATAAATATGGTTATAAGTATTTATTTTTACATCGTTAGTATCTTATAATATTTAAATAAAAAATAATCTGATATGTATACGGTGCCTAGAATATAAAAGATTGTAAAAATGATAATATCACCATCTTTCAACATCTTTCATCTATGTTTGTTAAATTACGATATTATAAAACTATCTTTGTTATTTATTTTAATATATAAAAATTTCAGTAGGTAATCTACATTTTTTAACTATATATTATTGTTAACATATATATTATACTAATAATTTCTGATACAAAATATTTTTTAAAATATAGTATTATCAAATCTTCAACATGTCTTTATTATAACTATTAATATTAAATATTTATATTTTAAGTTAAAATTAAAATTTAATATGTTTAATCTACATCTACCCTGGGTGAGTATGAGTCGGTTTGGGTCGGTTTTTACCTAAAACCGAAACCCAAACCGATCCATTCGGTTTTTAGAAAACCAAAACCATTGGATTCGGTTTTCGGTTCTTTGGTCGGTTTCGGTTTTTTTTATAATTTTCTTTGTTTACATTTTTTATTTATTATGTTATAAATTAAACTTTCAATTGTTAAAAAAAAATATAGAAACTAAAATATAGAGATGCTTTTTATTATCTAGTTACATTTTTTAGGTGTTAAAATTAGTATAACTTTATAAAACGAATTGATTTTATTGTACGTTTTCATCTAAAACATACAATTTATATAGATTTGTACACTAAAAAGACAAAAAGTTTAAATATATTAACATATTTACAAATTATAAGTAATAAATATAAATTTAATATGATATAAATATAAAATAAATTAAAATGTATTTGGTTCGGTTCGGTTTGGTTTTTGATTGGTTTTTTAGCATATGAAACCGAAACCCGAACCGATTCGTTCGGTTTTTAGAAAACGAAAACCAAACCAATAGATTTCGTTCGATTTTTGTTTTTTTCGGTTCGGTTTTATAGTTTTTTCCGGTTTTTGGTTTTTCGGTTCGGTTTTTGCTCACCCCTCATAAAAAGAGAAAATCTAAATTAACGACCGCCTTTTTGTTGCGAAAAAAGGATACACATACATATGGCTGTCAATCTCGACCCAACCCGAAACCCAACCAGAACCCAACCCGAAAAAAGTCAGGTTAGGGTTGGGGATTTTCGACCCACCAACCCGCCAACCTGAATTTTTTCAGGTTGGGTCCGGGTTGGGTTGTTGGGTTGTCAGGTCGACCCGCCAACCCGATATCTTAAAAATATTTGACTTATATATAATATCTTATACTCCACAATCTACTTATCCATACGCCCCATTCGCATTTTCTATATATCTAATCTAAAGTAACTTCACATCTAAAATAAGAGGAGGATTCAAAATTTTGTGAGATGCTAACTGATGTTGAGTGGGACGGCAAGTTTGTTAACTTTGTGCCAAGTTCTATCAATACCCTCGTATTTCTTTTTTTTTCCGTATTTTTTGTTTTCAGCGTACACATCAATGATAGAGCTTTATATTGGTTGATTTATTCCGTTATATATTTATATATATTTGTTATCAGGTCATATGGGTTGGGTAATGGGTTAACGGGTTGTGGGTCAGGGTTGAAATTTCTGACCTGAAACTTTTAGTGGGTTGGGTTAGGGTCGGAGTTTTTCAACCCACCAACCCGGCAACCCGAACCTGAACCCATTGAAAGCCCTACACATACATATATTTATATTCGTGGGACCGGGAGGCTGTTCTAGACAAAAACCCTCTGCTCTCCTCTCGTCTCCACTAGTTACGACTTACGACGACGGCAGCAGCAAAAAATAATTACAAGGTACGGCCACCTTCTTCTTGTTCTTCTTATGCTTGAAATCTTGAATATATTGTTTGATTCTTTATGACGATGGCCTTCTTTTTACTCACTCACTCACTCTAATTCTTGAATATATCTGATTGCGATGATGATTTTTCACAACATGCATAAACCCTAAACCCTCCCTTTTTTTTTTTCCTTCTTATGATTATTATGTTCCATCCTATTAATCCTTTTTTTGTTTCTTTCTTTCTTTCTACTAATTAAGTCTTTATATTATTATTATTCATACTCGTACTAGTTTACAATTATATCATATATCTATACATATATAATTTACTGCATTCATTCATGTTGTCCATCTACTTTCTGTGATTATTCCGGCCACATGCAATTAATTTTGTCTTTGTTACATACACATGACCTACATACCCTGTTTTCTTTTTACTCCCTCTTCCTGTTAGGCGCCGACGTATTACATTACATAGATGGCTTATTTCGACGGCGATGAAGGAGCTCTTCCAAACGTCGTTTCCAATTACTATTTTAGCGGTGCAGATGATGAACCCGTTTCTTTTGCACCATTACCTGTCAAATGGGGTACTTATGACATTTTATATCACAACAAGAACCTCCATATCTATTTAAGGGGAACTACCGATAACGGTCTTCAAAAGGTACATAAGCAAGTCAAAGCATGGACCTTTGATCTATCCGAACCAAATAACCCCCATATTTCAGTTCTCTCCAAAGATAACACTTGGATCAACCTTCTCAAACCTCGCAAGAGTTACGTGTCTGAGATACGCTCGATTCTTGTCACTCTGCATTCTCTTCATTTTTTCAAGACACAACCCAAAGCATCTGCCAAACCTCTATGGGACCATCTATCTAAAGTTTTCAGGTATACGTAACATACATGCCTCCTTTTGGTTGCAGTCGGAAATTAGTCTTCCTTTGTATTAGTTTTTTGTAACAGTTTTACCTTTTTTCTAGCTACTATGACATTAGGCCCACAGAGAAAGATCTCCTAGAGCATCTCAATTTCATTGGGGAAGCTGTCAAAAGGGACATAACGTTAGGAAGATCCAAGGTTCGTTTTGCATGTGGACGGCAATATTTTATTTTCTTAAATTGAGGGTTTTTGGCCTTTGCTTATGTGTTGTAATGCTACTAACTGCAACAGTGTTTGGCTTCGTTACTGGAGGAGAGTCCCAGAAATAAGAGAACTTTTGATCAGGTAGAATCTGACTTCTGAACTTTCTTTCAATTTCATATTTTATTGACTTTGTGGAAACTATCCACTTTGCAGAATGCAGATGGTATGGATGATGATGAATACGAGCATGGTGAACTTACCACACAAAACACTGAAGACAGCGAGTCTGATGACCAGAACAACGATGATGATGACGGTTACGATAATGTTTGTGCATTATGTGATAATGGTGGTGATCTCACCTGGTAATTAATAGTAGCTTACTTCTTGATTACATTTACATCAATGTGGAAATTTTGAGACTTACATTGATATGTAATGCAGTTGTGAAGGGAAATGTTTTAGGGCATTTCACGCAACTCTCGAATCTGCAGGACCCAATTGCAAATCTCTTGGTCTATCTGCTGAAGAAGTGAAGGTGTTTTTTCATTAAGATTTATATGCTTTTTACCCACCTGTAGATTCTGTTAATTTTATTTCTTCAGTTGATATATTTAAGGTTTCAATTTTATGGCATAATTTTTCTTAAATGCACCACGTTTGTGTTTCTTTTGCAGGGATCAGAACCATGGTTGTGCTTGAACTGTTCCCATGAACAACACCAGTGCTTCGTTTGCGGAAACCTTGGGTCTTCCAATAAATCTTCTGGGGCAGAGGTGCATTTTATCCCGACGTCTTATGCTTTTTTTTTTTTATTATTTGCATTGCCATTAAGGTATCTTTAAAACTAACTTACACAATTAAGGAATATTGATATGTAGGTTTTCTGCTGTAGCTGTACAACCTGTGGCCATTTTTATCATCCAGAATGTGTTGCACAGTTGCTTGAGGACAAAAGTGACACCAGAGCACACATTCTTCAAAAAAAGATTGCTGCTGGTGAGCCGTTCACATGTCCTGCACACAAATGCCATAAGTGTAAAGAGGGAGAAAATGAGAAGATAAAAGGCTTGCAATTTGCTATTTGCAGACAATGTCCGAGGTCGTACCACAGACTCTGCTTGCCGAGGTCATTTTTACATCTTTATATATCTGTTATTCAAACAGCTGCTCTATTAAAATTAAATTAAATATGATCTTTTGTCCTTTCTGCAGCAAAATTCTGTTTGATAAGAAAGATGTTGTAGCTAGGGCATGGGATGGACTTTTGCCCAAATCACGCGCATTAATATATTGTTTGTAAGTCACCGATCCCTTGATCATGCGAAAGTTATAAGCGATTTTAGCTAACTTAATTCTGTGGCACTTGTCAGAAATCATGAGATAGACCCTAAACTTCGCACTGCTGTAAGTAGCGTGAAGTTTCCCCAAATTTTTAGCCATAGCAAGAAGAAAGTTGCTGTGAGTGAGGAAGTTCTGAATACTGATTATACATCTAATGAGAGAGGAGTTAAAAGATCTTGTCCATCTACTAATGAGAGAAGAGTTAAAAGATCTTGTCCATCTACTAGACCCATAGAGTGTTCCAGAAAGAGGGTGACAGTGTCATCTGGGTCAAAACCCGTGAAGAAACAAAGGGTAATCAATAACTCCAATATATCTTCAAAAAAGAATCTTATAATGGAAGTTGAGAGGCCCAAGCTGGATGATAACCGATCTTCTAAGAAGGATGACATTTCGGTTGAAAAAGATGGGCAAACCCTGAAATCCAATTCACGGGAGAGGTGGACTTCTATTCTTTTCCCTCTATTTGGTTTTGTACCCTAGTGTTATTGGCAACATGAAATTCTTATAGCTCTGCATACTACATTGCAGGATAGTGACATTGATGAAAGAAGCTGCCTCAATTACACCAGATAAGGTAAAGCGATACTACATTGGAATTCCACAGTTGCAAATTTGTTAGAAGAGAGTAAATCTGTGATATTGACCTTGGGTAAAAGGCTCTGTTTAGGCCATATTTTATTGTAGTAGGTTGTTTGTAATGGAAGTACTGCTCAAGGTCATATATACATCCATAATCCGTTCAAAAAAATATATATACATCCATAATATGGTTTCTTTTGAATTGGTGTGATGTAGGACAAGCTACATGGGATGGGATATACATCCTTTGGTCGCCATTTTGCAAAAGTTGAAAAGCTGGAAGAGGTGATTATTGTGTTTATATGTCTGGTTGCAACTCATTATCAACGTGCTTTTGGTTGTCACTGAAGTCTCAGTGTTTATAAATTTCTGGAATTATAATTTATATTGCTAGTTTAACTTCTTTGTGTTTTTATGCTATTTTTGTGATTTTAAAAATGCAGATTGTTGGAAGACTTAGTCGATATGTCGAAGATGGTGATACGGTGATTTTTTTTTTCCTTCCAATTCCCCATTTTGCTACACCTTTTCTATGTTCCTGTTTGTAATCTAGGACTCACTATACTTTTTATTTACAGATAGTTGATCTATTCTGTGGAGCAAATGATATCATCCGCCTCATGAAAAAGCAGCTTGATGAGATGGGGATGTCATGCTCGTATAAAAATTACGACATTACCTGCCCAGAGGTGCATACTTACTAACTTCAATTTAAGGGGTGTAGCTTCCGTTGGAATAATTGTTTTAGGTTTGTTTGATCTCTCATGTTTGCTTGGCTGCTTTCTAATTTGTTTATGAATTCAGAGTGAGTTTTACTTTGAGAATACGGATTGGATGAACGCTCTTTCCAAGGAATTGCCTTGTGGATCACGCTTGGTGAGTCAACCGTATATCTCGTGTGATGAAGTCAACTTTGGGACCCATTGCTTTCTGTTATTTTGTTCCTTACTTCAATTTTATTATCATATAGATTATTGGACTAAATCCTCCATTGGGAAAGAGTGCCTCTCTTGTAAACCTTTTTATAGACCAAGCGCTTCTGATTAAGCCGAAGCTTATCATTCAATTTGTTTCCCCGGGGACTAAAAGGTATTGTGCTCTCTCTCTCTCTCTCTCTCTCTAAATGGGTGGGTACGTTTGGGCTTTTTACCTATTCAACCCAGTAAGCCTATTAGGTACTTATTTGATCCCATTAGAGATAAGTTATAGGGATGATTGCTTAGAAAGTATCCAATCTTGTTCGAAAATCCTATTTAGAGTTCCCAACACAAAGAGGCTCTTTTGTGGGATAAACCTTGCCATTTTCACTTATTGTGCGTACCTGGTTACCATTACAACAAGTTACCGGCAAAACACATCTTTTCAATCTATTTTTTAAAAATATTTAATAGAATGAATCTTTTTCATATTCCGCCGTCACCATAATTAAATGACAAACCTAATCGACACTCCGGAAAATCAAAAAATTATATCTTTAAGAACCACATACACAACAACAAACTGAAGATCATCCATTAAAAAACCCAAAAATCATCCAAAGTTATTTTGGTTATCATGGTGCTGGGGCGAAGGCTCGTGGCGGTGTCGTGAAGGTGAAGGCTGCCTGGCGTGGTCTTGGTAATGGTAAGTGACGACGTGGGGGTTACCGGGGATAATGGAGTTGTTACCGGAGTGGTGTAGGTGAAGGCTGCCTGGTTTGTTTGTTTTTTTAAGATATGGGGTTGATTTGTATCCCTTTTTTTATATTTTAATCTTAAGGGAGTTGTATATCTCTGTGGATGTTTCAATTTTAAAGCGGAATCGATATTTATAAAGATGAAGTAAGGGCGTGGGGGAATTAATTGATTTGGCTGCTTGGGAAATTCAATTGATATCATTAATATGTACACGGGGCTTCGTAGTGGATTCGATGTGTAAAAAATAAGCAACAACTGGATATACATTAGTGTGTGCCTGTTTGTAGGTTACTTTGTCCTACAATAGTGCAAAATGGCAAGTTCTGCCCCACAAACGAGCCAAAATTTTTTGAGAAGCCAGAATAGGTTTTTGGGACAAGTTTTGATACTTTCTAATCAATCAGCCCTAAGTTTTAGCCCAGGTTTACTACAAATGAGTCACCACTAGACATTCACGCATTCCGACCTTTTTTTTTTTTTTGAATATCTATTTTTGTATATACATGTGAATGCTTCTCTGATCAGGTTAGATGACGAAGATTTAAGAACTCCATATGATCTGGTTTGGGAGGATGCAAAACTGCTAGCTGGGAAGGTGCATTTTGCTTTCCATTTGCTATTTTTTGTCGACATATGCGACCTATTCAATTAAATTGGTGTTTTCTTTCTTTCCAGTCTGTTTATCTCCCTGGATCAGTTGAAGTGAATGAGAAGCAAATGGATCAATGGAATGACAATCCGCCAGCATTATATCTTTGGAGTCGTCCAGATTGGACTGGCAAGCATATAAATGTTGCTCACCAGCATGGCCATGTATCCAATCTACAAGAAGCTCATGAAAAGAAAGCCTCGGTTGATAACCATGACTTAGATAGCCCACTTCTCATGAGAAGCCCGAAAGAAAGCTCTCAATGTGATAATGATAAATCTCTATCTTGTGAGACCCCATTTTTGGATATTCAGTTTCCGCATACAGAGAAGAAATCCCCATCTTCTCATCAATCTCAAGTTCATGAAACTCAAAACTCGGATATGTCAACGGGACATGAAACAAAGCTTCCATCCCCTGTCCCTTATCATTCTCGAGATCCGGAGACTCCAGACTCGGATGTTGACCTTCTGAAGAAGCAGGCGCCGTGTAGATCCTATTCTCATTACAACATTGCCACCAGGGATCATTATGTAGGTGCAATATACATGTGGCCGAACGTTGTCAGAATTCCTTGTTATGAAAGGGAAAGCATAGACCGATATGGTTATGGCCGGGAGGCTTATGTTGGGGAGGGCTGGAACCACGGACTAGATACTTCTATTCGTCAAAGGTTTGTGAATGGGAGGGGTCTTTGTGAGGCAGGGCATTCAGCTTATTATACGCTTGCAGATCAATCATCATATAACAGGTCTAGCACATCTGTGATACAACAATATGCACCTAGACTGGATGATTTAAACCACTTGTGGATGCTTAATGGACGTGGGCGACATATGGATGCTTCTGGTTATGGCCCTGGCCCACACCAGCCCTTTTCACACCAAAAGTCGTCGCAGACTTGATGAGCGAATGTGTCAATGAAGTCATCTGTATATATCACTATTTGAGGAAGCGTTGATAGTAGAGAGTGCTTCTTAGTTGTCGTTGGTGAAGCTTTTGAGTCCATCCTTATGGAATTAGATGTTTCCCCAGATGGCTAGGAGGCTGAGGTTTTGAAGCCTCGTTTTTGTGTTTTGGTATCAACATGATCATAATTTTTGAAATGGGCCATACGCAGCGGATGTAAATTTTGTGATATTAATTTCGATCAAAAGTGAAATATGAAGCTGCAAAAAGGACAAGCAAGCAGGATATAAGATGCAATATGCATGGCATTTATAATCTTACCCTTTAACTTAATTTCAAGCCCATAACCTTTTCTTCAAGACCACATTTAGGTGTGTTTTGGTTCCACACTTCCACGTTAGGGAAACAGTGGGTATTATCATCGATTGTTTTATCAAAGTTATCATGTTTTCAATAAGCCCAGCAAAAATTTCATATTGACTTCGACCAATTATTATAATATGTTTATGTCAAGTTACAACCCGTGCGATATACGGCTCAACAAAATTTTTTGCAATATGACGAATAAAAAAGTTTGTTATTGTATTGTGCGGAGTGGAGTCTCTAATCAATCCTTTGTATTCCTTGATAATAAGTTAAACAAACTCATTATAGAAAAAACATTATTTAACATTCATACTAATATAAATCAACAATCAAGATGAAACAAAATATTTTCGGAAAGACAAAATCGAAGATAGGAATCTCTGTTTATATCATCGGTGGTCGGAGTTTTTCTCATTTATCCTCAAGTGAAGACGAAATCTTATAGACATGTTGACGACAATTTGTAGGTGTTAAATATATCTATATCTATATATCTTTAATAAAAGAGTAGTTAATCAAGTTTTTTAAAGCCCTTTTCAAAATCAAATTTTTGTTAAAACATTGCCACGTATGATTTTATCCTACGTGACATCTCCTTAATTTTTTTACACTATTTATCTTCATTCATTAGTTTAGATTTTTGTTATTATTTTTGGATTTGATTTTTCATTAAATAAAAATTCTTTAAGTAGTCGAATTAATATGTTATTTTAATTAATATGTTACTTGATTAAATTTAGTAGTCGAATTAATATATTTACGTAATTAGCTACAGATTTCATATTAACCTCAAAATTAAGATATTAGAATCAATATATGGATTCATTCATCTCAATTTTTTATTTCTCTTTTCTTTATCTTTCTACTTTTTGAATTTATGTTATTATAGTCTCTCATATGTTATTTACTAGTGCTCAGTCCCGTTCAATGGACGAGTAGTCTCAAAATATATTAATCAAAGTTAAAAAATTGGAATTCAAGTATATTAAATAGATACCGAATAAAATTAAAATACCAAAAAATCAAACATAAAACGATTCAAATAACGCAAAAAGTTGAAGAAGTAATGTGTAATAAACTAATCTTTCGGGGAAGACTTATCATACATATCGGAATCATACTCATTATCAGAATAATCGATATCAAACGTAGGATCGTCTTCTGATTCATCTGAATAGTTCCATTCACCTTCATCATTGGATTCATCACTATCAAGCATTTCATCATCAACATCAGTTTCGTCAGAATCTTCATCATATGGATTATAATCTGAATCAGTTTCAGCTTCACTTGCTGACAAAATGTCGGCGTCATCACTGTCCTCATCGTTGTCCGTGTCACTTATATGATTGTCATGACACTCTGAAGTTGCATAAGAATTCAGATCGTTAGGCAAAACATGACTGATCCTCAAGTAGTGAGTTGATATATTAAAATAAGGTTTGATGACCTTTTATTTTCTTTCCGGCAGAAGAACACTCAGGAACATTCATAATTTTAGAATGTTTATGTGAACTACGTATACAATTAATGAAAGAGCTAGCAGATTTATGCAATATATATCTAGCAACCTTGTTTACGAATATATTTTAGAATTTTTCAAATGATCATATACTAATTCATAAAATTCTCGTATTGTTTACGAAAGATGTTGATTCAAACAACAGAATGGTGAAACTAAAGTAACCATAATTAAAGAAGAAAATTAAGATATGAAAGCAAACTCAACATTAAATAGCAACAATTATGACTATGAATATTGTCTTTAAAAATTCAGAATACTAATTCATAAAATTCTCGTATTGTTTACGAAAGATGTTGATTCAAACAACAGGATGGTGAAACTAAAGTAACCATAATTAAAGAAGAAAAGGCAGATATGAAAGCAAACTCAACATTAAATAGCAACAATTATGACTATGAATATTGTCTTTAAAAATTCAGAATCAAACAGAACCTAAGATATAATCATAAATCCTAACAGTTAATATAGGTTACAAATACAAAAGTTAATATATAATATTTAGATTAGTCAAGTCATATATGACTGTAAATAGAATTGTAATCCCACAAACTCATTATATGTATCAAATTAAACTTAATCAATACGAAAGCTAAAGAAGAAACATATGAAAATTAACTCCATATAAATATTGATTCTAGTTTACCCCCTTTGTTCAACTTTAGTTAAATAAAATTTTTGCAGTTTCTTATATTCTAAAAGTGTACAGTATATAATTTGAAAAATACATACCAATTCATCAACAAAGACCATCTCGAATGTTTTGATTTTCTTCGGGTTGTTCCACTCCGAAACAGTCCATACATGCACAACACGGAGTCGTAGATGATGGTTAACATGTGTTGGCTTAAGATCTTCAAGATGAACTAATGTGGTCTTATTTTTTGTTGTTGAAGAAGAAGCCATAACGAACCTATAATGGACAACAAACTAAATTAAAAGAGATAATAATAACAATAACATAAGAATTAAATGTAAATAATAATAATAATAATGATTAATATGAAGAAAGTATAAAAATAAAAAACCTTTGCTAGTCGAACGTAGGTTTTTATTTGGATTGAATATATGGGGTTTTTTCTGGTTGTATATATATATGTAAGTCTCAACTCAATAGATGGTACTACCTGAAGACACCTCTATGTCGATGGTGGAGTTACTTTGCAATATAAGCGCTGAACTGGAGACGACCAGTTACAGAGAGTATATACCAAGTTCTAGATAGATTACTTATTTAAGTGACAATAAGTAAAGAACAATGCAATAATATAAAATACTTGTAAAGTAAATTGGTGAGACAATATGTAATTTTCAAGTGTAATTTATTTATTAACTTTAAATAAATTACAAGGTTGTTGCGGAACCAAGATAATACAAAGTATGTAAATATCCTAACAACCTATGAACTACAATTGATCTACACTTGGAAATTCTCTAAACAATCGAAACACTTAAAGTTGTGAAATGTTCCTTTTAGCTATTGAGAGAATATTGCACAAGTTCACCAAGAATATTGCAGGTTTGCAAAGTATGTGTGAAGTGTGTTATTCTTGTTGTGCAATGACTTCTATTTATAGGCAAAGTTGACATTGGGATGTCAACTTTCGCCGTACAAATATGGTTGAGAACATTTAAGGAATAACATTTAATTCCTTAAAATGCTGTGCAAAGTTACAGTATAAAGTAACTTTGCTCAACCTGCTTTATGTACCTTGTTGTACTTTATACATAGATAAATCCTTTTATCCGTGTAATAGCACATAAAGCATAAAAGTCTTTTCCTAGTAATCAGTGTAAAGCTTTGTAAGAGCTTTCCATTGATGGTCTCCAGTTTGTAACTGACTAGAATGTCAACTGGGCTTCGCTGCCATTGTCATTCTCTATCTTCCATTTGTTGTCTTCGACTTCAACTGGAATGATTCTTCAACTGGTCAGTTCTCAACTGGAGGAAGTCTTCAGTTGCGTTGACTGTACGATGCAACTGGACTTCAATATATTTCTGGACAAATCTTCTTGGTCTCCAGGTGCAACTGGAGACTGGCCAGTTTCACCCAAACTGGTCCTAACAAATTAGATAAAATTAATTTTTGGGAGACTTTTAAGGATAAATTTTTTTTATATTAAAAATAAGGTCGGCCAATATTAAATAAATATTTAAAAAAATAGAGGATTAATAAGGAGGGAGGATTAGGCTCAAGGAGGGGATTAGGGGTGCCAAGTGTACCCTCAACCTCCTCTTTTAGTTATATTATAGATTTGTACTATATTATATAAAAAAATATAATTATTTTATTATTTGACATTTATAAAGTAATAATCACATATTAAGAATTAACTTTTTGAATAAGAACTAAATTGAGAAAAATAGATACCTAGATTTTTGGATGGGGTTTATAATATATATAAAATAAAATTAATTTATGAAGTAAGAGATTAAACTGAAAACACCATTAATTGCCCCACTGTGTCTTCTGGTTGCCATGATCTGGGAATAATATTCTCTTGCTTCAGATTCATTTGAAATTTTAATACTCCCAGCTCCAGCAGCCAGCACAGCAGCCTTGATGTCATCATTTGATACATCGCCAGTTGGTTCAAGGAAGGTTCTAAGATCAGCATCTCTATGCAGTGGCTTTCTTGGTTGAGGGTTCCTTCTTGGTGGATTCAATACCCTTTTCACAACCTTCTTCACATTTTCAATTCTTTTCAAAATCTCACTGGCCCTGTTCTCTTTTGCCTTCTCTACTGATATATTTAAATTTCTGGCATCATGCTCAGTTTCATCATCAGGATAATGCCTGTCCAGTTCAATGTCAAGCATTTCTTTTAACATACCCACTATCCTGGCATCATCTTTCACTCTTGCATACTCCTCCTTAGTAATTCCCAACAAGTGAGCATCACTTATATCAAGTAATTTTATCTTGGCCAGATGTTGTCTGGCTTCAGCTTGGTTTGCTTGTTTCATTTTCTTTCTTTCTTTAATTTGATCACCAAGCCTTGCCAGACGTTTGCTATCACTTTCAGAAACTGGAGAAAGTACATCAGCATTGCCAGTTTCCAACATTGGTATATCAGTGGCCGGCTGGGCTACATCAGATGCTATTGCTTTGCCCTTATCCACATTCCCTTCAACCCTTTGCTCATTAGTTTTAGTACTGGCAGCCACAACTGTTTCACTACCAGATTGACTTCTAGATGGAGCTCTTTCAGGTGCAACTGGTGACTGGCCAGTTTCACCCAAACTGGTCCTAACAATATATATAGATAAAATTAATTTATGAAGTAAGAGATTAAACTGAAAACACCATTAATTGCCCCACTGTGTCTTCTGGTTGCCATGATCTGGGAATAATATTCTCTTGCTTCAGATTCATTTGAAATTTTAATACTCCCAGCTCCAGCAGCCAGCACAGCAGCCTTGATGTCATCATTTGATACATCGCCAGTTGGTTCAAGGAAGGTTCTAAGATCAGCATCTCTATGCAGTGGCTTTCTTGGTTGAGGGTTCCTTCTTGGTGGATTCAATACCCTTTTCACAACCTTCTTCACATTTTCAATTCTTTTCAAAATCTCACTGGCCCTGTTCTCTTTTGCCTTCTCTACTGATATATTTAAATTTCTGGCATCATGCTCAGTTTCATCATCAGGATAATGCCTGTCCAGTTCAATGTCAAGCATTTCTTTTAACATACCCACTATCCTGGCATCATCTTTCACTCTTGCATACTCCTCCTTAGTAATTCCCAACAAGTGAGCATCACTTATATCAAGTAATTTTATCTTGGCCAGATGTTGTCTGGCTTCAGCTTGGTTTGCTTGTTTCATTTTCTTTCTTTCTTTAATTTGATCACCAAGCCTTGCCAGACGTTTGCTATCACTTTCAGAAACTGGAGAAAGTACATCAGCATTGCCAGTTTCCAACATTGGTATATCAGTGGCCGGCTGGGCTACATCAGATGCTATTGCTTTGCCCTTATCCACATTCCCTTCAACCCTTTGCTCATTAGTTTTAGTACTGGCAGCCACAACTGTTTCACTACCAGATTGACTTCTAGATGGAGCTCTTTCAGGTGCAACTGGTGCAAGGACTACACTTCTTTCCCCCTTGGTAGCATCTAGACCTGCCCGTATAACTTCCCATTCAGAAGGGTGAGATGGCAACCGGTCAAGAGAAAGATTGTTTTCTAACTTTCATGGTTTAGCTTCTTTTTGATTATTGTCACATGTTTGAAATCAAGAACCAAGGGAAAAATTGTTTTGAATACTGAATTTGCTTGAGGACAAGCAAAGCTTAAGTATGGGGAATTTGATATGTCCATTTATATATACATTCCCATATCGTTTCTAAGTCATTTTAAGCTTAATTGTGTGCAAATTACATATATATTCGATGCTTTGATGGTATTGTTAGTGATTTCAGGCTTAGAACAGGTACAATGGCTAGAAATGGCATTTGGAAGGTTAAAAGATGCATTAGGATGGTTCATGGACGAGTTCGTGTGAAGACCGAATGAAAAACACAAGTTTTGTGGAATCTGGCACACATATGCGGCGCATGGCTATTATGTGCGGCGCATATCGGGTGCCTAATTTTGGATAACTTGATTTTATGCGGCGCACAGAATGTCCATGCGGCGCACAATGGCTATTATGTGCGGCGCATAGATCAAGTGGAAACAATTCAGAAAGTTTGGAAAATTCGAGGAAAAGTACTTATGCGGTGCACAGAAGTGGTGTGCGGCGCATAACGGGCAAAGACAAAGCAGGAATTCAAGTTTATGCGGCGCACAAGGATTTTGTGCGGCGCATATCGGGTGCCTAATTTTGGATAACTTGATTTTATGCGGCGCACAGAATGTCCATGCGGCGCACAAACTAGGTCGGCAGAAACCCTTTTATTGTTGGACTATAAATACAAGTCAAAAACCCCACCATTCGAGAG
The DNA here is from genome assembly GCA_034093135.1 of Erigeron breviscapus. Lineage (NCBI taxonomy): Eukaryota > Viridiplantae > Streptophyta > Magnoliopsida > Asterales > Asteraceae > Erigeron > Erigeron breviscapus. The sequence goes on along the minus strand of CM067172.1, from coordinate 79,033,225 downwards.
ACTTTTACCACCAGACGAATTTAGGGTTCTTTGGAGACTTTTCAAGCAGTTTTTACATCTTTGAAGATTATAGGATTGCTCGTGAGATCCAAGGTATTCAAACATCGTATTTCTTAGCTTTTCGATTGTTTTCTCCACTTTGGTACAAGATGTTTTCTATTTCTTTTACTAGTTGTGATATGATTATGATTATGAGTGGCTAAACACTTCATCATCTACTGAGATGAAGTGACACAATGAATATTGGTTGCATATTATTTTGAATTCAAGTTGATAATTAAACGTTTCATCGAGATCTTAATACATTGATTTGTTATTATTTATTCTATTGATTGTTGATGATGTGTGAATGGTTTAGTGGTAGCTAAGTCCAGGAATTCATTGTTCTAGTTATTTTGGTAGAATCAATAGGTATTAATTCGTGGTAGCGAGTTGATAAACAACAATAGGTAAGAGAATTCAACGTGTTAACGGTTTGGTAGAATCAATAGGTATTAATTCGTGGTAGCGAGTTGATAAACAACAATAGGTAAGAGAATTCAACGTGTTAACGGTTTGGTAGAATCGATAGATGGAATTGTTTAATAATAACAAAACAAATTGGTCAGTTAGGTAGATCTTAATAGAGACGGTGGTAGCCGGATCTTTAGGATTGAATTAATTGGTTAATGGGTTCGGATAGGGTAATAAGCTAGGTGTACAACTAGTGAGTTCCTTGCCTAAACTTAGTTATTAAAATTAACATATTTGAATTGGTATTAACCTAATGCAACCAAAATGAAATGTGTCACGGAGTCGAGGTAGATGATCCTTTAAATTATTGTCTTAAAAAACATTTTCAATATCGTTTAAGGACGATCCATGCCCCGGTAATACCGGATTTAAATTATTTACTTTTACTTGTTGCAAAGTGACAATTCGGTCACAAAACCCCTTTTAAATTAGAATTACTTAATGTCAACAATTACTTCACTTTAGTCCCTGTGTTCGATCCTGGACTTACCTTTTAGCTATACTATATACGAACGGGTCCACTGCCTGAGAGTGTGTAGTAGTCAGTTCTAGGGTATTTCTTGTTTTAAATTTTTAAACTCGATTTTACACGTCAAGTTACCTGCAACTTTGCAGTTTCTTAGGATCGTCTATTCTAATATACTCTGGATGCATGACGTTTGAAGAAATCACACAAAACGTCCTTCGGGTTTTTTAGCTCTCAACATTCTCAAATCCCTCTCCAAGGAAAACAAATAATGGTTTTGATAGGAGCTATTATCTATTTCTTTTCTTCGCCTTCACCCTTGACCTTAGATTCACCTTAGCCTCACAACGCTCCCTTTTCACTCCTATTGGCTTGAAACGTAAAGACACACTTCCAACCCGCAATACACAATTACCACTCACCCATTACCAACCATTTTACTATATATTTTCTTGCGCGGTAACTATTAATGAGAGAATAAAGTGACGACAGGTTAAGTAGCAATTGGTTTCTCGCCAGTTGGTAAAGAAAATAAACTTTACGCGTAAAAGTACAACTGCTGCCTTGCTTGCCTATGACAATGAAAATGTACAAAGAAAACTTAAAACATAGTGTATATTAGTTGCACCAATAATATTTTCTTTTGACGGTAACCATAGTGTATATGGAGAAGCAATCACCCACATTAAATCAACTGACGGACATGACAAAGTCGAACCTCGTGAAGTTGTATGCTTTGATTTCAGCTCTCAGAAAGGGCTAAAAAGATGTGCTTACATTGATGGTTTTTTAAACCCGACAGCAACCTCAGGTTTAGTACTTGTTTCTGCAAACAAACCAACAAAGCAAGTTCAATCAGCTTATTCTTATGGTGTCTAATATACATTGAACACCTTGTGCAACACTAAATCTTTCATTTCCTTCAGAAATCTGTCGCAATAAAAAAATACAAACCCAACATATCAAAAGTGTTTACTTCAGGCATGATGTTGTGGTAACTAAAAGATTTTAGAGTTTACTTCAAGCATTTGTACCATACCACCTGCACAAGCACGCCATAACTGCCGATCCAAGCTTGTATCCACTTCATATATCGGTTTAATCATATGGAAAATTATGATACTAACAAATAGGTTGAACACCTTATTATATAGCTCGATTGTTTTTTGACTCTCATCAACTAAGCGCCTTTATGCAGCAACCATTGCTTCTATTTGTTTCGCTTTACACAAAAGAATCCCACACAGTGCTAAAAAAGCTCCTAACATGGCCCATAAATGTATCATCTTTCTGTAACATATGGCCAAGATTGCACTGAAGAAAAGAAAAAAAAAAAAAAGTGTTCACGATCTTCAAGTACAGATTTATGGAAATATATTGATGGAATATATACCCGTAGGAACATTGAAAAAGGCTTCTATGATGTAAATGAACCAGCCAATGAAGTCAAACTCGGAAAACTTCAAGATATTACAAAGAATAACCTGCATTGCTCAATTTAGCTCTAAATTATTCAGGGGTCTAATCTGCATTTCAAATTCAATTCTAAGAGATGCTATCTGGTCAATCACTTATACATCAAGAACTTAAAACAATACTTTCTATTCCTATTCCGGGAGATGATATCTACACCAAGATTACTTGACACACCAAAACTATGTTGTGGTAGTAAACATACCAAAGAACCTTAACTTTTCTGCATTGTAGTGTATCAAAGTACTAACTTAATGTATATATCACCTCCCATATACATAGTCACAGGTTGATGATGATCAACAATAGAGGTAGAAATTTTGACAGGTCAAACATGTAACATATGAAAAGTTGACTAAAAAGGAGGCATGTTAAAGCCTTAAAGGTCGCCTAGAAGGCATTTTTGTAATGCATAGAATGCCTAAGTAACTTGATTCAAACAGATTTGATTACTATTGTAAACACAGAATAATTACCAAATTACCTTTTGACCTGTTACCCAACCCATCCCTTTGACCACTCTAGTTAACAACATAAGGTCAAGAATGTTTACCCACACATTTGGATTCAAATCCAATAGATCCAGGCCTGTACAGTTTGCTTTGTATAATAATTTCGATAGTTCCAGCAATATCACCAATTTTGAAAGCTCGGTATTGAATCCAAACGGCAGACACGTTTTTTAGTATATAGTTTTTATATCATATCTATAACATTAAATATTTATAATATTGGAGAAAAGCCAACAAAAAATGCCATCGTTTCAACCCAGCCCAAAATGTATTGCTTTTGGCATATTGTGTAACCATCTTGACATGTTAGATGACCAGCTAATTTTACTAAAGAAGATGATGGGATTTTATTAACTATACAACTCTTTGTATCGGAAATGGATGTTCATAATTTGAAAGGACTTCAAATTAGTTTATTCAAAACTTAGGGTTTAAAGTGTAAATAATTAAAATTCATTTTAATTAATTTTAGTCGAACTCAACTTCCCTTGTAAAGGTTACCAAATTCGAAAACCCTAATTATATTTGAAAGTCGAATTCGACTTCCCTTGGAGAAGGGGGTCGAATTCGAAACCCTAATTATAATTCCAAAACGTTTAATTAAAAACCTTTTAACGGGTTTCTTGAATTCTCCATACTTATCACAACTAGAGTTTTGCCTAGCATAGCTCCATTAGTCGCTTTCAACTTTTGACGCAACTTAGACACACTCTTATATCATCTTGGCACATTGAATATGCTCGTAGAGTTTGGTCGGTGAATTATAAATTCGTTCAAAACTCATACACATAGGTGATATAAGTCGTTGTGATTTATCCATGTACTTGCTTCATAAGGTTACATAGATTGTCTTATCGTATGCAACATTAACATGGCTTTCTAGTGAGCTTGTTTCTCGAACATGCTACAAACTTTCTAACCATGATGTGAGCTTTCGAATGCTCGACTCTTTTTGATCATCAAAAGGTATATTGCAATCACAAGACAAACAATCTCACTTTGCTCATTGTATTACTAGAGAATACAAGATAGCAATAGTGTATTTGTTATCGGAGACAATGTCAAGAAAATGCAACTTCTTCTCATACCTCAAGAATAAATCTCGAGTTAGATATTGAAGTCGTTCTCATTTAGCTCTAAATTATTCAGGGGTCTAATCTGCATTTCAAATTCAATTCTAAGAGATGCTATCTGGTCAATCACTTATACATCAAGAACTTAAAACAATACTTTCTATTCCTATTCCGGGAGATGATATCTACACCAAGATTACTTGACACACCAAAACTATGTTGTGGTAGTAAACATACCAAAGAACCTTAACTTTTCTGCATTGTAGTGTATCAAAGTACTAACTTAATGTATATATCACCTCCCATATACATAGTCACAGGTTGATGATGATCAACAATAGAGGTAGAAATTTTGACAGGTCAAACATGTAACATATGAAAAGTTGACTAAAAAGGAGGCATGTTAAAGCCTTAAAGGTCGCCTAGAAGGCATTTTTGTAATGCATAGAATGCCTAAGTAACTTGATTCAAACAGATTTGATTACTATTGTAAACATAGAATAATTACCAAATTACACTTTTGACCTGTTACCCAACCCATCCCTTTGACCACTCTAGTTAACAGCATAAGGTCAAGAATGTTTACCCACACATTTGGATTCAAATCCAATAGATCCAGGCCTGTACAGTTTGCTTTGTATAATAATTTCGATAGTTCCAGCAATATCACCAATTTTGAAAGCTCGGTATTGAATCCAAACGGCAGACACGTTTTTTAGTATATAGTTTTTATATCATATCTATAACATTAAATATTTATAATATTGGAGAAAAGCCAACAAAAAATGCCATCGTTTCAACCCAGCCCAAAATGTATTGCTTTTGGCATATTGTGTAACCATCTTGACATGTTAGATGACCAGCTAATTTTACTAAAGAAGATGATGGGATTTTATTAACTATACAACTCTTTGTATCGGAAATGGATGTTCATAATTTGAAAGGACTTCAAATTAGTTTATTCAAAACTTAGGGTTTAAAGTGTAAATAATTAAAATTCATTTTAATTAATTTTAGTCGAACTCAACTTCCCTTGTAAAGGTTACCAAATTCGAAAACCCTAATTATATTTGAAAGTCGAATTCGACTTCCCTTGGAGAAGGGGGTCGAATTCGAAACCCTAATTATAATTCCAAAACGTTTAATTAAAAACCTTTTAACGGGTTTCTTGAATTCTCCATACTTATCACAACTAGAGTTTTGCCTAGCATAGCTCCATTAGTCGCTTTCAACTTTTGACGCAACTTAGACACACTCTTATATCATCTTGGCACATTGAATATGCTCGTAGAGTTTGGTCGGTGAATTATAAATTCGTTCAAAACTCATACACATAGGTGATATAAGTCGTTGTGATTTATCCATGTACTTGCTTCATAAGGTTACATAGATTGTCTTATCGTATGCAACATTAACATGGCTTTCTAGTGAGCTTGTTTCTCGAACATGCTACAAACTTTCTAACCATGATGTGAGCTTTCGAATGCTCGACTCTTTTTGATCATCAAAAAAGGTATATTGAAATCACAAGACAAACAATCTCACTTTGCTCATTGTATTACTAGAGAATACAAGATAGCAATAGTGTATTTGTTATCGGAGACAATGTCAAGAAAATGCAACTTCTTCTCATACCTCAAGAATAAATCTCGAGTTAGATATTGAAGTCGTTCTCATTTAGCTCTAAATTATTCAGGGGTCTAATCTGCATTTCAAATTCAATTCTAAGAGATGCTATCTGGTCAATCACTTATACATCAAGAACTTAAAACAATACTTTCTATTCCTATTCCGGGAGATGATATCTACACCAAGATTACTTGACACACCAAAACTATGTTGTGGTAGTAAACATACCAAAGAACCTTAACTTTTCTGCATTGTAGTGTATCAAAGTACTAACTTAATGTATATATCACCTCCCATATACATAGTCACAGGTTGATGATGATCAACAATAGAGGTAGAAATTTTGACAGGTCAAACATGTAACATATGAAAAGTTGACTAAAAAGGAGGCATGTTAAAGCCTTAAAGGTCGCCTAGAAGGCATTTTTGTAATGCATAGAATGCCTAAGTAACTTGATTCAAACAGATTTGATTACTATTGTAAACACAGAATAATTACCAAATTACACTTTTGACCTGTTACCCAACCCATCCCTTTGACCACTCTAGTTAACAACATAAGGTCAAGAATGTTTACCCACACATTTGGATTCAAATCCAATAGATCCAGGCCTGTACAGTTTGCTTTGTATAATAATTTCGATAGTTCCAGCAATATCACCAATTTTGAAAGCTCGGTATTGAATCCAAACGGCAGGACACGTTTTTTAGTATATAGTTTTTATATCATATCTATAACATTAAATATTTATAATAATGGAGAAAAGCCAACAAAAAATGCCATCGTTTCAACCCAGCCCAAAATGTATTGCTTTTGGCATATTGTGTAACCATCTTGACATGTTAGATGACCAGCTAATTTTACTAAAGAAGATAGCGGAGTTTACTAATTAAACAAGGTTCTCATTTTAGCAAGAGCAATATTTATCTTTAACTAGTATAGCTACCCAAAGATTTCAAAATATATATTCAAAAATCTTTTCTATTAGTTAAAGCTTAAAGAACCAAATTGAGTCCCACATCACGTGTATCCGGTAACTGGGATGGGCAGATACTCATGTTTGTGTTATTAATAAGGCTGGTTTGCAACCGATCGTACATTACGACTCTTAATGAGACTTTGATCACTCCTTGATCCAACGACATGTTTAGTCTCATCCTTGGCGACTAGTACCTAGGAAACCGTCCAGAGCAACCTAGCAAAATCCGCCTATAAGGTGGCGTGTGGCTGTCCATGTCCGGTAACTGGGATGGGCAGACATGAATGACCACCCCGTGTCTATCTATGGCTTAGGCAACCGTCCAGAGCAACAGGGAGCGTAGACGGTCGGGTGCTTCTCATAGGATGACAGGGATTTCTTTATAAGGGTAGAATAGTTTAGACTAATAAATTAGCCTAATGACAATTTGTTTCGCATGCATTCAAAACAAATTACTTGCACCTACTCAAGTTAACAACTTTAACCTATTAAGTTCTACGAAATATGTTTGTGACGTCTAAGGCATAAAAGAACAACACAAACAAATAATGCATGAAATTAAAAATTCTTTCTTAATTTTGATTCATTTCGTAAAACTTTATTTTGAGTTTCTTCAAATCTCTATTTTATAAAACTCATTTTTAGTTTTAATTCTAAAAGCAAGTTTCCCATTAAAACTAATTCAATATGTTCTTTAATCTCTAGGGTTTAAAACAACATGCATCATTTAAACCATATTAATACATATATATCCGCATGCATAAACTAGTCCATAATACTACATGTAGTTCCAACTAAAGCAAGTTACTACGTCTATTACTTTCGTGATCCGTTATCGAGCTCCCACTTACTTCGACAACTAGTATCAATATAAATAAGCTCGAAATGATTTCCGTTTCTCAAGATTTCCTTTTGAGTATGCAACTCAATTTTGATTTCAAGAATTAAAATTACTCATTAATTTAATTTAAAAGACATTTATAAACATTAATTTAATTCTCTCAAAAATTAATTTTGTTTTCTCAAAATCTAAACTTTATTTTCTCCAAAATAAAACATATATCATTTCAATCTCATTTGAAAATTAAAACTTGAGAAACAATCAATCAACAATGATCACTACTAATAAAACGTATGGACTAAATCAGAGGGTTTACGCATAGCAATATCCTATATTATCTCTTTAGTGACTACGGTCATGGCTATGGGTGCATGTACATAGGCATATAATAAAACGAACTAATAAAGTAGTCACATGGGTGAACCGACCCGGTACGCACATAGGGGTTAATTCAACCAATTATATACAATTCGAAAAACCTAATGAATTGTATATCTATTAGTGATTATACCATGCATGATCATGCGCTCTGATACCACTGTTGGGATTTTATTAACTATACAACTCTTTGTATCGGAAATGGATGTTCATAATTTGAAAGGACTTCAAATTAGTTTATTCAAAACTTAGGGTTTAAAGTGTAAATAATTAAAATTCATTTTACTTAATCCTAGTCGAACTCAACTTCCCTTGTAAAGGGTTGCCAAATTCAAAAACCCTAATTATACTTGAAAGTCGAATTCGACTTCCCTTGGAGAAGGGGGTCGAATTCAAAACCCTAATTATATTTCCAAAATGTTTAATTAAAAACCTTTCATAAAACATGAACATCCTAATTAATTACGATTAATTAATCAAGCAAATAAATTAATCTACTTTAATTTATTTATGCAATAATTAATTAACCTAACTAATTATATATGCGGAATAAGTTAATAAAACAATTAACTAATTAATTCCCTAAAATGATCTATCATGCATGCAATATAACCAACTAATAAATAAATAAATAAACAAAAAAAGAAACCTAACCTCTTTGTAGAAACCCGAAGACGAGAACTCCGTCACGTACTAGAGCCCAAGTGTAGGAACTCCTCTAAAGACTCGTACACACGAACGGATCTTCGGCACTTAGTCAAGTGCTAGCTATAACTTCACGTTATAACAAAATCCCACCATATTTAAAAATAACTTGAAAGCTTAGTCGAAATCCCTAACCAAATTGGTTAGGGAATTTCGACCCTAGCTCAAAAGAGGGAAGAGAGTTCTATTGAAAACCTTAGAAAAGCCCTCTATTTATAAGGGTGGAAAACCCTTGGGGTTTTTCTAATCTTTCAATGTGGGATGGAAAAACATTCCTAAAATAGTTTTTCCCTTCCCCTTTTCCCTTGTGCGTGACCGACCTATGGGTCCTCCATGGGCCAATCTTGTTTGGCCCATGGTCAAATGGATTGGCCCATGATGCTTAGATGTCCGATCCAATTTCGACCCGGTTCGACCAGCTAGTCATTTCCAAATCTATTTTTGGAAACTTTCTAAAAACTACTTTTAGAAACTTCTAGTTATTATCTTTTACAATGGCTCTTTTGTTATTTATATGAAGTTCAACTAAGCCCTCCCCATTTTTCGCGTGCGACCCTAAAAAAGGTTCATAGATATGAGGCCGTATAAATATATTGGAATATTCTCATAACTTCAACAGAAGATAGTACTCGAATTAAATACATATGATGCTTATGGGGTGAACACTTAGATCCTCATTCATTTGGGCCAATTTAGCTTTACAAAGCTTTTTCACAGGTTTCTTTTACATGATGCACAACACAACATAAAATCCTTATTGACCCAACTAAGATTAAAGGATAATTTCATATAGAACAAACAAGGATTATTTTCAAGACGAAATGTGCTTATCAACACTTTAATTTAGATAACCGGAATAGCTTCTATAATCAATATGGTTAGGTGAATAATGCAAATGCGCAATATTAATAAAAAGAATAACAACCCCTGTGTGTATTTCTAGATGTCCAGAAAATTCATGACAAATCAAGTTTTTATCATCTTAAACACACATAAAAGAAAAAAGAGCAATGGCAAATAACGTTCTCGTTTCCTTATCGGCATCTTAAATCTATAAATTTATTGGTCCCAATCTAACATCTATTGACCAAACACTAAACATGGTTTCCAAATAAATGTTTACTATACTTCTTAAAAGACCATCAACCTCACAAAAATATTGTTTTTCTATATACAAAAAGACATCTTACCTGATGGAGTGATTACAAATTATGAAATTTATTGTAATAAGTCCCTTTGGATTCGTTCGACCTCCATATCCTGGAACCTAAATCCACATTGAAAAATCAATATAGTGAATGTTTGCTAATAATAACTATCACCACCATTGTCCCTCAAACTTACATTTAACCACACCAACCGCTTAAAATCAACACATGCATCCAGAAGACTTCGCACTTGAATACCACACCTATTAGTCTATTACGATACTTTTATGCTACCAATAACAAAAAAGGGAAGAAAAAATACCATTCATCAATTGTGATCTTGATGAGCGTTCATTTTGTGATAAAAACCCCTATCGAAAGGCCTCATTTCAATGTCTTAAATGAGTTAATATTCCGGAACTATCGGTACTTAATGGATTCTATGTTTACGCAGGTTCACAGAAGATGCGAGTGAGGGTAAATGGCATCAAGTGACTCAAGATGAAGGCCTATGAAGTTACAAGACACAAGGAGGTGATTCGGGAGTCGAACGAAGTGAAATGAGAAGCAGCAGGAGCTGCCAGCGCCGCTGGCCCAGTTCCAGCGCCGCTGGAGCCCAACCAGTTCCGCTGGGCGGTCCAGTTCAACAACCGACTTTGACACTTATTTAAGCCGAAGCAGCCCTCAAAACCCTAAGAGAGAGCCGATTCAGCAGCCCTAGCCGCCCACATCAAACCCTAGGTCGACTTTGCAGATTCCAAGAAGGTTTTGGAGCTTCTAACACCTTCCGATCTTCATCTTCTACCTAGATCTACTCTTTTATTTTACTTTCAGTTGGTAAACAATGCCTTTCATCTTTTCAGACTTTGTTATTCCTTTAATAATGGTAGGCTAGTAGGCTGAATACTTGTTTGGATCGATGTGATCATGTAGACGTTTATCTATTTTACTTTATTTGTTAGATCTGTTGGAGTGTGTTTTACTATTTATCGTAGATCCATGTTTTACTAGTTCTTCATATTAATATCAGTTCTATATCCGAATATATTAGTTTAATTCTGATGGTTGCCTATGATCATACACTAGGACTAATATGCTAGGATGGAAAACACTGGTCGGTCTATAACTAGATGTCCAGAACCATAGTAATTAGGATGAATAGAACATGATGCTTAACAATATCAGACGCGATCCAGTGACATGGAAACGTGCACTGTGGTCACCGGAGGGAATTATTATCTGGTCATGGCTTAAGATCCGGGTAACTAAAAGATGAATTAGTAACACAAACTTTAGGTCATTAATGCTTAAACAATGAATCTAACGAGAATTTGTTTAAAGAAGTAGTGTGAGTCTAGGGACAACACTAGTTAATTAGGCAAAGTGAATCTAACGAGAATCTGAGCCGTGATTAAGTTTCCAACATTCTAGCAAGTAGGTAGGATGATATCTGGTCGTGTCATGAGATCTGAGATGCCAAACAACTATTTTAATTTTATTACTGTTATTTGCTTTTTCAAACTATTTTCAGACTAAGTCTCTCGCTGAATAAGCGGTTGCGGCTTCTATTTACTTTTCAGTATTTTTATTAGTTTAATAGGAAATCGTGACAACCCCCAACCGCTAGAATTACACTTATTACTAGATTAGGTAAAGCAACACGTCCCTGCGAACGATCTTGTACTTATCACATAACTATACTACATTTGATCAGGTCCCCTGTCCGTTAAGGTGTGTGTGTGTTTTGAGGTAATTACTTGTACAACATTTTTATAAATTTAAACACGAAACAAAAACCACCCATCAAGTGTTTTGGCGCCGCTGCCGGGGACGCGACGCATTCTTAGTTTAGTAGTGTAATTCGATCCTTTCTTGTGTTTCGGCTCGAGAAAGTTACTTTTCAGTTTTTAGGTTAAATCATTTTAGGTTTAGTAGTTAAGTCTTGTTAGGTTAGTTAAGTAGTATTTTCATTTTCTGAAAATTTTCAAAAATCCAAAAATATTTTCTTTTATTTGTCTAGATTAGTTTTGTTTAGTTTTAGTCTTTTCTTCTTATTATCAATACTGATTGTGCACCGAATCACGTAGCCTTTGCGAATGAAATTGTGAGTGGAAAAACCCTAGAGGGTTTCTAGGATTTGTTGGCGATTCCCCGAAGGTAGGAACGGTGTTCCTTTACGCCAACGAAGGTGTATGAGAGTAATGGTCGAATTGTATTCGACTTTAGGGTTTTAGTTCGATCAGTGATCGTATGTATTGTGTGTGTTTGGTTTTTTTTCTCTTGATCTCGAATGTGGGGAATTGCTCCTCCTTTTATAGGAGTAGATTCCTTAGAAAAGAAGGTTAGGGTTTTCCCTATTCCTTCTTTAAATAAAACTCTACTTACCATGTTTATCCGATTTAATTTCCTTAGGAGAATATCATAGAATATTCCGGACTAGGTAAGCGTATTTGTCTTCGAAATAAAGCAATGTGTTAATCTTTTTTATGCGGTTGAATTGATCTAAACACCTTCGTGTTTATTGCCCTTCGTAAATGCGCTTCGTTGTAAGGTCCTTCGTGTGGTGGTTTGGAGGGGTACATCGTCAAGCCCCCCAGTCTAATATTAGAGGCTTCAAAGGCTGTAATTTTAGACTATATATTATTTTTTTTGCCTGAAAATTCTGAATCATGCTTCGAAGGACCAAGGGAGACCATGTCTATGCTACTCGGGGGGTAAAGAGCGGTGACCGTATATGCAAGGACCGTTCTTGACAATTCCAGAAAGATAATAGAATCCTTTTGTCTTCTTTTGCGTGGAAATCGAAATGGTAGGTGGGGGCTATTAAAGCTATTTGCCGTTTCATTTCTTTGAGATTATCACCTTTTTCTTCTTATATATATATTTTTTTCTTTCAAATTTCTCCGTTGATATTCTCTGAATTTTTTGATGGCTCGTGCAAAAGCAAAGAAAACTGTTGGTGGTAACCATCCTTCATCTGCGCAGGCTGGTACATCTGCTGGTAGAACTTCGGCGCTGACATATTTCCAGGGCCGCCGGAAAAGATCGGCTGTAAAAAGCAAACATCCGGTCGTTTTTACTGATTCCGATTCTGATTCTGAGGTTGATAAGGCGTCATATCGCGAATTGAGATATGAGTGGGCCCGTCTCCGCCAGGAACTTGTAGAAGTGAAGGGGAGGGAGGCGCGCTTGAAAAGCGACGTTAAATGGGCTGGTGATGAGATCCGCCGTTTGTCTCATGATATGGAAAAGTTCATCCCCTTTATTGCCCTTCGATGCTCCAATAAACGATATCAGGAGAAACTGAAGGAGGCGGAGGTTATTTTTGATGATTTGGCCAAAAAGCTTGATGATTCTGAAAAAAGGGATTGTTGGAGAATAACATTTATGCTGATGGGGCCAGGAAGGTGTAGGGTGACAAGTGCGAGGAGCTTCAGGGTGCTTATTTAAAGATTCAATTTTTGGAGGAGCAACTGAAGAAGTTGAAGGAGGAAGTTGTTCCCTATGTTTATCAAACTACTCTTACTGACCCGGGAGCTGGGAAACGCTTGGTAGAAGCGATTACTACTTCGGAGAATGTTTCCGATGTGTTCCTGTAAAATAAATTGTATTGTAATTTATTTGTACTTTTTAATGAATGTATCATTATATTATTTATTTGCATGGTTCTGAAGGGTCCCCCTGTGGTGTTCCATGTCTTGTTTATATATGCATGGTTGCGAAGGGTCTCCCTTCGTTGTTCCATGTCTTCGTATTTTAGTGCGTATTGTTGCCCTAGGACTGTGTCCTTAGGTTTCTGTTTGTACGCTATGTGGGCGTCCCCTTGAACATGCGTTTTATTCAGAAAAATACGTCTTTGAGGTTTATTGAATAACGATCGTGGTAAGAAATACATAAGGGAGCGACCCTTCGTATAAAAAAGAAAAAATGCATTGCTCTTTCGCAATTGCTTTATTCATTCTAATAAAGATAGTTGTCACATTGTGCATTCTATCTATTTATTATGTGTCGTAGCACTCGGGTACAAGAACTAATCAGTTTTACTGATAGAATTTTCTGAGATTTGAACTATTCCATGTGCGGTCCACCGGTTCGCCATCTAATGTTGTTAGCTTGTATGCTCCATTACCGAAGGCTACTTGAACCGGATACGGACCTTCCCATGTTGGTCCCATCTTCCCTGTGTACTTTACTTGACTTGCACTGCTGAGGCGAAGGACATAGTCACCCACCTTGGTGCGTTTGTTGTAGTATTTCTCAAGCCTCTTTTTATATGTTGCTTCCCTTATTGCAGCTATGTCCCTTCGTTTCTCTAGAAAGTCTAAGTTTAACCTTAATTCTTCTTCATTTTCTTTCGTGTCGACCTTGGATGTTCGGCAAGTTGACACCTGGATTTCTGCTGGCAAGACCGCTTCGGTTCCGAAGGCAAGGCTAAAGGGAGTTTCGCCATTGCTTGTTTTGGGTGTTGTTCGTTGTGCCCATAAGACAAATGGTAGCTCATCCACCCATCCGGTGTGTTTGTTCCCCAGCCTTTTCTCCATTCCTTTAACTATTTCTCTGTTTATCGACTCAACTTGCCCGTTTGCCTGTGGGTGATACACGAAAGTGAATTTTTGTTTTATTTTTAACCTTTCACGGAATTTCGGGAATGTCCCTTGTGCAAATTGCTTTCCATTTTCAGATACGATATTTGCGGCATCTCGAATCTACACTATGTGCTCCCAAACGAATTTCTCTATTGCTTTTCCCTTTATCGAAGCGAGGGGTTTGGCTTCGACCCATTTGGTGAAGTAATCAACTGCTACTACCAAAAATTTAACTTTTCCAGGGGCTTGCGGGAGTGGTCCCACTATGTCGATTGCCCATTGCACGAAGGGCCAGGCTGAAGTAACCGAAATCATATCTTGCTTCGGAGCTTTTGGTACATTCGAATGAATTTGGCAGGATTCACATTTTTGGATATACGCCGTGGCATCTTGATGCATGGTTGGCCAGAAATATCCGAAGCGCATAGCTTTGGTTGCCACGGATCGTGCTCCCGAATGTGTCCCACATATTCCTTCGTGTATTTCTTCGAGGATGACCGAAGCTTGATTCGGACCTACGCACCTTAGCCAAGGCGTCACGAAAGACTTTCTGTATAATTGTCCGTCTGTGATCTTATACTGGGGTGCTTTAATTCTAATCTTCCGGGCTTCGTTAGGATCTTCTGGTAATATCCCGCTGATCAAGTATTCACATATTGGTGTCATCCAATTTTTCCCTTCCTCTCTTATGAGATCGGCAACATACTTCTCGTTTATTGACTTTTCTTTTAATACTTCGATGAACACCTTTTTGCCGAAGTGCTCAAAGGCGAGGCTCGCTAACTTGCTTAGTGCATCTGCTTTCTTGTTCTGGTTACGATGAACGTGCTCTATCTTGAAGCTGCTAAAGCAGTCAATTAGCTCTTTAGTCTTTGCCAAGTATTTCTTAATAGTTTATTGCTTAGCTTCGAATTCCCCGGTGATTTGACATGCTACTAATTGGGAATTTACGAAGGTATGAATCCGCTTGATTTTCATTTCTTTTGCCAAACGGAGCCCTGCTAAGAGAGCTTCATATTCTGCCTCATTGTTTGTTGTGTCGAACTCGAATCTCAGGCGTAGGTATATTCTTTCTCTTCTGGGCTGACAAGGATAATCCCTGCTCCTGATCCATCGGAGCTTGATGCTCCGTCGGTGTATAGCCTCCAAACGCCCCATCCTTCGTTTTCCATAACATCTAACGAGGCATATTTATCTGGTTCATCATTTCCTTGTGTTTCTGCTATAAAGTCAGCTAGCACTTGTCCCTTAACTGCATTCCTCTTCCGGAATTCGATGTCATGTTCCCCTAGCTCTATTGCCCATTTAGCAACTCTTCCGGATTTTTCCGGTTTGAGCAGTATTTGCCTTATGGGTCTATCGGTTAATACTGCGATCGGGTGAGCTTGGAAGTACCTTCGTAGTCTTCTAGCTGCATGTACCAAGGCAAGGGTCAATTTTTCCAACTCCGGATAGTTAGCTTCGGACCCTTGCAAAATTCGGCTGACGAAGTAAATTGGAACTTGCTTCCGCTCTCTTTCTGCCAGGAGAACTGCGCTTACACATTCGGATGATGCATCTAAATACATGAAAAGAGTTTCTCCTGGGATAGGTGAGGTGAGAGTAGGTAATTGTGCTATATACTTCTTTATTTGTTCGAAGGCCTCATCCGCCTCTTTCCTCCAGACGAAGTTCTTTTTGTCCAAATATCCTTTGAGAGTTTTAAAGAATGGGAGCTGTTTGTCTACTCCCCTAGATAGGAAATGGCTAAGGGCTGCAAGCTTTCAGTTTAGGCTTTGTACCTCCTTTATCATCTTTGGGGGCAGCAATTGGCGAAGTTTGTCTATTTTCTAAGGGTTAGCTTGGATCCCTTTGCCCGATATATAGTACCCTAAGAATTTCCCTTCTTCAACCCCGAAGGAACACTTCTTCGGGTTTAACTTCATATTGATGGAGCGTAGAGTGTTGAAGGTTTCCTGGATGTCTTCCAACAAGTCCTCTTCTGTTTTACTTTTGATCACCATGTCGTCGACGTAGGCTTCCAGGTTTCTGCCGATCTGATTTTTAAAGACTTTATCTACCACCCGCTGGTAGGTGGCCCCGACATTCTTTAATCCGAAGGGCATTTTCTGATAACAGTATGTCCCCTTACTGGTGTATAATGCCGTCTTCTCTTCGTCTCCCTTGGCCATCTGGAATTGGTGATATCCTTTGTAAGCATCCAAAAAGAATTTCAACTTATACTCCGTTAGTGATTCCACTTTCCAATCAATTTCTGGTAACGGATATCAATCTTTTGGGCAAGCTTTGTTGATGTTTGTGAAGTCCACGCACATCCTCCACCCTCCGTCACTTTTTCTAACAATGACTGGATTCGCAACCCAGATGGGATATGTAGACTTTCGGACGATGCAAGCTCTTCTACTTTCTTATTGGCTGCTTCGTCTCTTTCAGCGGCCAAGCTTCGTTTCTTTTGGTGAAAGGGAATTGCGTCCTTCCTTTCATTGAGCCTGTGTTCCGTCACGAACTTCTGTCCTTCGATCTCGATTATCCTAGGTATTCCTGTCATATCTGAGTATTCCCAAGCGAATATGTCCAGATTTCGTTGAAGCAGCTTAAGCAATTTCTTTTTTAAGCCTTCGGGAAGTTGCTTCCCTATTGATATGGGTTGATCAGGGTATCCTGGGTTGACAATAACCTTGTCTTGATGATCTGGTACCTTCGTAAGGTCTTCCGGGACCTTAGGATCCTCATGAGCCTTCTTAACCTTGTGTACCTTTGCTTGGCCAGATTCTGGGTAAACGGTCCCTACTCCTGTCAGTGGCAGGTGCTTAACCATGGAGTGAATGGTGAAGGCGATCATCTCCAGCCGGCGCATTGCCGGTCTTCCAAGCAATACGTTATATGGAGAGGTAGATCTGACCACTATAAATTCTAGTGTTTCTATTCTGACATGGGGTGGTTCGTCAATGGTTACATCTAGATCTATCTCTCCTAATGGACTAACTCTTTCCCCGACAAACCCTATTAACAGGGTTCGCGGAGGGCTTAAACGAGCTTTTATTCCCTTCGGGAGTTGTAAGAAGCAGTGTTCATAGATGATATCACATTCACTTCCTCCGTCTACATAGACCCTGTAAACTTTCGTGTTAAATATTGATATTTGTATCACGATTGGGTTTTCTGACGGAGGTATCTTCAGCGCCGGGAAGTGGAAAGCCAATGGTGTCCATTGTGCGAGTTCCTTTCTCTTGTTGGATGTTTCTTCATTCGGACGCCCAGATCTGTAATGTGATTCATCTGTCATGGCTATGCTTTCATTTCGGAAATCAAAGTCGTGGTAATTTATGTGGGTTTTCTTTTGTTTTAGCGTCCCACGGATGGCGCCAAATGATTGTGCACCGAATCGCGTAGCCTTTGCGAATGAAATTTTGAGTGGAAAAACCCTATAGGGTTTCTAGGATTTGTTGGCGATTCCCCGAAGGTAGGAACGGTGTTCCTTTACGCCAACGAAGGTGTATGAGAGTAATGGTCGAATTGTATTCGACTTTAGGGTTTTAGTTCGATCAGTGATCGTATGTATTGTGTGTGTTTGGTTTTTTTCTCTTGATCTCAAATGTGGGGAATTCCTCCTCCTTTTATAGGAGTAGATTCCTTAGAGAAGAAGGTTAGGGTTTTCCCTATTCCTTTTTTAAATAAAACTCTACTTACTATGTTTATCCGATTTAGTTTCCTTAGGAGAATATCATAGAATATTCCGGACTAGGTAAGCGTATTTGTCTTCGAAATAAAGCAATGTGTTAATCTTTTTTATGCGGTTGAATTGATCTAAACACCTTCGTGTTTATTGCCCTTCGTAAATGCGCTTCGTTGTAAGGTCCTTCGTGTGGTGGTTTGGATGGGTACATCGTCAAATACATAGTGCTTTTCACGGGGTGTGCCAGTGTTTGTTTTACAGGTCTAGTGTTGTCAATGGCGACCCGATTCGATGAATTCGAGAAGAAACTTGGAAGCATTAGAGCCAAATTTATAGCAATAAAGTTTTTTGAGCAGCATGAAGGTGAAACATGGGAAGATGCTTGGAAAAGGATGAAGGAGATGATCAAAGCATTTTGGGAACTTGGACCGACGGAGGATATTTGGGAAGGAGCTTGTAAGAGAGTAAAGTTGGTTAAAGCTTACCCTGAAAATAAAGTGACACCCGATAATTGTATTATGTGGTATTATGACTGATTGGATGATGATACTCGAAAGATCTTGGATGCTGTTAGTGGAGGTAATTTTCTTTTTAATTCAGCAAAACAGGGTTATTCTCTATTGGAAAACAAGTTACAGGTCTCATCCACGGAAGATCCAAAGCAAGATGAAGAACCCAACAAGAGCAATCTTGATGTTGTGGAGAGCATTTCCTCAACCCTTGATGCAGTCCCGGTCGAAAAGGAGCAAGAGCAAGGCGAAACAAGAAAAATCGAGAGATCTGACAAAGTTCTGGAGCCGCTGGCCCTTCAGACCAGCGCCGCTGGTGACCACCAGAACCGCTGGGGAGCCTTCCCAGCGCCGCTGGAGCCCCCAGACCGCTGGGGAGACTCCCAGCTCCGCTGGAAGCCCCGACAGCAGCTCAGATTTACGTGAAACTTCATTTTTAGCTCATTTTGAAGGTGCCAACGAAGCCCAAATCGATAGTAAGTGCAAAATCAATCAAGTTGAGGTTGTTTCAAGCACCGAGGAGGGGACGACCTTTCAAGAAGTCGTGATTGAACAAGAGCATGTGATCCCGAAACGCAAGGAGCCGAATAAAAGGAGTCGCATTGATCAAAGTGAAGCACCACATCCGGAACTAAACAAGAGGAAGCTTGTTGATGTGGATATTGTTTCATCAACTGATGGTGAAGTGCAGGTCATACGGGAGCCAAACGTAGAAGAAACGGAAGAAATCGATAAATCAGAAGTTGTTTCGGAAGAGCCAGCGCCGCTGGTGACCACCACCAGCGCCGCTAGGAAGCCTTTCCCAGCGCCGCTGGTGGCCCCTGCAGCCCCAGCTCGCGCAAAGATTCGTTCCTTGCTCAACCGTTGAATGCCGTTGACGCCCAACACGCTTATAATCGAGAAATTAATCTACTTGAGGCTGAATCGAGCAAGGGAGTTTCCGGAAACGATGCAAAGGGTGATGAAACTCCAACAAGCAACGAGGCACTTGAAGAAAAGGAGGAGACGAATGTTCATGAAGTCAAGATGGGAACCGTTTCGAGGCTGAAGAATCAATGGGAAAGGATTTAAGCATCACAATCAGAATCGAAACCTTCTCACCCGCGTCTGGAACAAAACAAGATCACTCTTGTTGACGCGGATACCATTCCTTCGCCTCATCATGGGACGACAATGACGCGTGCTACCCAACCACCCGTAGGAGATACAAAGTTTGCAGATCGGGTCTCATGTCATGTCGAATGTGAGGATTTCTCACCTTTCAAACGTAGACCACCCAACACTTTAAGTGTGGGGGAGTCTATAATTGCACCGACTCGAGACAAAGTGAATCATATGTTCACTTATTCAGGTAAGTTTTCTGAACCATCTCTCGATTTTACATTTATACCTGAGAATAGTTGGCAGGTCCCGGAGGTTAAAAGCTTAAAAGTCAAGAAGAAGATCGAAGAACCAAAACCTGACCCAGACAGGAGCAGCGCCGCTCCCACTACAGGGGAGCGCCGCTCGTGGCTTCTGATCAGCAACCAGCGCCGCTGGGGAGACCTCCCAGCGCCGCTAGCAGCCCCGTTTCAGATGCAGTCACGTTCTAAGTTTGTTTTGACCCCGGAATGGACTTCCAATCAGATTCGGATCATTTTTCTACAACAAACAGAGCGTGAAACAGGTAAGCATTCAAACCTATTTGATATATTATTTACTAAATGCTTTCCTTTGATTTGTTTGCAGGAGTGCCAAAGCCGCTGACATCTTTCAAGAAGATCATGGCACGGAAGAAGGAGCCAGATAAGGATGATATGGCTCTCACGATTAAGGAATGCGAGGACACGGGACAAGATCATTTGCAACCTGAGTCGGGTCATCTAAGGAGCTTTGTTAACCTTACTTATTGTGATTTTAATTATAATTTTAGTTGCATTAAGTTGAGTAATCTTAGGGTTAGTAGTAATTACATGCACTACTTGATATTTTTGAAACTAGCCCCGGACCCTTTAGCTCCCGACCCTTTTGAATGGATGAACATAAGCTTTGAACTGAATTACTTGAAAATAGTGTGTCATAACGGTAATTTCAAAGTTTTGTATGTTCGTATGAAAGGATACATTTTTAAGATGAATTTTGTAAAGGAAACAAATCATTTCAACGTCTTAAAAGTGAACTTTGATAAGGTGAAATATATTGGTTGGGTAATGGTTAAGTTTAAATTCACATTTTATTCACCTTATTCGCGTAAACCGCCCGACACTTTAAGTGTGGAGGCGTTTAAGACCCCGCCATGGTAAAGTTTGGGGAACGAGTCCGGCTGAAGACTCGTTAAACTTAGCGCTTCTTGGGAGGCAACCCAAGTCGTATTTTCATTTTTTATTTTTATTTTTAGGAATATGTGACTAATTGCAACTAAGTGAATTGTTTTGAATATAATCATTTGTGATCTGTTTTTTATATGAGTTATATCTTTAGAATCACAGATGCAAGCTTTCAATGGATCAAGGAAACAAGTAACTTATTGCAATCGTATTTTGTTTTTATTTTTATGTTTTAGCTTGTTATTTCCATTTTGATATTTTGATTGAAGTGTGCAGGAGTATTTAGTTTTGTAGTCTGAAGAAAACCATGCACTTGGTCAAAAGCTAAGTGTGGGGGAATGCCGGAATCAAATCGTGAAGGAAAATCAGACGTCGAAGCAAGTACAGGACTCGCAAGCGCCGCTAGAAGACTTCCAGTGCCGCTGGGAATGCACCTGGGCATCCCAGCGCTGCTCCCTGACTTCCAGCGCCGCTGGACGTACACCTGTGCAAGTCCAGCGTCGCTCAGGCTATGCCAGCGCCGCTCCCAAACGTCCAGCGCCGCTCTCGAAGTCTGTCAGCACACCAGATCACGAAAAGTCCAAAAAAATTAAAAAATCAGAAAATACCAAAAAGAAAAGAAGATGGAGAAGCATCAATGGATCACCATCAAACGGAGCCGACTCAAATTTTTGAAGATCTACATCATTCAAGTAGCTCCATACATGCCATCTTCAACAGCATTCATGCAATTTAAGCCCGGGAAGTTTCGTTAATCCTTTATCTTTTCGTGTTTTTCCTATTACCCTTTCTGTTATGTCATGTTTAGTACAACGAGGACATTGTACAATTTAAGTGTGGGGGGATGGAATAGGAAAAACCCGTGGTTTAATTGTTTGAATAATCATAAGTTTTCTACTACTTAATTCATGCAAAATTAAAAGTTTTCTTGTGTCTGAAAAACATTTTGAGAAATAAGCTTTGCAAGTAGACAAAAGATGACGATAACTAAGCAATATTAGTTTTGGTAGATGAACGGTTAGTTAGGACTGTTAGTTTGACTATAGATTTGTGGCTGTTCATTTTTCCAAATGGATTAGAGCTTAGACTGAAACTGTATGCGATTATGTTTGCCATAGCACATTTAACCGGACTTTAATATGCCTAGCAATTAGAGCTATCTAGTTATTAGTATAGGTGTATTAATTGGACTTAATTATATAAGTGCTTGTGTAGGAACTAGTTTAGACATATGGTTCGCCTTAATTCTTACACTATTAATTGTGAACTAGTTGCATGCGGAGTAAGTATATGAGTCATCTGGGGTCTCTGATAATGTCTATTGCATGAATAATGTAGTAATCTTAAGAAAAGGCAATCAGTAGATTAATAAAAAAGAGTTCAAAGAACTATTAACGAGTAAAATCTATACGCATCAAGTTATGTCTCTTTGCGCGTGGGGAACCACCGACCTGTCACCGCTGTCTTGATGTAAGGTATAAACTCTAACCATTAGTTGAGTTATGTCGCTCTGCGAGTGGGGAACCACCGACCTGTCACCGCTGCCTCAACTATTAAAGATGATAATATCGTATAACTGCTTTAGTGTTTAGCTAGCGAGCATGACTGTAGTGTGAGAGTATGTCTAAGTAGTGACTCACAAGTACGCAAACGAATGAAATATAAATGCCTTGCTAGTAGCTAGTAGATATAATTGCTATACAAACTTTAATTAAGTGCTTAACTAGTCAGCAGAAGGAAGTAAGATTGAACTGTAGGACATGTGGAATTATAGAACGGTTTTAGAGGTACACGAATATAAGGTTGACTTTTAGTTTTGATTGACTGATTATCTTACCTTTAGCTATAGCTTACTGATTTTGTCTTAAAGCTTTCTCAAATCATTTTGCATGACTAATCTTTCAAATGTTTTATAAAGTAGAATAACTTAAACACTTAAGTTGTCCGCTCATCATTGATTTATTTTTCTTGGACTATTTTCTTGAGGACAAGCAAAGACTTAAGTATGGGGGTATATGATGAGCGTTCATTTTGTGATAAAAACCCCTATTGAAATGCCTCATTTTAATGTCTTAAATGAGTTAATATTCCGGAACTATCGGTACTTATGGATTCTATGTTTACGCAGGTTCACTATAGATGCGAATGGGGGTAAATGGCATCAAGTGACTCAAGATGAAGGCCTATGAAGTTACAAGACACAAGGAGGTGATTCGGGATTCGAACAAAGCGAAACGAGAAGCAGCAGGAGCTGCCAGCGCCGCTGGCCCATTTCCAGCGCCGCTGGCCCATCCAGCGCCGCTGGCCCATTCCAGCGCCGCTGGCCCATTCCAGCGCCGCTGGCCCATTCCAGCGCCGCTGGCCCTTCCAGCGCCGCTGGAGCCCAACCAACGCCGCTGGGCGGCCTAGTTCACCAACCGACTTTGACACCTATTTAAGCCAAAGCATCCCTCAAAACCCTAAGTGAGAGCCGATTCAGCAGCCCTAGCCGCCCACATCAAACCCTAGGTCGACTTTGCAGATTCCAAGAAGGTTTTGGAGCTTCTAACACCTTCCGATCTTCATCTTCTACCTAGATCTACTCTTTATTTTACTTTCAGTTGGTAAACAATGTCTTTCATCTTTTCAGACTTTGTTATTCCTTTAATAATGGTAGGCTAGTAGGCTGAATACTTGTTTGGATTGATGTGATCATGTAGACGTTTATCTATTTTACTTTATTTGCTAGATCTGTTGGAGTGTGTTTTACTGTTTATCGTAGATCCATGTTTTACTAGTTCTTCATATTAATATCGGCTCTATATCCGAATATATTAGTTTAATTCTGATGGTTGTCTATGATCATACACTAGGACTAATATGCTAGGATGGAAAACACTAGTCGGTCTATAACTAGATGTAAAAGTTGATTCACTTATAACTGAGGGATCCAGAACCATAGTAATTAGGATGAATAGAACATGATGCTTAACAATGTCAGACGCGATCCAGTGACATGGAAACATGCACTATGGTCACCGGAGGGAATTATTATCTGGTCATGGCTTAAGAGCCGGGTAACTAAAAGATGAATTAGTAACACAAATTTTAGGTCATTAATTCTTAAACAATGAATCTAACGAGAATTTGTTTAAAGAAGTAGTGTGAGTCTAGGTACAACACTAGTTAATTAGGCAAAGTGAATCTAACGAGAATTTGTTTAAAGAAGTAGTGTGAGTCTAGGTACAACACTAGTTAATTAGGCAAAGTGAATCTAACGAGAATCTGAGCCGTGATTAAGTTTCCAACAGTCTAGCAAGTAGGTAGGATGATATCTGGTCGTGTCATGAGATCTGAGATGCCAAACAACTATTTTAATTTTATTACTGTTATTTGCTTTTTCAAACTATTTTCAGACTAAGCCTCTCGCTGAATAAGCGGTTGCGGCTTCTATTTACTTTTCAGTATTTTTATTAGTTTAATAGGAAATCGTGACAACCCCCAACCGCTAGAATTACACGTATTACTAGATTAGGTAAAGCAACGCGTCCCTGCGAACGATCCTGTACTTATCACTTAACTATACTACATCTGATCAGGTCCCCTGTCCGTTAAGGTGTGTGTGTGTTTTGAGGTAATTACTTGTACAACATTTTTATAAATTTAAACACGAAACAAAAACCACCCATCAGATCTAAAGCATAAAAGTTAGTAAACTTCTGATATGGAAAGGGAAGACCGTGCAGGCAACATAAAACACATAATTCTTCATCTAATTTCTGGAGTTTGTAAACAATTAACTACGAAGAACAGTTTGATATGGTCAAAGGGTAACCACCACAAGTTTTAATTAGAAGAATCACCAAAAATAATAAAAGCAAAAGAAAGATACCTTGAAATCATCATCCTTTTCACTTAAATGCAAAACCTTATTCGTTTTGCGATAGATCACAACTGAATCCAGGAGAAGGCAGGATGTTTTGGAGAAAACATGACAGAGTGGAGAGTTTGGAGCGGTTTTGATGAAGAAGATTGAAGAGGGTTTTATAGCCTCCAGTATCTGTTTAATCTAAAAAGTAAATCACGTACGGGCCTACACATCAAAAACTGCCACTTTAGATAAACTGTCTCCTTATATTTGCTATACAACAACCACGTCGGATTTATAGTGTAGAAATTGCTTACTAAAGCATGCCACATAGGACTAACTTAGAAAAACCTAAGTAGTCGTAATGTACAAGGTTTTTTACTCGCACGATGTACGGTTATATTTTTCAGAAATGCTTTAATATTGACATTAATAATCAATAAATTTTGTTTTAGTTAATGTAATAATGTTAATGTGTTGTTCATAGTTATAACTATGAAGGGGTTTTTGGTTATGCCTTATGAAAGGCCATCAAGAGAAACTAGATCAATACCCGGTCGTTGACCGGGTTACAAACAATAAATTTGTACTTTTTTTTTAAAGTCAGAGCGGATAAATAACTAACACCCCCAACTTTGATGCGCCCACGCCGGGTTCGAATCCTGGCAATGCCCTAAAGGGTTTGCTCTCTCATGTGTAGATGGGTATAGCATTGCTAAGGTACCCTCACCATATTTGCATGTGACAGAATTTGAACTCATGACTCCCAAGAAAGAAACCACAAAGTGGAATACTTAGTACACGAAACATGTTCATCTTTGTAAATAAAGATATGAATTAACTTTCAATACATTCTCTACCCACACACCACATCTACCCAAAATATTCTTAAAATATTTTCCAACTATGTGTATCCAGATTATTTCTCTCATTTATTCACTAATTTAAATATTTTCACTTAATATACCTATAACACTCTTAATAAAGTTATTTACAACAATATCACTTAACCCTTAAAATAACCCCAATACCTATTCTACATCAAATATTTTTACATTAATAATCTCATCGTTACTGCCACCATCGCCGCCGCCACCACCCATTGCGCGAGTACCCATCTCGTTTAGTACCAACAGATAGGAATGAGCATGGACCTAAGACCGGACCGGACCGGCTAGGACCGAAGACCGAGATGGCATGAAAACCCAAACCGAAGCCCGGCCCTAAACTCTGGGCGGTCCGGTTCGGTCCCGGGTTAAACCGGGTCGGGTTCGGTCTTTCAAGGGTAGGACCGAAAATGACAATGGGCTTGAAATCTTGCTACGATAAATCCTCAAATACCTGCTGTTGGCAATGGGTTTTTTTTGATTGCTGATGATGATAAAGAAGTGGAGACGGAGGAGTGATAGGTACAAACTTTATATTGTTTGTTGAGAAGTGAAAAAGCTTTTTGATAAAGAGAAAAAAGGAAAAAACAACTGTCAAGCACTAGTAACTAATACTAAATATATATTCCATTTTAGTCTTTTATTGAATATTGGGAGTTGGGAGTTGGGACTTGGAAGCTCCCTACGTGGCATCCCAAATACCATAACTTTTTACTTCATCAATACAATATGTTTTATAAATATACTAGTTTCAATACCCGTGCGTGATACACGGTTTTTATAAATATATTTTATATATAGTGATTTTTTTGGTAAATATGTATTTTATGTTTTTTAAATACTATAAGTATGATTTTCTATATTTTCAAATTTTTAACAATCAACTCATGTTTATGTTAAAGTCATTCAATGATAATAAACATACATTCATGTTACATGGTTAAAGAAAACATTATACCTTTTTTTCTTCCGATGAACAATGACAATAATACTTGAAATTGATAAATAATATTACTGCTAGATATGATTTGTATGCATAATATGCAAGAATGAAACAATAAAAAGGGGAAAAAACAAATACATATAAATCATAATTAAATTAAAATAGCTTACAACAACATAAAATATTAAAATACATATAAATACTACTGATATGATAACAATACATATCGGTTATATGATATGTCGTCTAAAAATCTCAATTGTGATTTACCTAAAGACACCAATGATATGGAGAATTATATATCTAAATATATAAGTTAACTATTCTATATCTATACAAATTCATATTGGTTGTAATTTGATTTAATATATAAGTTAACAATTCTACTTCTATACAAATTCATATTAGCTGGAACTTTGATTTAATATATAAGTTAACTATTCTATATCTATACAAATTCATATTGGTTGTAATTTGATTTAATATATAAGTTAACAATTCTACTTCTATACAAATTCATATTGGTTGTAATTTGATTTAATATATAAGTTAACTATTCTATA
The DNA here is from genome assembly GCA_034093135.1 of Erigeron breviscapus. Classification (NCBI taxonomy): domain Eukaryota; kingdom Viridiplantae; phylum Streptophyta; class Magnoliopsida; order Asterales; family Asteraceae; genus Erigeron; species Erigeron breviscapus. The sequence continues at coordinate 79,006,190 of CM067172.1, read as the reverse complement.
TCTATACAAATTCATATTGGTTGTAATTTGATTTAATATATAAGTTAACAATTCTACTTCTATACAAATTCATATTAGCTGGAACTTTGATTTAATAATTAGAGATCGTGATGATTTACAAAAATACTTTTAATTATTTAAGGTAACTAAAATTTAAAATTTATTTAATTTAGACTAAAAGAACACGTGTCACTTTAATATTACGCCATGTGTCGATCAAGGAATGTTGTAATACTGTTTTAGTTTATTGGTAGATTAGTGAACCAAAGGCTTTTTCCATCCATTTGACCATTTACAATAAACACTTGTAATTGTTCATTGATTACCCTTCTTTTTTCTCTCTCTACGTATATTTTCCTCCGCCACCATCGAACCATATCTCATTTTCCGGCCATTGGTAATCTTAACTTCATTTGCTTACATAATCTCTTCCCTTCCTTCTTTGTTCTGTACATGTGCTAACATTATCTTCAAGGAAACATTCAATAGCCCAGGACAAAGTTATATATTACCTTTACTTTATTTTATTTTTTTTCAAACTAGCAAGTCTATCACATGAAAACATATACATTTCGGTTTTATCGGGCCAGACCGAGTTTTTCCGGGTTTTGGCCCGACCCGGACCGAAACCCGAAAGTTACAAATTATGTGAACCGAAGCCCGGACCGTCTCGTGTTCGGGCGGGTCGGGTTTGGGCGGGTCTGGGTCGGGCTTTGGGTTTCCGGTCCATATACTCATCCCTACCAACAGACATGCTCTATACTATAAATGGGTTAGGCAATTGCCTAAGGCCCCCGAATAATTTGGGCATAGGGTTCTATGGTCGGTCCGTGACCCCTGGATGTCAAAGGCGTCCTTGGGGAATTTTATGGTTGAAAATAAATATATATTATTGGGGTTTTTTTACACTTAGTTTGACTTTAGTTATGAGTTTAGGGAATAAAGGTTATGTCCTCCTTTAAGTCGATGTTTTCATTCAATTCAAATGCGTTTTCTTTTTAGTTATCATTATTGAAATGATTGGTGTCTTCAAAATCCTATAAAAACATAAAAACCGAATATTAGTTAACATTACGTAGTAATATAGAGTAATGTAACATACAAAGAGCAAATGTATATTGATATTTTGTGTGCAATGAAATAATATGAATATGAAGAAAATATGAAGAAATATATGAATGTAAAAAACAATACTTTTTCATCTTTTTGTTTGAAAATTTGAAAATTGTGATGTGTTGAAATGAAAAGAAGATTTTTGTAGTATTTATAATGGTATAGTAAAATCTTTTTAACATTTGTAAAGATCTCTTATTAGTTATAAATTTTAATTTTTGATTATATATGTGCTAGGTCAAAACACCACTTAAGGCAATATGGTGTAATAATTTTGTACACTCGTAATTCAAATTTCGAAATAGCGGTATACATGTGGTAATTCGAAATTCGAAATATGAGTAATATAATTTATGGTATGTTGGGATGTGCTAGTACAAAGCTGTCAAGTTGTATATACGACAATTCGAAATTCAAATATGAGTAATATAATTTATGGTATATTGGGATGTGCTAGTACAAAGCTGTCAAGTTGTATATACGACAATTCGAAATTCAAATATGAGTAATATAATTTATGGTATATTGGGATGTGCTAGTACAAAGCTGTCAAGTTGTATATACGACAATTCGAAATTCAAATATGAGTAATATAATTTATGGTATATTGGGATGTGCTAGTACAAAGCTGTCAAGTTGTATATACGACAATTCGAAATTCAAATATGAGTAATATAATTTATGGTATATTGGGATGTGCTAGTACAAAGCTGTCAAGTTGTATATACGACAATTCGAAATTCAAAATATGAGTAATATAATAATTATTCTTCTATTCGATTAAATTTAGCATGTATTTTTTTAAAGTTAGGAATCATCGATGTTTCCTAATGAATGTCTTCAATAAACAATCCGTATAATATTACATAAATGCTTTAAACTTTGTTCAACACTTCTAGCAAGTCGTTCTTTTTCTTCTTAAATTATAAGATACACGTGTCATTGAATTTGTTTAGTTTTCTTCTAGCAATCTTTTACTAAAGGAGTAACAAAAATAAATGTTCACTTAGGCCTCTCCTTATACTACTCACTTCTTCCCCACTTCTTCCACTATTCATCAGTTTTCTCTCTCCTAGAACACCCCAAGAACACCCCCCTCCTTATACTACTCACTTCTTCCACTATTCATCCATTATTTTATTATTTCATTTCTCTTTTTCACAAAATTAAACAAACACATTTTAATTTAGAAAACTTTTATTAATAATAATAATAAACATTATACAATTTTAAACCATATATATATACATATATATAAATTAAGGTTTAAAAGTAAACTTTAAAACTCTAGTTATTATTTCGAAAATGAACAAAAGTTGGGGGGCTAAAACAAAATTTGGCAAATCTTATCTTCGTGTTATATACATATAGATGATATATATATAAACACACACCATAGCACACACACTTAAGCTTTTTTTTTTCTCAACCATTCAACGAAAAATGGGCCCCACTTTTCATGCCTTTCCTGCGTCTAAACTTGGAACAAACCGAACGGACGCCACCATTGACGCCGCCGCTGCTAATAACGTCTTCACCCCCGCCGACATCGGACGGCGTCGGACGCGGGGTGAACAGACGTATAAGGACCGGCCTTATACTTAAAAGATGCTACAAATAAAACAACACATGTTACAATAAAAATATTTAAATATTTTAAAGCTTCAACAATGTAGAATAAAAGAGTGTTAGGTCCAGATTTACTGGACTCGCTCCAGACTCGACTACTGGAGCCTTACTGAAGATCTGTCCAGAAATGGTATATTACTGGACCTACTCCAGACTTGGAATCTGGAGACCCTCTAAGGATTTGTTCAGAAATAATGAAGAAGACCAGTGAGCAAATACTTGTATAGGAAATCTGGAGTATTCCAGATTAGCTCACTGGACTTCACCCCAGTCCAGATTTACTGGACTCGCTCCAGACTCGACTACTGGAGCCTTACTGAAGATCTGTCCAGAAATGGTATATTACTGGACCTACTCCAGACTTGGAATCTGGAGACCCTCTAAGGATTTGTTCAGAAATAATGAAGAAGACCAGTGAGCAAATACTTGTATAGGAAATCTGGAGTATTCCAGATTAGCTCACTGGACTTCACCCCAGTCCAGATCTACTCTACTGAAGACGTTCTTACTGAAGTCAATGACTGAAGTCAGAATAAAGAAGACTGACAAATGGCGGAGTCCACTGGAAGTCTTACCAGATCTGTACACTGGAGGATTGTCAGTGTTCTAGACCTTACAAGTCTGAACACTGATATCGAGGAATTGACTTTTGCCGTTACACACTTTCCAAAGAACATTCCACTTGTTCTTTACCAAAGTTTATACGTGTGTAAAGGTGGTTGGTTAAAAGAATAAAGTCATATTGATGTGACTTTATCCTTGTACCTTAACCAATGCATTTAATGATCTTGTCGGTTCATTAAATGCATGCAACCATATTTGTACGGCACAATTTCACTGGGGAAATTGTTTGCCTATAAATACAAAGTCATTTCTTTGAGAAAATTACTTTTTAGCATACGTTTAGCATTAAAGTGAATTTGTCTAAATACTCTCGATCTTAAACAGGGATACTTCACAACTTTAAGTATCTCGATCTAAAAGAGTTATTTGACAAATATAGATCATTTGTAATTCATAGGTTGTTAGGATACATACTTATTTGTATTATCTTGATTCCGCACAACCTTGTATTTTATTTAACATCATAAATAAAATACACCTTGAAAAATACATTATGTTCCACTTTACTTGTTTATTGCTTTAAGTCGTGTATTACTTTATTTATATACTTGCATTTATATTTAAGTAATACTAGTCCATTCCAGTGATTATTAGACTTGTTGTATTTTACATTTCTGGGTTTAACCATCTCGTATTTGGGACTTCACAATTGGTATCAGAGCAGAAGGCTAAACATTGCCTAGATCTGCTTCTTTGATGGCCACCCCAGAAAATACACAAGCAAGTTTTAATTTTGGTCCCGATCCTAATGTTAATGTTAATGATCAAAATAATGAACCACCTATTTTTAATAACACTAATCCACCACCTCCTACTCCTACTCCTGCTTCTCCACATGTGCATGTGTACTATTCAAATAATAATGTTCCTAAATTCAGTGGGAATAGCGATGAATTTGGTACGTGGAAGGCTAGGATGATATTGCATATCACTGGTATTGAGAGGAACATGATGAAAATTTTAAACGAAGGACCTTATGTGCCCACATCACCTCTCAATGCTCTTCTTAATCCTACTGGTTCTAGAAGAGGTCGGGAAAAGAGGGAGGAACATTGGTCAGAAGAGGAGAGGAGATTGGTAAATCTAGATACCCTTCTCAAAAACATGATCCGCGGGGCTGTTCCAGAAACCCTAATTCCCACACTAGTTCTTTTTCCTAGTGCTAAAACCATGTGGGATGAACTTTTAAACCAGCATGAAGGAGGAGATGACATCATTGTCACCAGAAAGGTCTCCTTAAACAAGAGGTATGAGTCATTTTTTGCTCAACCTAATGAGTTTCTCACTGGTACTTACACCAGATTTATGAGTATCATAAACCAGTTGAGAGGTCTCGGGGTTGAAAAAGACAAGGATATACTTCTGGAGAAACTTTGTGATATTCTGCCCATCAAATGGTCTCACATGATCCTGGTCTTACGACAAGGTAAAAATCTGCACACACATACTCTTTCAACTTTATATGGAGCCTTCAGATACACTGAAGAAAATCAGGCTCAAAGAGTTGTGGCAGAACAAGATGCTTATAACCATGCCTCCAGTAGTCCTATTGTGGTTAGTCATACTGAACCACAAAGTACAGCACTGATATCTTCCGAGAATGTATTTTCTATGAAGAAGATGGTGTCTGAACTCATGGATTCTGGAGAATCCAGTCAAATCTCTCCAGACTGTTGTGATGAAACTGATGATGATGACCTTGTTGCAATGATTGCTAAAACGTTTAACCGTTTCAAAGCAAGAGCAAATAGGCCATCTGGACAATTTGCATCCAGTTCTTCAACTGATAAGACCAATCTGACATGCTTTAAGTGTGGTAGAAAAGGTCATTTCATGAAAGATTGCAAGTCCAGCCAGTTTGTATCCAAGCCTGGTCCATTTTCTTCAAATAATAAGCCTGATGATAGCTATAAATCTAAATACAAAAAGCTTAAGGCTCAAATTGCTCTCATGGCACAAAATATGGAAAATAATAATAAGTGCATGATTGCAACAACTGAAGAGAAGTGGGTTCCTTCTGATGATTCATCTGCTGATGAAGAAGAAGAAAGAGATTGTTATTACATGGCTCTGGCAGACGAAGAGCACCTGGTGAAGGAAGAGGTCACATCTGGACGATGGGTGGACATTGTTATCAAAAAGGTTAGTGATTATGATACTGCAACTGACCAAGAATTAAAACTGGACATCGCTGAAGCTCTTAATTCTGATTTAATATTTGTTGAAACTGTTAGATCTGACTGTGTAAATGGTCTAGAAACAGATTTTTCTGAAATAACTGTTTTAAAATCAAAATTAAAAGAACTTCAAGACATTGAACTGGCATTTCAAGCCCAGGTTCTGGTAACTGAACAATTGATTCAAGAAAAACAAGATCTTGAAGTCATTTTAGAGAAAGAAAAACTGGTGATTAAATCATGGCTTGAAACCAGAAAGCCATATGATGCTGGAGTAAATCAATTTCCCCCACAAAAACGTGCATATTTAGATGGAAATACTCATGTAGCATCATTAATACTAGTACTTGATCGTTTACCAGAGGGGTTCAGGCCCACCACTGTTTATGATGAGCCTGTAACTCCCAAGGCCAATATTTTCCCAGTTCAATCCCCAAAGGTTAAGACTGGAGCATTCCAGATGACTGCTCCAGTTCAAAAGGTCAATCTGAAGAAACCTTTGCCTCAGACCAATCCCTACCTAAGCCTAGAACTGGAAAGGCTAAGGTATCATCTGATGAAAATGTTTTGTCAAGGTTAGAGAGCTAGATTAAACTACTGACTCGTCAATTTCAAAGTTTTAATGCAAGATTAAACTTTATTGAGGGTACTTCATCTGGCCCTAGACAAAATACAAAAAGCTTAAGGCTCAAATTGCTCTCATGGCACAAAATATGGAAAATAATAATAAGTGCATGATTGCAACAACTGAAGAGAAGTGGGTTCCTTCTGATGATTCATCTGCTGATGAAGAAGAAGAAAGAGATTGTTATTACATGGCTCTGGCAGACGAAGAGCACCTGGTGAAGGAAGAGGTCACATCTGGACGATGGGTGGACATTGTTATCAAAAAGGTTAGTGATTATGATACTGCAACTGACCAAGAATTAAAACTGGACATCGCTGAAGCTCTTAATTCTGATTTAATATTTGTTGAAACTGTTAGATCTGACTGTGTAAATGGTCTAGAAACAGATTTTTCTGAAATAACTGTTTTAAAATCAAAATTAAAAGAACTTCAAGACATTGAACTGGCATTTCAAGCCCAGGTTCTGGTAACTGAACAATTGATTCAAGAAAAACAAGATCTTGAAGTCATTTTAGAGAAAGAAAAACTGGTGATTAAATCATGGCTTGAAACCAGAAAGCCATATGATGCTGGAGTAAATCAATTTCCCCCACAAAAACGTGCATATTTAGATGGAAATACTCATGTAGCATCATTAATACTAGTACTTGATCGTTTACCAGAGGGGTTCAGGCCCACCACTGTTTATGATGAGCCTGTAACTCCCAAGGCCAATATTTTCCCAGTTCAATCCCCAAAGGTTAAGACTGGAGCATTCCAGATGACTGCTCCAGTTCAAAAGGTCAATCTGAAGAAACCTTTGCCTCAGACCAATCCCTACCTAAGCCTAGAACTGGAAAGGCTAAGGTATCATCTGATGAAAATGTTTTGTCAAGGTTAGAGAGCTAGATTAAACTACTGACTCGTCAATTTCAAAGTTTTAATGCAAGATTAAACTTTATTGAGGGTACTTCATCTGGCCCTAGACAAAATACAAAACCTTTTGCAAAGAAAGATAAATCTATTTCTCCAGTTGATAAAAAGAAAAAGGTTTCAAAACTATCAACCCAGTGGTCTTTTCAACTAAGACCACTGTTGAAGAAAGTGAACTAAACCAGATTGCCCCAGGGACCTATAAGGGAGGGTCCAGTGAACCCATCAGTCGATGGTTCCCAAATCTAACTGATAATATCTGGTGGATGTGCAGGGCGATCGTAAGAAATATATCTGGTATCTTGACAGTGCAGCTGGCAGGACGATGACCGGATGTAAGACCCTGCTGGAGGAGTTCACCATTTCTTATGGACCCTCCATTACTTTTGGAAATGATGGTTGTGGAAAGATTGAGGGATACGGTGTTCTGAACAATGGACAAGTCAAGTTCAGACGTGTTGCATTTGTAAATGGTTTGAAATATAACCTGATCAGTGTAAGCCAACTGTGTGATGATGGCTATCAAGTTCTATTCAATATTGCTCAGGGTATCGTATTCAACAAGGACTGGAAGGTAGTGTTGATTGCTCCCAGAAAAGGGAATGTGTACGTGATGGATATGGAAAGCTCTCCTTCTGAGCGGTGTTTCTATACTCAAGCTGACGAAGACACAAACTGGTTATGGCACAAAAGGTTATCCCATTTAAATTTCAAAAATATTAATAAGTTGTCTAGAAAACAACTGGCAGATGGGATACCTTCAGTTTCCTTCAAAAAGGAAAGGCCATGTCCAGGATGTGAGATGGGAAAGCAGAAACGTACCGGTTTCAAGACCAGATAGAATTTCAGCATATCTGAACCTCTTCATATGCTTCATATGGACCTCTTTGGTCAAGTGAATTTTCAGACTCGTGCTGGTAAAAGATACACCCTGGTTATAGTAGATGAATTTTCCAGATATTGTTGGGTTATCTTTCTCAGGTCTAAAAGTGAAGTTGCTGCTGAAATCATCAGTCTTATCAAGCAAATTGAGCTCAAGTACAATCAAAAGGTGTGTCAGTTAAGAAGTGACAATGGAATAGAAATCCAGAATGCAACTCTGGAGTCATTCTGTACTGACACTGGCATCTCCCAGAATTTCTCATCAGCCTGCTCTCCAGAACAGAATGGAGTGGTGGAAAGGAAGAATCGAACGCTGATAGAAGTTGCCAGGAGTATGCTTGCTGAATCTGGTATGTCTACCAGTTTCTGGGCTGAAGCAATTGCTACTGCTTGCCACACCCAGAACCGGTCAGTGTATGTGAAGCGACACAAAAAGACAGCCTACGAAGTCTTAAGAAATAGAAAACCAAATATTGGTTATTTTCACGTTTTTGGATGTCCAGTTTACATCCTGAACGACTCCAGTCAGTTAGGCAAATTTGATGCCAAAGTTGATGAAGGGTATTTCTTAGGCTATTCAGCCATTCGCAAGGCCTTCAGAGTCTACAACAAGAGACTAGAGAAGGTCCATGAGCCAATTCATGTCACATTTGATGAATCAAATGCTGCAATCAACAAGATGCCAGCCCTTGACACTCCCCCAGTAACTCCAATTGTCTTCTGTGAATCTGATCCTATCAACTACAATAAAGAAGATTCAGAAGACACAGTTTCCAGACATCCAGATCTGGAACCTGTTCAGAAAAAGAAACGCTCCAGCGGTACTCCATTCTATCCTTCCATTATTTTCAAACTACCCTTTGAAATTAATATTGGATCAGATGTTCGTACTACTCCCCCAATATCAGTATCAGTTGAAAATATACCAAAAATGTCTTCATATGAAGAATTCTATACTGAACCAGTACTTCAAGAAATACCTTCAAATGAGGAATTTCATGATGCAAATCGTGATTTAAATGAATCAGATGAAGATGCTGAAGTAGTCTGGGAAGATCTTCCTCCTGAAGCAACACCAGAGGAGACTCAACTGAATTCTTGTACTGATATTGTTGTCAGTAACAATCCTGGTCAGTACTCCAGATGGACAAAAGCTCATCCTATTGATCAGATCATAGGTGACTCCAGTAGAGGAGTTCAGACCAGAAGAGCCTCCAGTGATCAATGCTTATATGCCAGTTTCTTATCACGGAATGAACCAAAGAAGATTGATGAGGCTATGGAAGATCCAAGCTGGGTGACTGCTATGCAAGAAGAGCTTCACCAGTTTGAAAGGAACAAGGTCTGGTATCTGGTTCCTTTCCCAGTTGGAAAGAAAGAACCAGGGGGGGGGGGGGGGGGGGGGGGGGGGGGGGGGGGGGGGGGGGGGGGGGGGGGGGGGGGGGGGGGGGGGGGGGGGGGGGGGGGGGGGGGGGGGGGGGGGGGGGGGGGGGGGGGGGGGGGGGGGGGGGGGGGGGGGGGGGGGGGGGGGGGGGGGGGGGGGGGGGGGGGGGGGGGGGGGGGGGGGGGGGGGGGGGGGGGGGGGGGGGGGGGGGGGGGGGGGGGGGGGGGGGGGGGGGGGGGGGGGGGGGGGGGGGGGGGGGGGGGGGGGGGGGGGGGGGGGGGGGGGGGGGGGGGGGGGGGGGGGGGGGGGGGGGGGGGGGGGGGGGGGGGGGGGGGGGGGGGGGGGGGGGGGGGGGGGGGGGGGGGGGGGGGGGGGGGGGGGGGGGGGGGGGGGGGGGGGGGGGGGGGGGGGGGGGGGGGGGGGGGGGGGGGGGGGGGGGGGGGGGGGGGGGGGGGGGGGGGGGGGGGGGGGGGGGGGGGGGGGGGGGGGGGGGGGGGGGGGGGGGGGGGGGGGGGGGGGGGGGGGGGGGGGGGGGGGGGGGGGGGGGGGGGGGGGGGGGGGGGGGGGGGGGGGGGGGGGGGGGGGGGGGGGGGGGGGGGGGGGGGGGGGGGGGGGGGGGGGGGGGGGGGGGGGGGGGGGGGGGGGGGGGGGGGGGGGGGGGGGGGGGGGGGGGGGGGGGGGGGGGGGGGGGGGGGGGGGGGGGGGGGGGGGGGGGGGGGGGGGGGGGGGGGGGGGGGGGGGGGGGGGGGGGGGGGGGGGGGGGGGGGGGGGGGGGGGGGGGGGGGGGGGGGGGGGGGGGGGGGGGGGGGGGGGGGGGGGGGGGGGGGGGGGGGGGGGGGGGGGGGGGGGGGGGGGGGGGGGGGGGGGGGGGGGGGGGGGGGGGGGGGGGGGGGGGGGGGGGGGGGGGGGGGGGGGGGGGGGGGGGGGGGGGGGGGGGGGGGGGGGGGGGGGGGGGGGGGGGGGGGGGGGGGGGGGGGGGGGGGGGGGGGGGGGGGGGGGGGGGGGGGGGGGGGGGGGGGGGGGGGGGGGGGGGGGGGGGGGGGGGGGGGGGGGGGGGGGGGGGGGGGGGGGGGGGGGGGGGGGGGGGGGGGGGGGGGGGGGGGGGGGGGGGGGGGGGGGGGGGGGGGGGGGGGGGGGGGGGGGGGGGGGGGGGGGGGGGGGGGGGGGGGGGGGGGGGGGGGGGGGGGGGGGGGGGGGGGGGGGGGGGGGGGGGGGGGGGGGGGGGGGGGGGGGGGGGGGGGGGGGGGGGGGGGGGGGGGGGGGGGGGGGGGGGGGGGGGGGGGGGGGGGGGGGGGGGGGGGGGGGGGGGGGGGGGGGGGGGGGGGGGGGGGGGGGGGGGGGGGGGGGGGGGGGGGGGGGGGGGGGGGGGGGGGGGGGGGGGGGGGGGGGGGGGGGGGGGGGGGGGGGGGGGGGGGGGGGGGGGGGGGGGGGGGGGGGGGGGGGGGGGGGGGGGGGGGGGGGGGGGGGGGGGGGGGGGGGGGGGGGGGGGGGGGGGGGGGGGGGGGGGGGGGGGGGGGGGGGGGGGGGGGGGGGGGGGGGGGGGGGGGGGGGGGGGGGGGGGGGGGGGGGGGGGGGGGGGGGGGGGGGGGGGGGGGGGGGGGGGGGGGGGGGGGGGGGGGGGGGGGGGGGGGGGGGGGGGGGGGGGGGGGGGGGGGGGGGGGGGGGGGGGGGGGGGGGGGGGGGGGGGGGGGGGGGGGGGGGGGGGGGGGGGGGGGGGGGGGGGGGGGGGGGGGGGGGGGGGGGGGGGGGGGGGGGGGGGGGGGGGGGGGGGGGGGGGGGGGGGGGGGGGGGGGGGGGGGGGGGGGGGGGGGGGGGGGGGGGGGGGGGGGGGGGGGGGGGGGGGGGGGGGGGGGGGGGGGGGGGGGGGGGGGGGGGGGGGGGGGGGGGGGGGGGGGGGGGGGGGGGGGGGGGGGGGGGGGGGGGGGGGGGGGGGGGGGGGGGGGGGGGGGGATTGAACCAAAGAAGATTGATGAGGCTATGGAAGATCCAAGCTGGGTGACTGCTATGCAAGAAGAGCTTCACCAGTTTGAAAGGAACAAGGTCTGGTATCTGGTTCCTTTCCCAGTTGGAAATAAAGAACCAATTGGAACAAGATGGGTCTTCAGGAACAAGGTAGATGAAGATGGCCACGTAATCAGAAACAAGGCCAGACTAGTAGCACAAGGCTACTGCCAGTCAGATGTTGATTTTGATGAATCATTTGCTCCAGTGGCTAGACTTGAAGCGATCAGAATATTTTTAGCATTCGCTGCTTATCATCAGTTCAAGGTCTACCAGATGGATGTAAAGAGTGCTTTCTTGAATGGAAAGCTTGAAGAAGAAGTTTATGTCAGACAACCACCAGGTTTCGTTGATGAAAAGCATCCACATTGGGTATATCGTCTGGACAAAGCGCTTTATGGCCTCAGATAAGCCCACGTGCCTGGTATGACACTCTGACTAAACATTTATTGAAAAATGGTTTCAAAAGAGGTGCAATTGACAATACCTTATTTTTTCTTCATGAAAAAGGTAATCTATTAATGGTACAAATTTATGTTGATGATATTATTTTTGGGTCTACTGATGAAAACATGTGCAAGAAATTTTCAAAAATAATTTCAACTGAATATGAAATGAGTTTGATGGGTGAATTAACATTTTTTCTAGGACTCCAGATTAAACAGACCAGAGATGGTATTTTTATTAATCAAGAAAAATATGTTAGAGATCTTTTAAAGAAATTTGATATGAACTCTTCACCATCTAAACCAACTCCAATTTCTGCACCACTGACACTGGACTCTGATCCAGATGGTAAACCAGTGAACACCACTGTCTACAGAGGCATGGTTGGTTCACTGATGTATTTAACTGCCAGTAGACCAGATATTATGTTTTTAACATGTTTATGTGCCAGATATTAGTCTAATCCAAAGGAATCTCATATGCTTGCTGTAAAGCGCATACTGAAGTACCTTAAGGGTGTCCCCAGTTTGGGTCTTTGGTATCCCAAAGGCTCAGGCATGGATCTAATGGGTTATTCAGATTCAGATCATGCAGGTTGTAAGATAGACAAGTAATCCACTACTGGTGGATGTCATTTCCTTGGTGGAAAACTGGTCAGCTGGACCAGTAAGAAGCAAACTTCAGTTTCATTGTCCACTGCTGAAGCTGAATACGTATCTGCAGCCAATTGCTGTGCTCAGATACTCTGGATGAAGAACCAGTTGCTTGATTATGGTATTAAGTATTCAAAGACCCCAATCTTTTGTGATAATACCAGTGCCATTGCTATCTCGAACAATCCAGTCATGCACTCCAAGACGAAGCACATTGATCTCAAGTATCACTTCATTCGTGATCATATTATGAAAAACAACATTGAACTCCATTTTATTCCCACGGACAAACAACTCGCTGACATTTTTACTAAACCTCTGGATGTCAAAACTTTTGAATATCTTGTTGGTGAGTTGGGAATGTTAAACCCTTAAATCTGGAACCTTGGTATTGAACGCCATTGTGTACTATCTTTGCATTAATAGATTTCTGGATCAACATTCAAGGGGGAAGACTTGAAAGATATTTTTATCCTTAAAAATGTTTTATTTTTCACGGGGAATTTATTAATTTATTTTCTCACTGGACAAATTCTTCAGAAAATATTACTGGTACTTTGTAAATGTGTCCCTCTCACTGGTTAGATAGGTTGAAGTGCATGTTTGAGGTGACTTTTTGTCTCCTTGTAAATGTGTCCCTCTCATTTGTCTGTATTAGTTGACGTGCATGTTTGAGGTTACCAGTCTCTTTCAAATGGTTTTCACTGGTACTTTACTGGAGTGTCCCTCCAGTGTACCATCAGTGCATGCTTCACTGGACTAATCCACCAGTGATACTGGAGTGTCCAGTCAACCTCCAGATGCACTAAAATGAGTCATAATATTTTTTAAATACTTGGTCATTGTGCGTGCCACGTGTGTAAAATCTTTTGAAAAGATATTTATCTTGATATTTATCTTATTATCCTACGTGGCATGTAAATTTTTCAAAGAAATGATGGTAATTTTACTTTGGGAAGACAAAAAGTGCAACTTGTGACTATTTGTGGGCTGTAAACCGTCACACATTTATGTGTGATGTGATGTAATTAATGCGGATCTCAGAACCCGATCAAAAAATTATATTTGATAATTTCAAATTAACCGTTTGAGTTCCACATTCTCTCACCTATATATACCCACTTTCAATTTCATTTGCATTTACTTCGAACATATTTACTCCCAAATCCTTCAAAATTCCTTCATTTATTTCTTCATTCTTCATTCAATTTCCAATCATATCTCTCTCTCATATTTACTTCAATTCATCATATCCTCACAAACCCTAAATTCTTCAATTTCATCTTCATATATCTATTCATCATATAAAGGCTCCTAGACAATCAAACTCTCCTAAAAATCTGCTTGCCGCTGAATATGCTCCGGCTGAAAACGTTGTTAGGGCCATTTTGTTCTGGCCCTAAACCCTTTGGTCTTACTAATGCTCCGGCCGCTTTCATGGACTTGATGAATCGAGTCTGTAGACCTTTCCTCGATCATTTTGTTATTGTATTTATCGATGATATTCTTGTTTATTCGAAGACTGCTGAGGAACATCGTGGGCATCTACGAGCTGTTTTAGAGGTTTTACGGAGGAAAAATCTTTATGCTAAATTTTCCAAGTGTGAATTCTGGTTGCGTGAGGTTAATTTTCTTGGACACATCATTTCTGGTGATGGGATTAAAGTTGATCCCTCGAAGATTGAGGCTGTGATGAAGTGGGAATCCCTTAGGACTCCTACTGAAATTAAAAGCTTCTTAGGTTTGGCAGGGTACTATAGGAGATTCATTCAAGACTTCTCCCGCATTGCTAAACCGATGACTGAGTTGACTAAGAAGGGTGTGAAGTATTTGAGGTTGTCGATTACAGATTATTCATTCCCTAAACAAACCCTAGCAGCCCCATATCATCCCTTCATCAATTGCAAACCGAAAAGTCTTCCAACGTGTGATTGAATGGAGCCCGATATGCGACGCACCACTTGGGAGGTGCGGCGCACCTCTGGTCAGTTTGGAATTTTGGGATTTTTTGAAGGATTGGTGCGACGCACCACTTGGCAGGTGCGGCGCACCTCTGGTCAGATTTGGAATTTTGGGATTTTTGAAGGATTGGTGCGACGCACCACTTGGGAGGTGCGGCGCACCTCTGGTCAGTTTGGAATTTTGGGATTTTTTGAAGGATTGGTGCGACGCACCACTTGGCAGGTGCGGCGCACCTCTGGTCAGTTTGGAATTTTAGGATTTTCTGAAGGATTGGTGCGACCCACCATTTGGCAGGTGCGGCGCACCTCTGGTCAGATTTGGAATTTTGGGATTTTTTGAAGGATTGGTGCGACGCACCACTTGGGAGGTGCGGCGCACCTCTGGTCAGTTTGGAATTTTGGGATTTTTTGAAGGATTGGTGCGACGCACCACTTGGCAGGTGCGGCGCACCTCTGGTCAGATTTGGAATTTTGGGATTTTTGAAGGATTGGTGCGACGCACCACTTGGGAGGTGCGGCGCACCTCTGGTCAGTTTGGAATTTTGGGATTTTTTGAAGGATTGGTGCGACGCACCACTTGGCAGGTGCGGCGCACCTCTGGTCAGTTTGGAATTTTAGGATTTTCTGAAGGATTGGTGCGACCCACCATTTGGCAGGTGCGGCGCACCTCTGGTCAGATTTGGAATTTTGGGATTTTTTGAAGGATTGGTGCGACGCACCACTTGGGAGGTGCGGCGCACCTCTGGTCAGTTTGGAATTTTGGGATTTTTTGAAGGATTGGTGCGACGCACCACTTGGCAGGTGCGGCGCACCTCTGGTCAGATTTGGAATTTTGGGATTTTTGAAGGATTGGTGCGACGCACCACTTGGGAGGTGCGGCGCACCTCTGGTCAGTTTGGAATTTTGGGATTTTTTGAAGGATTGGTGCGACGCACCACTTGGCAGGTGCGGCGCACCTCTGGTCAGTTTGGAATTTTAGGATTTTCTGAAGGATTGGTGCGACCCACCATTTGGCAGGTGCGGCGCACCTCTGGTCAGATTTGGAATTTTGGGATTTTTTGAAGGATTGGTGCGACGCACCACTTGGGAGGTGCGGCGCACCTCTGGTCAGTTTGGAATTTTGGGATTTTTTGAAGGATTGGTGCGACGCACCACTTGGCAGGTGCGGCGCACCTCTGGTCAGATTTGGAATTTTGGGATTTTTGAAGGATTGGTGCGACGCACCACTTGGGAGGTGCGGCGCACCTCTGGTCAGTTTGGAATTTTGGGATTTTTTGAAGGATTGGTGCGACGCACCACTTGGGAGGTGCGGCGCACCTCTGGTCAGTTTGGAATTTTGGGATTTTTTGAAGGATTGGTGCGACGCACCACTTGGCAGGTGCGGCGCACCTCTGGTCAGTTTGGAATTTTGGGATTTTCTTGAGGATTGGTGCGACGCACCAAATGGGTGGTGCGGCGCACCACTGCCCAGTTTGGGAAACTTGATTTTTGAATGGAGCCCGATATGCGACGCACCACTTGGGAGGTGCGGCGCACCTCTGGTCAGTTTGGAATTTTGGGATTTTTTGAAGGATTGGTGCGACGCACCACTTGGCAGGTGCGGCGCACCTCATGCCCAGATTTCACAAAATACTTCGTTTAGCTTATACTTCGATCTTATACTCATTATAGGTTTTCGGGAGCATTTAGCAAGCACTTTAAGATACTCTTAGCTTGTTGGTAAGCTGTATCAAGGTAAGATATATCATTTTTGACACGCTGGGGTGCACAACGAAAATAGTGATTTCGTAAAAGTGGTTTAAAACCTTTCTTTCTCATACGCTACTTTGGGTAATGGGACTTTTGGAGGGTTTCGCGAAATGGGTAGATTTGCATGATTAGGTTGATTTATATTGTTGTTATTATGCTTGTACATGCTGAATTATAGTTAATATTAATGTCATTTTTAGTTGTAAAGTTGTTTTCGTTGGAATGCTAAGTTGTTGAGTTGGTTTGGATTTTACACTAGTTCACTAGACTTCTGTAGGTTGCCATGTTAACACTGTGCACGATTAGGAGCCCTAAACTTTAAGTTGAAATAAAAGTTGCTAAAGTTGATATCGTTGTTAAAACTCGAGTATAAATCTAAGTTGAAAGTGGTAAGCTTATCCCATACTGGAACCGCGTAGGAACCAGTGTGATTTAGTTGGTCAGCGGGAGTAGACTAGTTGCTTCCAATGGCACGGCCTCGAAGTTTGAGATTAGCTGGGTGACTAGGTCCAGTCACTACAAGTTGCGTAACAGCTTCTCCTGGATTTGGTTATGCCTATCCTTAACGACACTGATGGACCCCGATAGGACTACCCATCAAGTCGGGTGCAAGGTCCCTTAAAGGCCTTAAAGCCGCCTTTGCACACATTTGTAGTTGTATTCATTGTGGTGACGCGAGTCATCCACCTTTAGTTGTAATAAAAAAGGGCATAACCTATTGTTGAATAAAGTTGTTGAAGTTGATTAAGTTGCTAGATGGAATACGTAGATAAAGTTGAATATTGTTGATTAAGTCGATAGGCACACGTAAGATTGTTAATCATTCTTATGGGTATTCGATTGCTATATATTGTTGTTGTTGTTACATGCTCGACTGCATATGATTCTTTATTAAGTTGTTTTAAATTGGCAATCATTTATATTAACCTGTGGTATATCTTACTCGTCTTTAAAGCTGACACTTGTTCTTTTGTTGAAAATGTTGTGCCACCTCAGGTTGATGCTTAGTTGAGATTCAGTTTAGAGTGAGGATGGGTAGAAGATACAGTTGAAGGCTTTTACCTAGACTGCCTCATTTATTCAAACTCGTTTATTATATTTCGTTGACCGTTATCGTTATTTGACGTTTATGGGTTTCATTTGATTATGGTTAGATCCGATGAGTAACACCGTCATTTAAGTTGAACATTTTTATTTTGGAAATGTAATAATTGATGGAAACTTCCGCAATACTCTGTGTTTTTAAGAAAAATTTTGAAATCCATATTTTTATATAGTTCGGTGTTACAAGTTGGTATCAGAGACCGAGTTTAAGTGAACCATATTCTATGAGGCATAGGATTGGACTTAAACCTTTTAGTAGACTGCTTTTAGGACGGGTTGGGTTGAGTGAGAGTGTAGGTTTTGGCCTATTTGAATTGTTGCTTATAGTTGATATGGTCGATAGATAGGGCCATAATCTTTCTCTCTATATCCGTCTTAAACGTTCGTTGTTTATTTTTAGAAAAATGGTTTCTACTCGAGGTAATCCTAATGGTACTGGTGATGATGCATTCGCTGATCCTCCTCCTAACCGTGAGCTACAGAGGATTGTTGCACAGATGGCTGAGATGCAAGCTTGTTTAGATCAATCCGAACGGCGTTTGGCACAGGTGGAGACTGAGAGAGATGAACTACTTAGGAATCGCCAAAACAGGAACATTGAAGATGAAGACGCTAATTCTCGCACTCGAGACACACTACCCGCTACTGATGATCGTACAGGTGATACTAATGATGATTCTGATCGGACTGGTGGTAGTGGTACTGGTGGTGATAATCCAAACCGTAGGAATGGTGGTAGGGTGAGGGTTAAGGAGTTTTCTCTTCGTGACTTCTGGGGTTGTAATCCTTCTAAGTTCTCTGGGGAAGGAAATTCTATTGATGGTTATCGCTGGTTGAAGGAGGTAGAGAAGAGTTTTCGGGTTGCTGACTGTCCTGAAAACAAGAAGGTGGAGTTGGCTACTCAGTTGTTTCGTAAGGGAGTTATCGATTGGTGGGAAATTCAGGTAGAAACTTTGGGTGTTGATGGTGAGATGCAGATCACTTGGGAGCAGTTCACTGAGCTCTTTAATAAGGAGTACTTTACTATTCGAGAGAGACAGATGATCGAGAGGGAGTTCTTGGCTATTCAGAAAGGAGATAAGTCAATGAAAGAGCATATTAGGTTGTTTGCGGAGAAGCTGAGATTCTGTACCCGACTTTGTCCTGATGATTTATCTAAGATTGGCCGATTTGTTGAAAGCTTACCTAATGAGTACCGTACACTTGTGAGGATGCAGAAGACCCTTAAGGATGCTTATGACACTGCACTATCGATGGAGGATGACTTGAAGTCTATTGTGAAGAAGGATTCTGGTTCTGGTTTTAAGAGAAAGAGGGATGGGTTTTCTGGTTCTAGCAAGATGTTCAAGGGGGGTTCTTCTAAAGGGAAAGACGAGGTGAAGGAGAAGCCGTGGTGTAAACATTGCCGATCTCGACACACTGGTCCTTGTACTGTCTATACTCGTCGTTGTGACAAATGTGGCAAGACTGGACATAGCTTCGCTGATTGTACTGACAAGTGGAGGTGCTACAAATGCAACTCTACTGACCATAAAATTGCAGATTGTCCACAAATGAAGGCTGAAGAGAAGAAGAAGACAGAGATTCCTAAAGCTCGAGCCCGTGCATTTAAGATGACTACTGAGGTGGCAAAGACTACAGATGACGTGGTTAGTGGCATTTTCCTTGTTAATTCTAAATTGGCTAATGTTTTGTTTGATTCGGGTGCTACTAAATCTTTTGTATCCCCTAAGTTTGCTCCTCAACTTGGTACCCCTGTTAGTCGATTAGTTCATGCCTTAGAAGTTGAAATAGCTGATGGTCATGTCTCTAAAGTTCGTGATTCTTATCATGATTGCTCCATTGAGATAGAGGGCAGGACCTTCCCAATCCATTTATTACCTATTTCGCTGGCTGGGTTCGATGTAGTTGTTGGCATGGATTGGTTGGGAGAAAACAATGCTACTATCTTCTGTGGAGAAAAGATCGTTCGTATCACTACCCATGATGGGAAAGTGGTCACAGTCTACGGTGAAAGGAAGTTTGGTTATCCTACATTCATTAAGTTGATGAAGGCTCTTCAACATATTCGTCAAACTAAAACTCATTTCCTGGCATATGTGATTGACACACGTATTGTTAGGCCTTCTATCGCTGACATTGAAGTTGTTTCTGAGTTTGCTGACGTTTTTCCTGATGATCTTCTTGGCTTACCTCCTGATCGTGAAGTTGAATTTCGTATTGATCTTATGCCTGGCGCGACTCCTGTTGCTAAGGCTCCTTATCGTCTAGCCCCTACTGAGATGAAAGAGTTGATGTCGCAGTTGCAAGAGTTGTTAGATAAGGGTTTCATTCGACCGAGTTCCTCGCCTTGGGGTGCTCCCATTCTCTTTGTCAAGAAGAAGGATGGATCTATGAGGATGTGTATCGATTACCGTGAGCTTAACAAACGAACGGTAAAGAATAAATATCCTCTTCCTCGTATAGATGATTTATTCGATCAATTGCAGGGTGCTTCTTTCTTCTCAAAAATCGATCTTCGTTCTGGCTACCATCAGTTGAAAGTAGAAGAGGCAAGTGTTGCCAAGACTGCTTTCCGAACTCGTTATGGACACTACGAGTTTCTGGTGATGCCCTTTGGTCTTACTAATGCTCCGGCCGCTTTCATGGACTTGATGAATCGAGTCTGTAGACCTTTCCTCGATCATTTTGTTATTGTATTTATCGATGATATTCTTGTTTATTCGAAGACTGCTGAGGAACATCGTGGGCATCTACGAGCTGTTTTAGAGGTTTTACGGAGGAAAAATCTTTATGCTAAATTTTCCAAGTGTGAATTCTGGTTGCGTGAGGTTAATTTTCTTGGACACATCATTTCTGGTGATGGGATTAAAGTTGATCCCTCGAAGATTGAGGCTGTGATGAAGTGGGAATCCCCTAGGACTCCTACTGAAATTAAAAGCTTCTTAGGTTTGGCAAGGTACTATAGGAGATTCATTCAAGACTTCTCCCGCATTGCTAAACCGATGACTGAGTTGACTAAGAAGGGTATGAAGTATTTGTGGACCGATTCTCAAGAGAAGGCATTTCAGACATTGAAACAGAAGTTGTGTGAGGCTCTGATTCTATCTTTACCTGAAGGTACAAACGACATGGTTGTTTATAGTGATGCTTCGGTTTCTGGGTTGGGTTGTGTTTTGATGCAGCGCGATAGAGTGATTGCTTATGCCTCTCGTCAGTTGAAACCGCATGAGAAGAACTATCCTACGCATGATCTGGAATTAGTAGTGGTTGTTTTTGCCCTTAAGTTGTGGAGACATTATCTGTATGGCACTAAGTGTACTCTTTTTACTGATCACAAGAGTCTACAGCATGTGTTTAATCAGAAGGAACTGAATGCTCATTAGAGAAGATGGAACTGCTTAAGGATTACGACTGTGAGATCAAGTATCATCCGGGTAAAGCTAATGTCGTTGCTGATGCTCTAAGTCGTAAGGTGCAAGGTACTTCTTGCAAACTTTTATCTATGGTTGTACAGGCTGAATCCGGTTTATTGGAGCGCATTAGGACGGCTCAAGTTGATGCTGTTCTACCTGAAAATTTCAAAGCTGAAAGAATCGGGAAGAAGCGGGATAGATTTAAGGTGAACAATCGTGGGTTTCAGACTTACAAAGGTAGGAAGTGGGTACCTGTATTCGGTGGCAACCGCGAGCTAATACTCGAGGAAGTTCATAGATCGAGATATTCTATTCATCCAGGTGCTACTAAGATGTTTCATGACTTGAAGCCTTTGTATTGGTGGCCTGGTATGCGGAGTGATATTGCTATGTTCGTGCAGAAGTGTGTGACTTGTGCTCAAGTTAAAGCCGAGCATCAGAAACCCTACGGTGAATTGCAACAGTTGGAGATCCCCGAGTGGAAATGGGATCATATTACCATGGATTTCGTGACTAAGCTACCAAGAACTAAAGCTGGGAATGACATGATTTGGGTTGTGGTTGATAGATTGACTAAGAGTGCTCATTTCATGGCTACACGTGAGAACGCACCATTAGAGAAGCTGGCTAAGTTGTATATTGATGAAATTGTTTCTAAGCACGGTGTGCCGTTGAGTATAGTTTCTGATCGTGATGGTAGATTTAATTCGGGTTTTTGGAGAGGTCTTCAACGGGAATTGGGGAGTAGAATTAATATGAGTACTGCTTTTCATCCGCAGACAGATGGACAGAACGAGAGGACTATTCAGACTTTGGAGGATATGCTTCGAGCGTGTGTTTTGGAATATGGAGGATCGTGGGATGATCATTTGCCGTTAGTTGAGTTTGCTTATAATAATAGTTATCATTCCAGTATAGGTATGCCTCCGTTTGAGATGCTATATGGTCGTAAGTGTCGTACACCTAGTTGTTGGTTGGAACCCGGTGAGAGACAGTTTTCTGGACCTGAGGTTGTGCAAATAACAGCTGATAAGGTTAACATTGCTAAGGATGCTTTGAGAGCAGCTAGGGATCGTCAGAAAGCTTATGCTGATAAGAGGACTCGTCCGATTACTTTGAGGTTGGTGACATGGTTATGTTGAAAGTCTCGCCGTGGAAAGGAGTTCTTCGTTTTGGTAAGCGTGGTAAGTTGAGCCCACGTTTCATTGGTCCATTCAAAGTGTTGAAGCGCATCAAAAGTCAAGCATATCAGTTGGATTTACCTCCACAGTTGGCTGGCATTCATAACACATTTCATGTGTGTTACTTGAGGAAATGTCTAGCTAACGAGACTAGTGTAATTCCTTTAGAAGATGTCAGTATTGATCCAGAGAAGAAGATGATTGATGAACCAATTGCTATCCTTGATCGTAAGAAGACTAAGCTTAGAAGAAAGCAGATTGATCCGGTATTGGTGAAGTGGAGACACAGTCGAGGTAAGAGTATGACCTGGGAGACGGAGTCTGTGATGAAGGATCGTTACCCTCATCTATTCGTTGCTGATCCGATTCTGAGGACAGAATCTTCTTAAGGGGGAGGTAATTGTAACATCCTAATCATTTTTCGATCTTTGACTATTAGTTGACTGTTAACTCCGTTAGTTGACCTATTAGTTGACTCTTAACTCCGTTAGTATTTAGACGACCCATTAGTTGATTTAGTTGAATTTTATTATAAATTAAATGTTTTATAAACATTAATTGCCCAAAAAGTTGAAATAGTTAAATCGTTGCTCACTTCGTGGTTGTCGGTCATTTATTGATTTATTTCGATAAATCGATATATATGCTAAGTTAAAAGTTGCAAATTTATCATTGACTGAAAATTGTGTTATAAAATGATTATTGTGCCTCATTTGTAGTAGAAAAAGGTCCTTATATGTTAGGTATATGATAACGGGTCATTTAGAGGTATAATGAAGGCATTAGTTACTTTAGGGGTCAAAATTGCCAAGTGCTCAAACTTAAAGGGTTTAAGGAGTTAGGGGGTGTCTTGAGGTTGTCGATTACAGATTATTCATTCCCTAAACAAACCCTAGCAGCCCCATATCATCCCTTCATCAATTGCAAACCGAAAAGTCTTCCAACGTGTGATTCGAGAGAGTTTGGTCTAGTATTTTGCTTCCCTATAGCGATCTACAGGTAATATGAGTATTTACCATTTGAGATCTGAATGTTGGAGTCTTATATTAGTCTTAATCCAGGCCATAAGGGTTTGGGTTGGGTTAATTAATTGGTTGATCATTGATTTCATGTTTTCGGGTGATTCAATGATTTATTTATGTCGTAAAGGATTAAAGGATTGATTGATAGATTAAAGTCATCAAAAGTGTTGTCAAAGAGGTCAATTTTATGTCTCCAGGTCGGGCTAAGGGTTGGAGATCGAATGGGAATCGTTTAGAGCAAGTTTGAAATTGATTTTGCTGGTCGGCACCTAAGGTGCGACGCACCACTTGGCAGGTGCGGCGCACCTCATGCCCAGATTTCACAAAACACTTCGTTTAGCTTATACTTCGATCTTATACTCATTATAGGTTGTCGGGAGCATTTAGCAAGCACTTTAAGATACTCTTAGCTTGTTGGTAAGCTATATCAAGGTAAGATATATCATTTTTGACACGCTGGGGTGCACAACGAAAATAGTGATTTCGTAAAAGTGGTTTAAAACCTTTCTTTCTCATACGCTAGTTTGGGTAATGGGACTTTTGGAGGGTTTCACGAAATGGGTAGATTTGCATGATTAGGTTGATTTATATTGTTGTTATTATGCTTGTACATGCTGAATTATAGTTGATATTAATGTCGTTTTTAGTTGTAAAGTTATTTTCGTTGGAATGCTATGTTGTTGAGTTGGTTTGGCTTTTACACTAGTTCACTAGACTTGTGTAGATTGCCATGTTAACACTGTGCACAATTAGGGGCCCTAAACTTTAAGTTGAAATAAAAGTTGCTAAAGTTGATATCGTTAAAACTCGAGTATAAATATAAGTTGAAAGTGGTAAGCTATATCAAGGTAAGATATATCATTTTTGACACGCTGGGGTGCACAACGAAAATAGTGATTTCGTAAAAGTGGTTTAAAACCTTTCTTTCTCATACGCTAGTTTGGGTAATGGGACTTTTGGAGGGTTTCACGAAATGGGTAGATTTGCATGATTAGGTTGATTTATATTGTTGTTATTATGCTTGTACATGCTGAATTATAGTTGATATTAATGTCGTTTTTAGTTGTAAAGTTATTTTCGTTGGAATGCTATGTTGTTGAGTTGGTTTGGCTTTTACACTAGTTCACTAGACTTGTGTAGGTTGCCATGTTAACACTGTGCACAATTAGGGGCCCTAAACTTTAAGTTGAAATAAAAGTTGCTAAAGTTGAATATTGTTGATTAAGTCGATAGGCACACGTAGGATTGTTAATCATTCTTATGGGTATTCGATTGCTATATATTGTTGTTGTTGTTACATGCTCGATTGTGTATGATTCTTTATTAAGTTGTTTTAATTTGGCAATCATTTATATTAACCTGTGGTATATCACCACCACCACCACCACCACCACCACCACCACCACCACCACCACCACCACCACCACCACCACCACCACCACCACCACCACCACCACCACCACCACCACCACCACCACCACCACCACCACCACCACCACCACCACCACCACCACCACCACCACCACCACCACCACCACCACCACCACCACCACCACCACCACCACCACCACCACCACCACCACCACCACCACCACCACCACCACCACCACCACCACCACCACCACCACCACCACCACCACCACCACCACCACCACCACCACCACCACCACCACCACCACCACCACCACCACCACCACCACCACCACCACCACCACCACCACCACCACCACCACCACCACCACCACCACCACCACCACCACCACCACCACCACCACCACCACCACCACCACCACCACCACCACCACCACCACCACCACCACCACCACCACCACCACCACCACCACCACCACCACCACCACCACCACCACCACCACCACCACCACCACCACCACCACCACCACCACCACCACCACCACCACCACCACCACCACCACCACCACCACCACCACCACCACCACCACCACCACCACCACCACCACCACCACCACCACCACCACCACCACCACCACCACCACCACCACCACCACCACCACCACCACCACCACCACCACCACCACCACCACCACCACCACCACCACCACCACCACCACCACCACCACCACCACCACCACCACCACCACCACCACCACCACCACCACCACCACCACCACCACCACCACCACCACCACCACCACCACCACCACCACCACCACCACCACCACCACCACCACCACCACCACCACCACCACCACCACCACCACCACCACCACCACCACCACCACCACCACCACCACCACCACCACCACCACCACCACCACCACCACCACCACCACCACCACCACCACCACCACCACCACCACCACCACCACCACCACCACCACCACCACCACCACCACCACCACCACCACCACCACCACCACCACCACCACCACCACCACCACCACCACCACCACCACCACCACCACCACCACCACCACCACCACCACCACCACCACCACCACCACCACCACCACCACCACCACCACCACCACCACCACCACCACCACCACCACCACCACCACCACCACCACCACCACCACCACCACCACCACCACCACCACCACCACCACCACCACCACCACCACCACCACCACCACCACCACCACCACCACCACCACCACCACCACCACCACCACCACCACCACCACCACCACCACCACCACCACCACCACCACCACCACCACCACCACCACCACCACCACCACCACCACCACCACCACCACCACCACCACCACCACCACCACCACCACCACCACCACCACCACCACCACCACCACCACCACCACCACCACCACCACCACCACCACCACCACCACCACCAACACCACCAACCACCACCTCCACCTCCACCACCACCACCACCAGAAACACCACCACCAGACACCACCACCACCACCACCAGAATCCAATATGCCACCACCACCACCACCTTCAATTCTACAAACCACTCCATACTTCACTCCACCAACAATTCAAATTTCACAATCTCAACCCCCGCCACTTGAAACTCCAGTTGACTTATCTGAACCACGTGTGCTGGACTCTACTGTAGTAACTGCTGAAACTACTTCTGAAGAGGTCTGGACACAAGTACCTTTCATGACTAGAATGACTTCCAATCTTGATCCTCCCAGTGGTCCCTCCTCTTCGTCTTCAGCCGAGGTCCAAGTCCTTTTAAGTAAGGTGGTGGACCTGGAGAGATCACTGCAATCTTCATCCCAGGTTATTTCTGACTTCAAGTCTTTATTATCAAATAATCTAGCTTCAGAAATGAATGTGTTTGCTGGGAATGAGAAGCTTGTCTTTGAGAAGCTGGATGAACTGGTACTGGCCACAAATAACAATTCTGAAAATATAAAAGTGGCAGTCCAGGGATTAGAAGAAAGGCTAGTCAGTTCTGTTCAGACTGCAGTGGAAAGTAAAATTGTACAACCACTGGCAGGTCTGACAGATGAGGTAAAGAAAATGGTTACCAGGGTGAGTTCATTGGAGAGTAGGCCATCACTTGATCAGAATGCAGTTGTTAGCACCATCAGTGATGAGGTTGCTAAGAAGTTCAGACACAGTATGCTGAAAGAAATCACTGAAGAGATTTCTGGGTCTGTTCTTCGAACAATTCAAGATGGACTGTTGCCAGAAGTTGTGAGAATGGTTAACACTGAGCTGCCAAAGCACTTGCCTCAAGAAGTTGAATTTGTTAAAAAAGAAGTGCAGGAACTTAGAAAAATTGTGAATGATACAACTCTAGTGGCTGGAAGAACGTTTGGTGAACTGGACAGACATATGCTTGAACAATTATGGAATGATCTCAAGTCAAGAACTGGTGATCACTCCAAGGGGGAAAAGTCGTCTAGTGTTCAAGAAGGTTTGACAAAGAAAAAGAAAGAAGTTATTGTAAGTGCTATTGAAAGGGCCTTTGCTACTGAAAGCATTGTGCAACAAAAACAAGTGACTGGTACTGATGCCAGTGAGCCCCAGTTTGAATCTTTCCCAGATATTCCAACAACGCTGAAATCTGTAAAAGGAAAAGAACAAATGGTATCTGGAGAAGAAGAGCAAACTGTTGAAGGTTCATCAGAGTTTCCAACTGCTGATGATGACACCTCAAAAAGATTGGAACAAGAATGCATCATGATCGAAATATTCAAGAAAAATCAAAGAGATGAATTGCTGGCCCACCAAAGGGAGATGGCAATTATGGGAACTCTGGATTCATATAATGCTGGCAGATTGGCCATAAATATTGATGTTTACAAGAAGATGAAGGATGACCCCAGAGTTCATCAATGTCTGAATGCATTGATGATGTTCACATTCGGTCCAGGTACTCTGAAGAAGAACAATTGTATGATGCTGTAACTTATGGTGTCAGTGTACCTGAACTGATCAGACAGAGAAAGGAGGAACTAGTGAACCTCCAGAGGAAAATAAGGAAGAATGCTGGTGCTCTGGAGATAGAGTACAGGAAGAAGATAAAGGGTCTGCCAAAACTTACTGCCAAACAGATCAAAGCAATAAAAGATGCAGATATAAGCACGTTCATTCCTCTGGATACTTCTCTCAAAATTAATCGTGAACAACTCCAGTCTGCCATGGAACAGCAGAGAGTATCAAAGGAAACTGAACATATGGTCCAGATGGCTAAGCAGAAAGCCAAGTATGATGAAATGTTGAAATTCAGGGCTGATACCAGAAGGATCATAAGTGCTGAAATCAAACTCGCTGAAAATCATCAAGGCATAACCAGATTTAATATAAAGTTGACCAGAGAGGGTAACTTTACAGATGAAAGGAAAAATGCATCAGTCCAAGCTTTTGGATGGGCTGAACTGAAGGAGATAGGATTAACTTTCAAAGGTAAAACTGATTTGTCTCCTGATGTAAAGGCATTTATGAAGAGGATTGAAAAGGTTTGGATAAGAATTCAACAGATGGAAGTTGTTCTAGGTATGAGACCACCAGTGTCTGTTCCATCCTCTCCATCACCAAAGAGAAAGGCTTCTGAAGATGCTCCAGGACAGACATCGAAGAGAAGGGCCTAACTCTTATATCATTTACTTGTTGTTTGTATTTAATTTCTCAAAATTGTAACTTATTTTATGTTGATGGCTGTAAATATAGTTGCATATTTTGATTCATAAAGTAAATGATCAGATTTAGTCTAAGTTAGTATTAAAAGATGAAACTGAAAACACTGATGATCTATAAAGTGTTTTCCAGTAACTTAAATTTTTAGACTAAGTCAAAACTTGTGTTTTTCAAGCATACAAAGTTGTATAGATATAAGATTGAAAACACTTGCATTATTTCTAAACAAATAGGGGGAATTTGTTAGGTCCAAATTTATTGGACTCGCTCCAGACTCGACTACTGGAGCCTTACTGAAGATCTGTCCATAAATGGTATATTATACTGGACCTACTCCAGACCTACTCCAGACTTGGAATCTGGAGTCCCTCTAAGGATTTGTTCAGAAATAATGAAGAAGACCAGTGAGCAAATACTTGTATAGGAAATCTGGAGTATTCCAGATTAGCTCACTGGACTTCACTCCAGTCCAGATCTACTCTACTGAAGATGTTCTCACTGAAGTCAAAGACTGAAGTCAGAATAAAGAAGACTGACAAATGGCGGAGTCCACTGGAAGTCTTACCAGATCTGTACACTGGATGATTGTCAGTGTTCTAGACCTTACAAGTCTGAACACTGATATCGAGGAATTGACTTTTGCCTTTACACACTTTCCAAAGGACATTCCACTTGTTCTTTACCAAAGTTTATACGTGTGTAAAGGTGGTTGGTTAAAAGAATAAAGTGATATTGATGTGACTTTATCCTTGTACCTTAACCAATGCATTTAATGATCTTGTCGATTCATTAAATGCATGCAACCATATTTGTACGGCACAATTTCACTGGTGAAATTGTTTGCCTATAAATACAAAGTCATTTCTTTGAGAAAATTACTTTTAGCATACGTTTAGCATTAAAGTGAATTTGTCTAAATACTCTCGATCTTAAACAGGGATACTTCACAACTTTAAGTATCTCGATCTAAAAGAGTTATTTGACAAATATAGATCATTTGTAATTCATAGGTTGTTAGGATACATACTTATTTGTATTATCTTGATTCCGCACAACCTTGTATTTTATTTAACATCATAAATAAAATACACCTTGAAAAATACATTATGTTCCACTTTACTTGTTTATTGTTTTAAGTCGTGTATTACTTTATTTATATACTTGCATTTATATTTAAGTAATACTAGTCCATTCTAGTGATTATTAGACTTGTTGTATTTTACACTTCTGGGTTTAACCATCTCGTATTTGGGACTTCACAAAGAGTAATAAGGATTATTATAAAACATCAAAAGATAATGGATTATTCTTCATCTATTAGATAAAATCTATTATTGTTCTTGAGCTTCACTTGATTCATATTCTTACGTTTGATCAATGAGATGTCATCATTAACAATTTTTCCTATAACATAAATACAAGATTAGTATACAATTAAAATGAATGACCTCACTATTTCATGTATATAA
>CM067172.1:78839232-78971732 GCA_034093135.1 Erigeron breviscapus | reverse complement strand
ATATATATATATATATATATATATATATATATATATATATATATATATATATATATATATATATATATATATATATATATATATATATATATATATATATATATATATATATATATATATATATATATATATATATATATATATATATATATATATATATATATATATATATATATATATATATATATATATATATATATATATATATATATATATATATATATATATATATATATATATATATATATATATATATATATATATATATATATATATATATATATATATATATATATATATATATATATATATATATATATATATATATATATATATATATATATATATATATATATATATATATATATATATATATATATATATATATATATATATATATATATATATATATATATATATATATATATATATATATATATATATATATATATATATATATATATATATATATATATATATATATATATATATATATATATATATATATATATATATATATATATATATATATATATATATATATATATATATATATATATATCATAAAATATATATATATATTTTATATACACAATATATTTAAAGGCTAACAAACAAATAATTTTTCAAATAATATATCGAATCCATACAAATTCCACAAAATTTTAAATGAAGTTTTGAGAGGAAAGATTTTACCGAAAGGATCCTAATACCACCTAGAATATCCGTACCTTATCGCCGCTCACAAATATTGCCAAAATGAGAGAATCACCGAAGGAATATGATCACCTATCCAAATCTAACAAATACGAAAGTATAAGCACAAAATATATTCAAGTAGGGAGTATGTAATATCCATTACATTTTGTGAGTCGCATGTGATAATTGCTTCTGTTACTGCAATTCATTTTATACGTAACTTTCATTTTGTCATTATTATTTTTATGACTATTATTCTTTTTAGACTAGACTACAGACTACACCTTGTATTAATTTTGTAATCTATATTATGATTCCCTCTTTCTGTTCATTCAAAAATTGTAATGAGCCCAAAAATTTGGTAATAACTAGACGTACGTACTATTGCCAATGAAACTAATTTTGAGATATATTTGTTAAACTTGATAGTTATCTTTCCCATATGTTTTATGAACCGCCTCATAGATAACGAAATCATTTATATGACCAAACTCTATGCAAAGTTACTACTAAATCTTATCAGTAAAAATGAGACTCAATCTTGTAAAATAGTTTAATAAATATCAATGAATTAATTACTAAACAAAGCAACGAATTTTGTGAGTCGCATGTGATAATTGCTTCTGTTACTTGAGTTACGAAAGTATAAGCACAAAATATATTCAAGTAGGGAGTATGTAATATCCACTACATTTTGTGAGTCGCAGGTGATAATTGCTTCTGTTACTGCAATTCATTTTATACGTAACTTTCATTTTGTCATTATTATTTTTATGACTATTATTCTTTTTAGACTAGACTACAGACTACACCTTGTATTAATTTTGTAATCCATATTATGATTCCCTCTTTATGTTCATTCAAAAATTGTAATGAGCCCAAAAATTTGATAATAACTAGAAAAAAAAAAAAAAAAAAAAAAAAAAAAAAAAAAAAAAAAAAAAAAAAAAAAAAAAAAAAAAAAAAAAAAAAAAAAAAAAAAAAAAAAAAAAAAAAAAAAAAAAAAAAAAAAAAAAAAAAAAAAAAAAAAAAAAAAAAAAAAAAAAAAAAAAAAAAAAAAAAAAAAAAAAAAAAAAAAAAAAAAAAAAAAAAAAAAAAAAAAAAAAAAAAAAAAAAAAAAAAAAAAAAAAAAAAAAAAAAAAAAAAAAAAAAAAAAAAAAAAAAAAAAAAAAAAAAAAAAAAAAAAAAAAAAAAAAAAAAAAAAAAAAAAAAAAAAAAAAAAAAAAAAAAAAAAAAAAAAAAAAAAAAAAAAAAAAAAAAAAAAAAAAAAAAAAAAAAAAAAAAAAAAAAAAAAAAAAAAAAAAAAAAAAAAAAAAAAAAAAAAAAAAAAAAAAAAAAAAAAAAAAAAAAAAAAAAAAAAAAAAAAAAAAAAAAAAAAAAAAAAAAAAAAAAAAAAAAAAAAAAAAAAAAAAAAAAAAAAAAAAAAAAAAAAAAAAAAAAAAAAAAAAAAAAAAAAAAAAAAAAAAAAAAAAAAAAAAAAAAAAAAAAAAAAAAAAAAAAAAAAAAAAAAAAAAAAAAAAAAAAAAAAAAAAAAAAAAAAAAAAAAAAAAAAAAAAAAAAAAAAAAAAAAAAAAAAAAAAAAAAAAAAAAAAAAAAAAAAAAAAAAAAAAAAAAAAAAAAAAAAAAAAAAAAAAAAAAAAAAAAAAAAAAAAAAAAAAAAAAAAAAAAAAAAAAAAAAAAAAAAAAAAAAAAAAAAAAAAAAAAAAAAAAAAAAAAAAAAAAAAAAAAAAAAAAAAAAAAAAAAAAAAAAAAAAAAAAAAAAAAAAAAAAAAAAAAAAAAAAAAAAAAAAAAAAAAAAAAAAAAAAAAAAAAAAAAAAAAAAAAAAAAAAAAAAAAAAAAAAAAAAAAAAAAAAAAAAAAAAAAAAAAAAAAAAAAAATTAGACTAGACTACAGACTACACCTTGTATTAATTTTGTAATCTATATTATGATTCCCTCTTTCTGTTCATTCAAAAATTGTAATGAGCCCAAAAATTTGGTAATAACTAGACGTACGTACTATTGCCAATGAAACTAATTTTGAGATATATTTGTTAAACTTGATAGTTATCTTTCCCATATGTTTTATGAACCGCCTCATAGATAACGAAATCATTTATATGACCAAACTCTATGCAAAGTTACTACTAAATCTTATCAGTAAAAATGAGACTTAAACGCGTTAACAGATTTAGTTATAAATTTAGGAATTAATCTACAAAAAGAAACAGTAAGTAATAAACAAACTTTAGAAAAAATTATTGAAGAATTTAAAAAATATAATATAAATCAAGATTATATACAAGAACAAAATAACCAAATAATTAAAGAATTAAGAAAATATAAAACAGACAAAATATTAGATAAACATATACAAAGTGATATAGATAAAATAACAGAGGCTATAAGTAATTTAAGTATTGAACATCCAGTTATTACTATAAATAAAAAACCCACACCTTATAAACATTGGCAACCTAGAAAATGAGTTATTTAGGAAGAAGTAGAACACTACAAGAAGCACGTAATTCTACAAGTAATATACAAGATAATATAACATCCGATAGTTTTTTAAACAGAATATTAAGACATGGATCAGGATCTAATAGTTCTAGACATAATTTACACATAGAAGATGAAATAGATTTAAACAGAAATATAGATTTATACAATCAACATCAATTAGACATCCTAAATCCTAGAATATTATATCAAACAAGACCATTTAATATTAATACAACATTAATACGAAGTAGTAGAGAAGAAAGTCTAAGAGTAGTTGATAGAACAATAACATTAGATTTATTATCACCAGAAACTATACAAAAAATTAAACAATCTGGAAAACATTTTATACATACAGGATTAATAATAATAGGAATTAAAGCCCTAGGAAGAAAAAATTTAGGAACAAAATTATTAGCTTTAATATTAGACAAAAGTTGGAAAACAGATATGAAAAAAGCTATAATTTCAGGAATGGAAGTTGACCTAAGTCAAAATACAGCACTATTTTATTGTACACCTGGAATATTAAAAGATATAAAAGATTTACAAAATTTAAAAATAGCCTTACAAACAAAAGGATATGAAAATTATGAAGGAAATAATATTGTTATTAGTATAGGAGTGCTAGGAAAAGCTAGCAACAATTCAGGAATGAAATATAAAGTAAATATAGAAGGAATAGTACAAACAATAGCATCAAAATCCATACAAATGATTGATCCAGTTAAAATAGACCCAGAACAGTTAGCAGGATTAGAATGGAATATAGATGATTTACAGGAAAATGATAAAGCAGTATTAATACCAAAAAAGAGTTTTATATATGAAGGAACACATGGTAAACAGAGTCTAAGATTTACAGATTTTAAAGAAGAAGATAATATGGATTATACATTATTAGAAGATGAAGAAGATGAAGACACAGTATTTCAAATCGAAGGAACTAATAAAACACTAGAACAAATAATAGATAGAAAATTTACAGAATTAAATATACAAGAAGAAGTAGATGATATGATAATTGAATGCATGACAGAATTAGGTATGACCTATGAAGAAAGCTATAATAAATTACAAGAATATTATAATTTACCATTAATAGAAAGTATTATACAAAGAAAAACTATGTTATCAGACTTTTATAAACAAGAACAAGTTTTTATGGATCAAGACATGACACGAAGAAATGTTAGACAACGAATAGAATTTAGTAGTACTGGTAGTAGTGGTACAACACATGAAACTCTAGGAAGAGAACCATGGGCACAACCATCTATAGAATATCAACAAGAATCAACCTTACGAGGACGAGGAGGTAGATTGCCTATAGGACAAGTATACAGTGGAAATATGTTACTATTAGAACAACAAAAACCACAATTATGGGGTGATGAAATCTTAACATGGGAACAAAATGTAGTTCGAATGTGGGAAACAACTAAAAGAGATAATATGGACATGTTTTCATATTTGGAAACTACACTAGGACCAATAGCCCTAGGTATTTGGCAAAGTAAAAAAATACAAGATGCTACAGAAATAAATAATTTAAAGGCATTAGGAGATAACCCATATAATTTTACATCACAAATTAGAACTCTTATTTTAGGAGTAGACCCAGCAAAAAATAATAGTTTAATACAAGATACAGCTATTAGAAATTTGGAACAATTAAGTATTGCTAACATGAAATACATTAATGAATTTACATTAGATTTTACAAGATTACTATCACAAACAGGAAAAGCTATGGATGATAATTTATGTGATAAATATTTTATTAAACTACCTGGAGATTTAGGTAAAAGTATACATGAAGCATGGAAACAAAATTATGGAGAAAAAATAAATCTTGGAATTGGCCCGAGAATAACTTTTACATTTAGTATATTAGAAGAAAAATGTAAAGAAGTAGCTTTACAAGAACAGTTAAAAAGAAATGCATACGCATTTTGTAAAACAGCTATATATACACCACAAGCTTATGGATTCTATGATAAAAAGAAAAACATAAGAAAAAGTACTACATATAATAAAAATTATAAACCAAATTATAATAAAAACAAATATGTTAAGAAACCACAAACAAGAAAATGTAAATGTTTTATTTGTGGAGATGAAACACATTTAGCAAATAAATGTCCTAATAAAAATAATAATACAGAAAAAGCAAACTTAATAGAACAATTAAATGATTATGAAATTGAGACTATAAAAACGGATGAATCCGATAATGAATCAATTTATAGTATATACAGTGAAGATGAAAAACCAATAGCCAAAGTAACATATACATATATGAACATAGAAGAATGTACACATGATTGGATGCACAAAAAAGGTAATAATCACATTAAATGTTGTATATGTGGATATTATCCTAGTATAGAAAAAAGATCACAGTGTAATATATGTTTTAATGAAATTTGTTATATATGTATTAAAAAACTATATGATATAGATATAAATATTGGTACATCTAAACAAAGTAATATAATAAATGAAAATAGTTTAATAGAAAAAATAGATAAATTAGACTTGACAATAGAAATACATGATTTAAAAATAACAAATTTAAATAATAAAGTAAATGAACTAGAGGATTTAGTAAAAACTAAAAAACAAATTATTAAAGAAATTAATCAAATGTCTACAATAATACCAGAAGAACAAACATATATACAAACCCAAGGATCTATGAACATGATAAATATACAATGTCGTCTTTGGTTAGACAATAATAAATTTTTAGATTTAACAGCATTAGTAGATACTGGAGCAACAAAAAGTTTAATATCACATAGCCTAGTACCACAACAATATCATAAACAATTTCCTTATAAATTAGTTAGTAGAACAGTCGAAGATAGACTAATACATATAACTCACTATGTAGAACCAATAGGAATACAGTTTCTTGATTTCTCTAAAAATTATAGTATTAAATATGAAATGCCACAAATTAATATAAATCCATCCTATATTAAATCAAAAGATTTTGTTATAGGATTAAATTTTTTATTTGGCATAAATGGTGCAGTTACACTCACAAAAAATTTTATAACACTTAGTAAACAAGTTTATACATTCCCAACACTACGTTATAATACAACATCAGAAGTTGCGCAGAAGCGTGGTGGACAAGGAAACTTAGATTTTTTTAAACAAACAAAAAGACAAAATCTTATAGAAAATGAAAGTATAAAATTACTTACACAATTTCTTGCTCATGAATTTGAAAAAGGAATAAACATTACAAAAAGTATAAATTATCCTATAATATTAGAATTAGAAAAACAAGGATTTATAGGAGAAGATATTACAAAATCAAAAGTAAAATACACATGTAAATTTGAGCTTAAAAATCCAGATATTACAATAAGAACTGCAAACATTGAATATAGCCCTCTAGACAAAAAAGAATTTCAGCAACAAATACCTGAAATGATAAAACAAGGATTAATTAAAAAATCAGTTAGTCCTCATAGATCAGCAGCATTTATAGTAAGAAATCATAGTGAAATAAAAAGAGGAAAAGCTAGAATAGTATACAATTATAAACGATTAAATGATAATACAATAGATGATGGATATAATCTTCCAAATAAAGATAGTTTACTAAATTTAATAATCACATTAAATGTTGTATATGTGGATATTATCCTAGTATAGAAAAAAGATCACAGTGTAATATATGTTTTAATGAAATTTGTTATATATGTATTAAAAAACTATATGATATAGATATAAATATTGGTACATCTAAACAAAGTAATATAATAAATGAAAATAGTTTAATAGAAAAAATAGATAAATTAGACTTGACAATAGAAATACATGATTTAAAAATAACAAATTTAAATAATAAAGTAAATGAACTAGAGGATTTAGTAAAAACTAAAAAACAAATTATTAAAGAAATTAATCAAATGTCTACAATAATACCAGAAGAACAAACATATATACAAACCCAAGGATCTATGAACATGATAAATATACAATGTCGTCTTTGGTTAGACAATAATAAATTTTAGATTTTCCAGAAAAATGTGAAAATTTAAAACAAATACAAGCATTTCTAGGATTGGTAAATTATGCAAGAAAATTTATTCCAAATTTGTCAAAATTAGTTGGACCCTTATACAGTAAAACTACAAAAAATGGACAAAGACATTTTAATACAGAAGATATTAAAATTGTTAAACAAATTAAAGAATCGGTTAAAAATATTAAACCATTAGAATTACCACTTCTTACTGATTATATTATTATTGAAACAGATGGATGTAAAGAAGGATGGGGAGCTGTTCTTCTTTCTAAACCAAATAAATATAGTCCTAAAAATGAAGAAAAAATATGTGCTTATGCCAGTGGTAATTTTCAAAATAAAAACAATTGGACAAGCATAGATTTCGAAATACAAGCATTAATTTATGCATTAGAAAAATTCAAAATCTTTTTACAAAAAGAATTTACAGTTCGAACAGACTGTGAAGCTATAGTAAAGTTTATTAAAAACGAACAAAGTAAAAAAGTAAATAGAACAAGATGGGTTAATTTACAAAACACTATACAAGGAAATGGTTATATTATACAGTTTGAACATATTAAAGGACATAATAATGGGATAGCAGATATGCTATCAAGAAACATTAACAAGTTATTTTATGCAGATGGAAAGACGAAAGGATAAAGGAAAGCTTATACAACCATTACAGTTTACACAACAATCTTCATCAATGAGTATATCATCTGAAGAAGAAAAAACAGAAAGGATAATGAGTCAAGCTATAATGGCAGGATTACATTATCAAGATACACAAGACTTTGAAAATACTACACAGTTATACAATGCACAAGTATACAATCAAAGACCGCAGCAGGTTCGATTACCAAAAAATAAACATTTTACACAAGGAGCTGCTTTGACATCACATCATATACAAAAAACTCTTATAAAATTTGGGGATTATGCTTTGGAAAAGTGTAATGATCCAAAAACAAAGTTTAGAGCCCCTATGGGTACTAAATTGACAGAAAAACAACAGTGTTTATTAGACAATTTATGGCATATTCAAACCTTGCCACAAGCTTCAAATTTCAAACTACAAGTTTTAAATGCTTTAAGCATTTATTTTCAAGAACAAAGTTTACAAAATCCTGAAAAACATATTCAAAAACCAAAATTTACACATTATATTATTTTTAGAGGACTAAAAATTGGAATATTTAATAAATGGGAAACTGTTGCTAAATATATCCAATGTCCCAATCCAATTTTTAAAGGTTATACATGCTTTGCTGAAGCTTTGAAAACAGCAAGAGAACAATTTGGAGTAAACAATTTTTACATAGAACCTGAAGAGGTTAAAACATTTTTAGACATGGCAAAAACAAATCCTGAGCAAATTATAAAAGCTCAAGAGGAATTGATTGCTCAATTGCAACAACAACTGGAAAAGCAAGGAAAAGATACAAATTCTATACAAGACAAAATAGAATCTTGCTTATTAAAACAAAAAATGCAATTACTCGAGGCAAAAAATAAAAACAATTGGACAAGCATAGATTTCGAAATACAAGCATTAATTTATGCATTAGAAAAATTCAAAATCTTTTTACAAAAAGAATTTACAGTTCGAACAGACTGTGAAGCTATAGTAAAGTTTATTAAAAACGAACAAAGTAAAAAAGTAAATAGAACAAGATGGGTTAATTTACAAAATACTATACAAGGAAATGGTTATATTATACAGTTTGAACATATTAAAGGACATAATAATGGGATAGCAGATATGCTATCAAGAAACATTAACAAGTTATTTTATGCAGATGGAAAGACGAAAGGATAAAGGAAAGCTTATACAACCATTACAGTTTACACAACAATCTTCATCAATGAGTATATCATCTGAAGAAGAAAAAACAGAAAGATTATTAGACAGATTGGGTGAAAAATTCATCATGGTAGCAGGAAATATTTCAACACACAATTATCAACAAGGATCGATAGGTTGCAAAATAATATCATCCTTCCCATATGCCGATGATTACACATACAGACCTGCTAGAAAAAGAATCTTTATTAGTCATACACCCTGGGGTCAAAGTTATCTAAAAGGTCTTGCATCTACACGATGCATTAATTTCACAAATTTCATAGAACAACAAGACCCTAAAATAATCATAGAAAATTATCAAAAAACACCAGAAGTGCCAGTCACAATGTGGTATAGTTTCACACTATTAGCCGAAGGACATTATTTACAAATCTGGGCACACAAAAACTGGAACATGCTTCTCCCTTTCGTTGGGGAAGGAGACTCTTTACAGTTACAACACATACGTAATGAAGAAAATTCAAAAATATCACATAGAATGGATTCGGATCCCGGATCACCACAATCCATAGACAGCACTCATCGAGACTTCTAAGAGATAAAGTTTCTAGAAGACATATGTCATCCATGACATATTACACAAATAATTCAAGAAAAAGACACAAAGTTAATGGACAAAAATAATGGAAGACTTTTGCTTCCACTAACTTTTTCTTTTTTGTTATCTTGTAAATGGTGGAAGAAAAAGTTGTATCCACTAACTTGTCTTTTATTTCTTTGTAACTTTTATTTTTGGCCGTTCATTTAGATTAGATATTTTATTTAGTTACTTTAGTTTGCCTATAAAACGGCATCTCATTTCATTTGTAAAGACACACCCGAGAATTCATAATAATAATATCCGCTGTGTATACTCTCCATTTCTGCTGTGCATACTCCTCTTATTGTAAGATTTCTATACTCTTATTTCCTATGTATATTTGTATTAAGCAATATATATGGTTTAAAATATATGTTTATATTAAAATATATATTAATAACATATAATAATAATATCCGCTGTGTATACTCTCCATTTCTGCTGTGCATACTCCTCTTATTGTAAGATTTCTATACTCTTATTTCCTATGTATATTTGTATTAAGCAATATATATGGTTTAAAATATATGTTTATATTAAAATATATATTAATAACATATAATAATAATATCCGCTGTGTATACTCTCCATTTCTGCTGTGCATACTCCTCTTATTGTAAGATTTCTATACTCTTATTTCCTATGTATATTTGTATTAAGCAATATATATGGTTTAAAATATATGTTTATATTAAAATATATATTAATAACATATAATAATAATATCCGCTGTGTATACTCTCCATTTCTGCTGTGCATACTCCTCTTATTGTAAGATTTCTATACTCTTATTTCCTATGTATATTTGTATTAAGCAATATATATGGTTTAAAATATATGTTTATATTAAAATATATATTAATAACATATAATAATAATATCCGCTGTGTATACTCTCCATTTCTGCTGTGCATACTCCTCTTATTGTAAGATTTCTATACTCTTATTTCCTATGTATATTTGTATTAAGCAATATATATGGTTTAAAATATATGTTTATATTAAAATATATATTAATAACATATAATAATAATATCCGCTGTGTATACTCTCCATTTCTGCTGTGCATACTCCTCTTATTGTAAGATTTCTATACTCTTATATCTATGTATATTTGTATTATATATACTGTTGTAGTGGGAACAAAAGAGTGGCGTACGGATGGGTTGGAAACTCGGAAACACAATGTCCGGGTCAATGTGCATGGCCATTTCACCAACCAATATACGGCCCACAATCGCCTCCGTTAGTTTCACCTAATGGAGACGTTGGAGTTGACGGAATGATCATCAATATAGCAACAGTTTTAGCTGGCGCCGTTACTAACCCATTAATTCCAAGGCCCATCAAATGCACCGTTGGAAGCAGTATCAGCAGCATGTACTGGAATATTCGGGTCGGGTTCTTACCCGGGTTATGCGGGTCAAGTATTAGTGGATAAGGTTACTGGTGCTAGCTATAATGCGCACGGGTTAAATGGGAGAAAGTATTTACTAATTAGTACCAGCTATGTGGGACCCAGGCAGCTCGGATGGAGGTGGCCGAGATGAGGATGCTAAGGTGGACATGCGGAAAGACCTTGCTAGACAGGATTCCGACGGGGGTTTTTAGATCTCAACTTGAAGTGGGGACCATCATTGACAAGCTCAGGAAGGACGCTTGAGATGGTTTGGCCATGTCAAGAGGAGAGACCGGCAATCGCCTGTTAGGAGTGGTTAGGAGTGCAGAACCCATCCAGGTAGAAGGCGTGAGGAGAAGGGGGCGGCCTAACATGACTTGGGAGGTTAGACTGGCAAACGACCTTAAGGAGCTTGGCCTGGCAGAAGCTTTGACCGTGGATAAGAATGCTTGGAGGACTGCAATTAGGGTAGAGGGATAATAGATTTACTTCTAGTTTCGGGAAAAATAAGCTTAGGGATTGGGCTTATAGATATGCCAGCTAAGTTTAGGTTACGCTTTACTTAAGCTACTATAAACTAATATAGGAAACACATGTAATGGACTTTATATATTCATTCCTATGTAATTGTTCTAATAGGCTATTATGTCGTATTCTCATTGTCTAATATGATGTAATATGTTATGTTAAATATGTTGTATGTTTTCATGCTCTATGCTCGGTTGTTTCAACAAGGTTGCTTTCTAGCTATGTAACTATGAAGACAGGCTGCTTTCTAGTTATGTAACAATGGCGACAGGGGAGAGCATGGGCGAAAGTCATGGATGTCCAGAATTCAGAAAATCAAACGTCACGAGATAAGTTATCCCTTCCTTTCTCTGATAAATATACATATATATATGTAATGATACTCTACCTACAAGTTATACATTTTCGGACCGGAGGTCCCTCTCCACTTCGGTGGACCTGGAAGCAGCCTCTCTACCTTTGGGGTAGAGGTATGGTCTGTACCTCCCCCATACCCCGACTTATGCTGGGATTGGATACTGTTGTTGCTGTTGTTGCTGTATGTGGGACCCAAAGACCTCTTGTATTATAAGCACAAACATCCAAGTTCCAAAACACAAGTGTCACAACCAAACTTCCATCCTCAACCCCACATTAACCTTACCATGCACCCACCCACACCAGATCATTATTCACACTAATGTTTTACCCTACTATACGCTTATATACAGCGTCCTCCTTCCTTCATATCCCTGGATTCATCTTCATGTCACTTGGGTTTGTTACATAGGTTATGATAAATAAATAACAACTAAATATCATAACCTAGGTTATATTCCGACAACCATGCTTTCTGAACCGTTTAAGTCCCACTTCTAATTCATCATCATGTCACTTGGGTTTGTTACATAGGTTATGATAAATAAATAATTAAATATCATAACCTAAGTTAAGTTATATTCGACAACCATGCTTTCTGAACCGTTTAAGTCTCACCACTAACTTTAGCACCACTTCTGGGTTTGTGTTATTCTTTGATAACCATGCTTTCTGAACCGTTTAAGTCCTACCACCCACTTTAGCACCACTGCTGGGTGTGTGTTACTATTATTACTATTATTGGTAATGTTATTATTATTATATAACTTTAAAGTTTTAGTTTTGTATGTCTAGTTGCTTAATGCAATTGCTATATATATATAATATTTCTAATTTTAGCTATGTAATGTGAATTTGCTTAGTGTAATCGTTATTATAATATTATAACTTCTATTTTATCGGTGCAAGGAATAATAGTTTTGGATTGCATGTTAATAACTTTATATTGCATTACTACATCTTACAAAGTGAACATGGTGTTTCTGTACTCTAGATAGGTTAAAGAAATATGGTTTTAGATGGGTATTTGATAATACTTTATTATTAATTATTATTTTGTTTGTTGTATATATGTATGTTGAAATTATTTTGGGATATACTATTGTTTTGGTATATTTTTTTTGTTTTGTTTATAGAGGTGTTTGATTATAAGAGCTTGGGTAATTTAGTGGCTGATATAGAAACTTATAGATGAGGGTATGCATATAAATTGATTTTCCTTCATCAATAAAAATCCAATCTTTTTTTTATATTTTTTCGGTTTGTTTTAACTAAATGATGAAGTGCTCTTTTTTTATTATTAAAAATTTGTGTGTGGTGATGCTTCATGAGATGGCCAGGAGGAAAGTCAAAGTTGGAAAACTATGTGATAGTACGAATTGTCAATTTGTGACATTAGACTACGAGGAGTAGGGCGATTTTTGGCCCGCCGCCTCCTTCCGCCCTCCACACCGTTCCGAGGGGCGGCAAACACCAAAAAAATTGTTGCCCGGCAAGAATTCATCGCCCCCGCCCTATTTGAATTCCAAGAAAAAGAGCCGTTGGACGGCTTGTTTCCCACACACACACATATATATATATATATATATATGGGTATATATAATATATATATATATATATAGGGTAAAGTGAATATAAGGATGTCCGACACCTAAGCTTAGGTGTGGAACCCCTCACATACTAATTTTTTAATATTTCTTGATTAATGAATAAATGTTTGGGCCCCCATGAATTTTATGGATTAAAAAAACAATATGTGAGTGTTCCACACCTAAGCTTAGGTACCTAACAGCCTTATATTACCATCCCCCATATATATATCCATATGTTACCTGAAACCCCTTTCCGGCGAGCAACTCCGACGAGCTTTCCGGCGAATCTTTCTTAGATAGATAGATAGATAGAATAGAGATGTGTGTATATATTGAATAGAGATGTGTGTGTGTGTGTTTTTTCAATGGGCAAAAGGAGTGGCGGTGGAGAGAACAGGGAGGGAGTGAAAGAAGATATGGGAGATGTGTGTGTTAACTTATATATCCCTATTATTTATACAAACTTTTATTTATATACCCCTATTATTTATATAAACTTTTATCTATAATTTATAATTTATATAAAAAATAAAAAATTAAAGGGGCTACCCCAAAGAGTTGCCTCACTCCAAGAAAAAGGAGGGACAACTCTTTGGGGAAGCCTCCGTCACATGGCGCAAGTCGCCCCATGTGGGAAGCCCCGCCCCCTTATATTTACCCCATATACTAAAAACCAACCTGTTTTTTTACAAGTTTATATGCACAACGTACAATGTACAAATATGTATGCATAAGTTACAATATCATCCTTTTTTCCCCTGCTCCTCTTCTGAACTCTGAAGTCTAGAACACCAGTACAAAATACACACAGAAGTCTCAAACACATCTAGCAATTCAGCAAACCAAACACATATAAATACAAATATAGATACATCACAAATTAACAATCAATCAATGTTCAACTAAGATCTTCTTCAACATAACCCATGTAGAGATTCTAAAATGCAAAGTCGGTGCTACTTATAA
Source organism: Erigeron breviscapus (assembly GCA_034093135.1). NCBI lineage: Eukaryota > Viridiplantae > Streptophyta > Magnoliopsida > Asterales > Asteraceae > Erigeron > Erigeron breviscapus. The sequence continues at coordinate 78,957,224 of CM067172.1, read as the reverse complement.
TTACATATGTTACTATAGCTAATAGTACATAAGAAACGAGAAGATTTTGCACAAAAAATAGTTTTTGCGAGCAAGCTTTCGCATCTTCTTTGCGCATTGGTGGTGGCATGTCGTTTACCGGTTGCATCAACTTTTTTTTACTGTAATTTGTTAAAAAAAATCTCTAGGAGATGGATATAAATTGATGCATGTATAAGTGAAGATCAATACATCAAGATTTCGAAACAGTAAATCGATGATAGGGTTTCAATCCTGAAAGGAAAAAGGAACTGTTGTGACGGTGATGGAAATAGATCACGATTTGTAACGAGCTGTAAAACTCGAACCCGGCCAAAGATTGCAGCATCGTCAGAATTGAGGCGGCTGAGTGGGTTAGTGGCGGTTAGTGACAACAATGGCAGCGGCGGTGACGGGGATGCCAGCACCAAGAACTGTTATGGTGGCGGTTGTGGGAATAGCGCTTGGCTGGTTGCTGTGGTGGTGGTAAAAATTTTTTGGTTTTGGATAATGTTGATTTAATCGTCGTTTAAATATTGGGAAAAAAATTGCAAAAGGGATCTTTATAATATATCTTGAACTAGAAAATTTACCGCGCTTCACTGCCCTATTTCATTTTAGTTTTCATTAACAACATATATAATACTTGTGTTGAATACATTTTATTGAATATTAATATTATATATATATATATGTTAATGTTGCATTAAAATATGTTATAACATCTTTTTTCAATCATTAATTCATGACAATGTATAAATTTATATACCATTAATTGATCTGATTATGTAAATCGATGTATAAATATCTTCTATTATTTAACACGAATCACAATATAACAACAACAGCAAAATAACTAAATTTGATAATATATGTTATTATTGATTACATGTTATTAAAAAAACCATAAAGAGGTATACAAAAGTTATAACGTTAAAGATTCAGTGTGTACGTTTAATAAATTTTAGAAAGTAAATAAAATTTTTTTGCTAAGAAACTCAGTTCTTATATCTTTTATCTTTTATTTATATATATAATAGTTTTTAATATATACAATATATATAATATATATATATATATATATATATATATAGGGAGGGTTATTTAAGAACACCTAAAATAAAAAGAACAAAAGAACCATCTTAGACCTTTGGATCAAAAATATTGGATGGATCAGATCACTCCAAAAAAATAAGGCGCCAAGCCCGATCACAGGTGTGTGGGTATTACTGTAATTTTACACCCCACCCCATAACACAACCACACTTCTTCTTTCTCCCCCTCAACAAAATCAGACCGATTCATCCCGCCATTTTCCCTCTTTGATCAGTTTTTCCTCCTTGATTCTCACCGCCTCCTTCTCTGGTTGTTAATTCGCAGCCGGATTATGACATGGAAGAAGAATAGATTGTCGAAGATGATTCTGGATTTGGTAATATCAGAACGGTATGTTCAAATTCCTCTTATTGTTGACTTAATTTGAAACTTCTATGAACATTATCTCGTGATTACAGAATTGAAAACCTAATTTATCCACCATTTTTACTTCTTGTTCTTCCAATTCGGTAGAATCTTTTCCAAATTTTCTAGGGTGATTCCGTATTGATTCGATTTTAGTTGCTGATTTGAGTGGAGAAGTTATTTTGATTGATGAGTGTAGGATTGAGATAGTTGACTTTTGCTGAATATGAATTTATTTGTTGATTACGTTGTTGTTTGTTTAAAAGCTTTTTGGCTTAATTCTTCATAATTTAAGTTAATATAAGAATTTGCACATAAAGTGTTTGCTGAAATGTCTGAATGAAAAATGATCTGTTAATATTGGTATGCAATGTCAAATTCTGTTAATATTGGTATGCAATGTCAAATTCTGTTAATATTGAAAACTTGATTTATCTCTCAACCTGATTTGTTTTTTTCCTAGTTATTTACACACTCTAAGTGGTTATTTTTACATATGTATAGTATGTGATTTTATGTGTTTGCTTGTTGATGATTGTTTGTTTTTTAGTTACTTACACATATGTAGGTAGTCAATTTACAAATGTATAGTAGGTGATTTAGATTTTTCCTTGTTGATGATTGTTGTTTTTTAGTTTTGTAGGTAGTTATTTTAGAAATGCATAATTTGATCACCAGATAATGTGTATGTATGGTAGTTGTTTTTAGTTACGTACACATGTGTAGGTTTGATTGTTGCTGATTTTTGTTGTTGATTTGTATGGATTTTTCTTCAGTTTAGTATTATGCAATAAGGATTAAGTCTTCTTACACATGTGAAAATGTCCCATTTTAGTTTCTTACATTTCTTATAGCTATTTGTTTTAGTGTGGTTCTAGGGTGTTGCTGATTTGTATGACCGCTTATTATTTTTTGCTAGGTCATTTTTGATAAGAATTCTTTTTATCTTTGATTGTTGTATATATTTAACCCGTGCGAATTTGGAAAGTTTGGCACCTGGAGTTCCTGTGCATGCTTCTGTTATCGATGTTTGGAGTCTCATACTTCTTGAAGAACAAATGGTGAAAGGAGGAATACCCACTAGATTGTTTTTGTATACCACAACAGTTGTAAGCTGTTTTTTAAAGTTAATTTACGTTGTTTTTACGTTTTCTTTTTCCACCTTTTAATGTACTAAACTATTTTTTAAACCAGACAACTAATATGTGAGACGGAAATTTGACCCTTGAACAAGCATTCGAGATTTTTCAATCAAATATGCAGGTGGTAGTGCGTGGTAATACTGATCTTCTCGAAATGAAGAATATTGAAACCGTAAGTACTTCTGTTTTGCATACTAGTTTTTTGTGGTTTTTGGTTTTTAGCAATACCTACTTTGATTTTCAGATGTGTAGGATAACTGCTCAGCATACATAATAATGAATATGCAGGTTTTTTTTCCCGATTGTTGCATTTGAGCACTACTACCTCGTTGTCTTCAATCTCGCAAGGGCTGCCTTCACCATAATTGACAACAGTGCTTCGTGCGATGAATATGATGTGTGTAACACCCCTACTAAGGCGGAACGATGAGATGTACAGAAAGTCGAGTATTCAAAACAAAGGATAATAGATAACATTCACCATAGCTTTATTTGATAAAAATAATTTTACAATGCACAAGCATGCGAACCAATTCCCAAGTACAATACGTCTATCATACTTGGATATTGAGTCCACGAAACAAATAACAAATAAATGAGATGATATACTACAATGATCAAGGCGGATTCCATTGCCCGTCACAAGGTTTGATCTTTGACTCCCAAGTGCAATGCAAATAATCATGATGCATATAATTCCTCAAAGCTTACGCTAATTCCTGAAAAGCATGAAGAAAAAGTGTCAACTACGAAAACGTAGCTGGTGAGTGCATAGGTTTTTAAGTAATTCTCGTTACATATCCATTTCAAAGTAGTTGAGAAATCCATGGTAAATTATAAAGTTCTCATTTGTCACATTTATCGTGAGAGAAAAATATATCAATCGATTAATCATTCATCATACCAAAACCATTTGGTCATCAATACTTCAATATTGCCAATTTCAACAACTTTCAAGATTCCATATAAGGTCCAATACCCAAACCGTATGTTCAATCCATAATATCCAACCATAAATAATATCAATACCTCTTGGTCGATGGTAAGACTACCATGACATAATTTGATGAGATTGTTCTTGAGCCACTACTAAGACCGGTTATGTCCCAAATGATAAGATAATGATAAGCACATGCTGTCAATCACGTGCATAAAGATAACCAAGGGTCGTGCCATGGAGACGCCATAAATAATATCAATACCTCTTGGTCGATGGTAAGACTACCATGACATAATTTGATGAGATTGTTCTTGAGCCACTACTAAGACCGGTTATGTCCCAAATGATAAGATAATGATAAGCACATGCTGTCAATCACGTGCATAAAGATAACCAAGGGTCGTGCCATGGAGACGACCATAAATATATAGTAGTTAGAGCACCGCGAGGCTAGACTGGCAATAAAGGTGGCCACAAAGGCAGACCAAACATCCCACCGTTACCTATAATAGTGGACGAGGGGACAAATCCTAGTTGCGCAACCCTCTAACTACAGGCCTCAAATGTGTTAATAGTAGTGTACAGGGGACCACCGTTTGACAGTACTCAAGCTCATCATATAACATATAACACGTTGAACATACAATATAATTCCCATATCATTATCATTATTTCAAAGAATCATTTCATAAGAGAAAGTCATTTTAATTAATCATGCTTTTCACCCCGCAAGTAAAACATATAAAAGAGTTTGAAAGGGGGCTATGACTCACCTTGATATGCCGCATATTATATTCACTTATCCAAAATGGGTACCTCCCATCTATCGCTTCCTTGATCATATATCCGTCATATTCCTCAATCACATTTCGAGCCAAGACTATCCCTACGATAGGACTAATATACGTAAGTTCCTATCTTAAGCCATCACTAAGAAATGCCACTTTCATTATGTTGTCATAAATTTTGGGGTCCAAGTATATTGTTGATATTCGCATCTTTTTGGTTGTAGAGAGTGTTGGTGTAAAAGGGTCACTTTCATTATACATGTAGTTATAAGTTGTTAGAATTTCGGTAACTTGCCTTTGATTATCATGGTTCCCATTGTGTGCTTTGCTTAATTATAATATTTGACATTAGTAACTTCAAAATGTTAATATTTATGAATACTTTCTGATTTATAACTATTTATTTAATTTAACATTATTTATTTAATTAACTATTTATTTAATTTAACATTATTTATTTAATTATTTATTCATTTTATCGATCTAGTAATTAAATAATTCCTTAAAAATACTTTTAAGTATCATAGTTGCCTTTGTAATTTATGAATAATTTTAGTTGAGTTATATTCTGATTATTATGCTTTTTAACTTAGAGTATTGTGATATATATATTTATTTATGTAATTTTTCTATTAATTTAAAAATAGTTATTAATTAGTGATTTTCACTTACTTAATTATTTCTAAATTATATGACATTTGTTCTTTGATTTAAAATGATTTTACTCCAGTAGGTTTTAGTCACTTTCATCATTGGTTGTGATTATTTAACCAATTTCAAGATCATCAATCATCAACTAAAACTGAACTTAAACAAAACTTAATCATTAAACTTAGTTCTTGCAAAAATCACCCCAAAAAGTAAATGCATGTAATCATCTAACCATTTTATGTTCAAATCTCTTAACAAATCTTTCATGCAACATTAAAATAAGTTTGTTTATGTAAAATCTCAGAATATATTGGTGTTTATTTCATAAAAAAATCAGTTTTAATCAAATCTATAAACCCATTTTAGCAACAAATCTTACAACAACAACTCTTGGGTCTTGTTCTTGTTGAATCATTGAATCCTCTCTCTAGATCTTTACATGCATGAACATGTGAGATAAGGATCTATCAACCTTGCCCTCATTGAGTTTAAATCAAGAAGAAAATCAAAGGAAAACATGATTTTTGATAAAGATCTTTTAATATATACAAAAACAAGATAGATTAAACAAAGAGATGAAGATTTATACCCTTCTTGAACTCGGTTTTGAAGATGATTTTTGGGCAGAAATTTCGTGGCCCTCAAAGCCCCAAATCGACTCCATGCTTCCATCATACATGACTCTAGATGATAGATGATCAATGGGACTTATTATTACATTAGATTAGTTAGATTTGAGCTCTTTTTTGCCTTGTTTGAATCGAAAAAGAGAAGGAAAAAGTGCAGGAAATTAGAGAGAGTTGGAGAGAGTTTTTGGAGTTGTGTATGTGTTTTGCTTGGGGAAAATGAGAGTTGTGAGCCTTCCCAAGGCCTCAATAACCTGAAGGAGGGTGGAGTGAGGTGTGAGGAGCATGTTCATTGGGTGTTTGCATGGGTGGAGTGGTGGCTATTGGTGTAAGGTGTTTGTGTGTGTATGTGTAGTCCAATTTTAAGTCTAGGTTCATTTTAAGGGTTATTTTTGTACTAGTTGTGTAGAGATGGTTATGTTATGCAAATTTCTAATAGTGTTGAGAGTGCAAGAGAGTAAATGGCTAGGTGGATGGTGATTGGTGGATTTTTACAAGAGTTTATGTATATATATATATATATATTTAATTTAAAGTTGTAATTCATTTTTTTTATAATTATAAGACATTGTATATATATGTGTATCGTGTATGTAAATATATCAACATATATGTAATTGACTTGAAATTTTATTGATGTGCATTGTTATTATTTGAGTTGTTAAGTTATTTGGATTCTTGGATATTTCCTTATTTAAATTATATACTTGCAAAAATTGTTATCGTTTTTCATAAACCTTGAGATTGACTTGGATAATCTTTAGTTATTGTGGATGGCATTTCTAAGACAATTAATCATCTATGGGCATTTCATTGTACTAGAGTAATTATCACTATGCCTTAAGGTCAAAAAGGCAAATTCTCTTAAGAAACTCTAGGGATAGATATCTAGATAAATCCAAGTAAATTGTCCTAGTCGGATTTTGAGGGTTGTTACATCATTACCCCCTTAACAGATACTTCGTCCTCGAAGTTCGCTCGTTCACACGGTAGCGAGAATGAATAGATTGACGATAAGGATAGCTTCACGGAGGCGTATAAAATGTGAAAATTCAACTGGATTTCATCCTGACCCTTTTCGGTTACTTACAAGCTTTTGAACTTCATAGTTGAGGGCATCTCGTGCCTAGTGCCCTAACATTTCTCGTGATTAGAAACTTCGAAAAAGAAGAAGGTTACGAATGTCGCTCACCTCTTGAAACGACTGGAGATTAATCGTATGTAATCGTTGCGGGCTGTCAATCTTGCCTAGTCAATACTAAATACTGGGATGATGATAAGAATGTCAATACGGAGGGGTAAAATGAGCAGACGGTTCATAATGCAAGTTACAATAAAGACGGTAAGAAACGTTGGAATATCTATTGTTAGTAGCTACTCATTTCCATTGGTCACTTGGTGTACTTTCCTTTACCGTTTGCTTTCTCAATTAAAGAAACGTCTCAATGGCTTCTCGCCTATCTTTATCTTTCTTCAGTATGAAGTTGGACACGCTTGCCGCTACTTGAATCTATTGACCTCGTTTGTGATTAATCACTTGTTAAGGGATTACCCCCTTAACAAGAGTGATACTAGCCCATTATGCCAAGTTGCACTAAAATTGCGAAGGTACATCTTCGTAGTACCTCACTTTAGGGTTTTCTAGTGTTATCTTTGTTATTTTATGGCGTGCAAGGGGATTATGAATTGGTTGATGATAGTTCCATCTTACTCCTCATACTCGCCTGTGTCTTTTCAACTTCGTCCTTATTTTCCCAAAATCCTCTTTCATTATTCGTTAAGTCACATCGTTACCAATTTTTCTTGCTTTTGCCGATGTTGGCTTTCAAATCGTTTGAAGGTACCTTTAGTTACCTCCTTTTTATGCTAGAAGGAACATTATATATGGCTCATCACCGACAAATCTCTTTTAACATCGCACATATAATCTATTCGGTTTCCTTGCTATACCTACGCATTCCTCGTGATAGGATTTACACAATCCTTATGCTCTTAAGTAACCATATTACCACCATCATTTCAAGGTAAACACTTCGATGTCCTTATTCGTATGAACTCCTCCTTTAAATAATCCTTCGTAGGTCCTCCTGACCTCTACAAAACTGTCATTACTTTGCTCTCCTGAGCCTCATATCCATTTCCAGCTTTCTAAGCTAAGCCCCCTTTTTTTTTCTTTCAAATACAATAACCTAATGTCCTTAGAATTTGTGATATAATATAATTTAGGGGAAACATCGGTTACTTTATCCTTTTCTCAACCATTCGGTTTTCTCCATTTTCCTTTCGTTTTCTTATGGGTCACCATACTCCTTACCGTTTCGTCACTCAATCTATCTCTAACTAGAGTAATCGTTGTCTTGAACAGCACACAAGCAGTCGCTAGTCCTTGCAGTCATCTCAAGGGTACTTGTCAGATCATGGTGATACGGATCCTTTGATCCTAACTCATCACAAATGCGAATTATCCTTATTACCCTTCTGTTCAAACAGTCCATAACTAGCTCCTCCCGGAGTTTGTAGTTTCTTGAAAGGTAGTTCGACAAACAATTTCCTCGATCGTTGTGGTAGTATGTGCCTTGACTTCTAGCGTCGTATTCCTTATTTGCTTTCACTATTAACTTTAGCAATTCCATGTTGTTTTCTCCTTCACTCTTTTTGGGCGCACTACTCCTTGGGTCGATGGTCCTTGACGATTAACCATGTGTTGCAAATTGTCTTTCACTCAGATTCATCTTGTTTTAGCTTACCTCCCTACGACCGTTGACCTTGAGGGGATACTCTTCACGACTCCCCGTGCTTCTAAACTCGGGTGTTGAGCGTATATCGCTTTCTCTTGGCTTAGTTGATATGTTCTACTAATAGCTTGTCTTTCGATAGAGGTTTTCCAATTGATATTCAGAGGATAACGTGTGGAGTGCCGTAAAGATGAACGCTACCGGAATTACATCGGGTAAATGGTGTCAATGCCTTCGCTTCATTTGTTTGAGTCAAATGACGTTTCTTCACTTCATATTCTACTCCAAATCATCTTCAATGATGCTAGTGAATAACTCTTCCTGAAAGATAAAGTATAATCTTGCACTTCATACTCCTTGTTTGAGTATCTACCTTTGCTGTGATTACCCCCTTAACATTTTTCCTCTAGAAAAATGTAAGGGATTTCCTACTTTTCACTTTATCTTACCATCCTTGACGATCTTCAATTCGCCAAATTCCTGATTCCTTCACGTAGCAAATATCCGTTTGCTTTGGTGTTTTGAAAAAGAAAAGGATAGCTCAGAATTATTTTGTTACTCTTCCATCTTGAGGGTTACTCGACACACCTTAATTGTCTTATTGTCCTTGGTTTTCTTCTTCTAATTACTTTCGTCTTCCAACATTGCTAGTGATCTCCTCCAAGTTCTAGGGAAGTCTTATATTTATCCAAAGGTGACCTTCATGTCACACGACCTTCCTTTCGTCGGCCGCTCAATTTTTCCTTCGGTCGATCAACATAGATAGGGAAGACCTTCAATTCTTTCTCCAAGTTAAAGCTTAGTATACTCTTCGCTTGTGCTTCCATGTACTTTGACTTACACACCACATATCTTCTTCGCCCTACTTTATGTACATGATCCAATAACATCTTCTATGCTATATAGTTATCCCAAGTATTTCACTTATGGACGGCCGATGTCTCACGTCTTTCGTATCCCTTGATGTCGCAGCAAGGGCAGGGTTCTAGTTACTCGATTTTGCCATTGCGGAGTGTTACGTAAGTGAGTGGTGTGTTGTTAGGGTACTAGCTTTGAGGAGAAGCGGTGGTGATCATTACTTTGAATAATCAAGAATATAAAGTGTAACACCCGTTTCGTAAAATATGGATTTCCAAAAATTTCGCCTAACGGCGTTAAATCATGCGGAAACGATTTAGGAAAATACTCAACTAAGGAAAACAGTTGAGAAAACATTGGTGGTGTTACTAATAGCATCAAATCTGTAATAAAAGAAATCCATAAGATTGCCCAACATAAAGCAATCATAACATAGTCATTACATAAGTTCCATAAAGGAAATCAATAACATAAGGTCTATGCGAAGCTATTGGGTAAACTAAAGCCAGCTTGATCATCTACCCATCTCTCGCCAAAGCTTCACACGTCATCTCACTGCCTAACTTGAGGGGTGTCAACACATTAAAAGAAACAAGTGTTAGCTATAAAGCTAAGTAAGATAACACCAGGTTTAGGCAAAACATTTCATCCATTTAAATCGTCACTTTAAAGCATTACGTCATTTGATTTAGGCATTTATATCACCACATAACGTATCCATATCACATATAAGCATAGAGTCCATGACCCTAAGTGTGCCTAATCAATTTCGTCATTTCATCTCATCTCATTAAGTTGTGACTAGGTCACCGTTAAGTTGTAACCGAAGTTACCGTTAAGGAAAGACAATGTCAATCCATGAGTAGCACGTTATGTTCACGACATTAGGTGGGTCATCAGGCCACCCGAACTACTCGCCACATATGACTTGTTGCAAGGAGCCACCCGAGCAACCATTTTAACGTACCCTCCCACATACGGGCACTACGTACTCTCCCACATGCGAGCACGACGTACTCTCCCACATACGAGCACGACGTACTCTCCCACATACGAGCACGACGTACTCTCCCACATGCGAGCACGACGTACTCTCCCACATGCGAGCACGACGTACTCTCCCACATGCGAGCACGACGTACTCTCCCACATGCGAGCACGACGTACTCTCCCACATACGAGCACGACGTACTCTCCCACATGCGAGCACGACGTACTCTCCCACATACGGGCACTACGTACTCTCCCACATGCGAGCACGACGTACTCTCCCAAATACGAGCACGGTTTATACGTACCTCCCACATACGGGCACTATGTACTCTCCCACATGCGAGCACGACGTACTCTCCCACATGCGAGCACGACGTACTCTCCCACATACGAGCACGGTTTATACGTACCTATTACCACAGCCAGGCACGGGTTATGCATAACACTCATCATCTAATTAGCTCGAGCATTTACCACGTTTAGTTTAGGTTTCCACATTAATCCTAAACTAATCCACATCTATCATCTTTTCACGTTAGGGCCCTTAAAACGTGCACGTGTCATGGCAGCCTAAAAAGGTCTAGTGTTCTAGATGAACAAGCCACATATACATGCACATATCAACATTACAACACGTCATTAACCACCGTTCATTATATCATAACACATCATATCATATCGTTAAGCATATCATCATCATTGCATATCATATCATAACCATGTGTACGGGGAGGCATTTTAGGCATAAACATCGTCATCATTAATCCCCGAGTACCTCCCATATCAACCCAACCACATATGAGTTATACATTACCGTTTTGGAGGTTATAGTTTACAAACCATTTTCGTTACACCCTCAGCGTGACAAAAGTAGTGTATCTTACCTCGTAGTAGTGTACGCGAGCAAACAGAGAGCTAATAGTGCTTAATAGTAATCCCCGACACCTATCGTACATTAACATATGAAATATAAGTCATTTGGGACCTTAGAACGACTCTCGTATGACCTTAGGACTGACTACGTAAAAGTCCAGCATTAAACCTTACGAATTTAGCCTAAACGAATTTAGAAAACGAATTTGAGCATCAAACGAACTTAGCCTTCGTTTTTAGATTCAAATGAAGATGATCTTCGTTTTGTCAAACGAAGTTAGATTCCAGAAAACGAATTTAGGCTTTACGAAGATGGCTCAAACGAACTTAAGCCTAACTTCGTCCAGAATTCAAAAACGGCTATGTTCTTCATTTTTCCAGGAATCGATCGACTATGGCTTCTTCCAAAACACGTTTTTGACATATTTAAACATCTTTTGATCATCAAGATCGATTATAGACCCGTTAAACACTATTACGAACATCAATTAACCAAAACATCTTTTAAACTCTAATTATTTGCAAAACCCTTTTAAAATCAGTTTTGGATCAATATAAAACATCTTTTAGAACTGAAAATACATATAACAACCCATTGATTACCTGATTGCTTTGATAGCCAATTGAAAGTAACCCAAAATACTCAATCAATTCAACCAAAACTTGAACAATTGCTTTAGAAATCAGTTAAGGGATTGGAGAGGCTGTGTAAGTGTTATCAATTAGGTTAATTACTGGAAAATGATCCTAGATTAGGTTAATCTTAACCTAATCCCGTTTTTAACTTTACACCTTTGGCAAAACTAGTCCCTGGACTTCATATTGACTTTATTTCACATTAAAACACCTATTGGGGATACATATAACACACCAAAGCACTTTCGCACACTACAAAGGCCTTTTACACATCATTTAAATCTACTTTATTGTCACTCATTAAAGATAATTAAATCTCACATATAGGGTACATAAACATATAAACACATATTTCCACACAACCGTATCACGGACTTATAATTTGACCTAACGACGTTAGTCAACATATACGTTTAAGTTTTGGGATGTTACAATTACCTCCCCCTTAAGAGGATTCCGTCCCCGGAATCACTTCAGCATCAAAAAGGTGGGGATAGGTCTCCCGCATTACGGACTCGGTCTCCCAAGTCATACTTTCGCCGTGATTGTGTTTCCACTTAATGAGAACTAGATCGATAGTCTTTCGTCGTAACTTCTTTTGTTTCCTTCCCATTATAGCAACAGGTTCATCAACAATCTGCTTGTTTGGATCAATACTTATGTCCTCGAGTGGAATGACATCCGCTTCATTTGCATAGCATTTACGTAGGTAACACACATGAAATGTGCTGTGAATTCCATGAAGTTCTGGAGGTAATTCCAGTTGAAATGCCTGTTCATTAACCTTTTTAATGATCTTAAAAGGTCCAATGAATCTAGGGCTTAGCTTTCCTCGTTTGCCAAATCGTAATACACCTTTCCAAGGCGACACCTTGAGTAAAACCATTTCACCTTCTTTAAAATCAAACGGCCTCCTTTTCTTATCAGCATATGACTTTTGCCTTTCACGAGCAACACGCAAGGCTTTCTTTGCGATGTTAACTTTATCGGCCGTAATTTGTACTACTTCGGGTCCAGCAAATTGCTTTTCCCCGGGCTCCAACCAACAACTAGGAGTCCGACACTTTCTACCATATAACATCTCATAAGGTGGCATTCCTATACTTGCATGATAACTATTGTTATACGCAAACTCGATAAGAGGTAGGTGTTTATCCCACGAACCACCATAATCCATTACACAAGCTCTGAGCATATCTTCGAGCGTTTGAATAGTCCTTTCACTTTGCCCATCGGTCTGCGGATGATAGGCTGTGCTTAGACGAACTTGAGTACCAACTTCCCGTTGAAAACTCTTCCAAAAGTTGGAAACGAATCGAGCATCACGATCGGACACAATCGATATCGGAACACCATGTTTAGAAACCACTTCATCAATATACAACGTAACGAAATTTTCCATAGGAGCATTCTCACGAACTGGGAGGAAATGGGCACTCTTCGTTAATTGATCAACAATAACCCATATCATATCGTGACCACGAGGCGTTCTTGGAAGCTTGGTTATAAAATCCATCGTAATACGATCCCATTTCCACTCAGGGATCTCGAGTTGCTGAAACTTCCCGTAAGGCTTTTGATGTTCAGCTTTTACTTTAGCACATGTCAAACACTTCTGTACGTACATCATCACATCGTTTTTAATACTGGGCCACCAATAAATTGGCTTCAAATCTGCATGCATCTTTGTGGCACCAGGGTGTACAGAATACTTAGTTTTGTGAGCTTCATCCATTACTAACTCACGATTGCCTCCATAGAGAGGAACCCATATTCTACCTTTGTAAGTTCGAAGGCCACGACTATTTTCTTCCATTTGGAGTCTGTTCTTCTTCTTTTTCCCAATAGACTCCGCTTTCACATTATCATCCTTTAACGCTTCGATTTGAGCTAATCGAATAGGTTCCAGTAAATTCGACTCAATCTTTGTAATCATCGCACATAATCTACTCTTCGCATATCCTTTGCGGCTTAAGGCATCAGCAACCACATTAGCTTTGCCTGGGTGATATTTAATCTCACAATCATAATCCTTTAATAACTCCATCCACCGTCGTTGTCTAACATTCATGTCCTTCTGAGTGAACACATACTGTAAGCTTTTATGATCCGTATAAAGGGTACACTTCGTACCATACAGATAATGTCGCCACAATTTCAGAGCAAAAACAACAGCAGCCAGCTCAAGGTCATGAGTAGGATAGTTCCGCTCATGAGGCTTCAGCTGTCGAGAGGCGTAAGCGATAACTTTGTCTCGTTGCATTAATACACACCCTAACCCCGTGATGGATGCGTCACTATAGACCACTAAATCATCTGTTCCTTCGGGTAAGGCTAAGACTGGAGCTTCACACAACTTCTTTTTCAACGTTGTGAAGGCTTTCTCTTGAGCATTGGTCCACACAAACTTCACACCTTTCTTCGTTAGTTCCGTCATTGGCTTGGCAATGCGCGAGAAATCTTGAATAAAACGTCGATAGTAGCCAGCCAAACCGAGAAAACTCTTTATTTCTGTTGGAGACTTAGGCTGCTCCCACTTCGACACCGCTTCTATCTTTGCAGGATCCACTTTTATACCATCAGAGGAGACGACATGGCCGAGGAAATGAACTTCCTTTAGCCAGAACTCACACTTGGAGAACTTAGCATAAAGCTTTTTCTCTCTGAGGACTTGAAGGACAGCCCTCAAATGCTCTCTATGTTCCTCTTCCGTCTTTGAATACACAAGAATGTCGTCGATGAAAACAATAACGAAATGATCCAAGAATGGTCGACAGACACGGTTCATCAAATCCATAAACTTCGCTGGAGCATTTGTCAAACCGAATGGCATAACAAGGAACTCGTAATGACCATAACGAGTTCGGAACGCTGTTTTGGCTACACTTTCCTCTTCAACCTTCAGTTGATGATAGCCAGATCGTAAGTCGATCTTCGAAAAATAGGAAGCACCTTGAAGTTGATCGAACAAATCATCAATGCGAGGGAGGGGATACTTATTCTTCACCGTTCTTTTATTCAGCTCACGATAATCGATACACATACGCATGGATCCGTCTTTCTTCTTTACGAAAAGGATAGGAGCACCCCATGGAGAGGAACTCGGACGAATGAAACCTTTATCTAAAAGTTCCTGAATTTGAGTCATCAGCTCCTTCATCTCTGTCGGAGCTAATCGATACGGAGCTTTGGCTACAGGAGTAGCACCAGGAATAAGGTCGATAGAAAACTCAACCTCACGGTCAGGAGGAAGACCTGGAAGATCTTCAGGGAAAACATCAGGAAACTCGGAAACAACTTCGACATCGGAGACTGTAGGCTTCGCGATACGAGAATCGATGACATAAGCTAGAAAATGTGACTTAGTTTGCCGTATACAACGAAGTGCTTTCATCATCGAGATCACCTTAACATTTCCCGGCTTCTTGTCACCATAGACACAAACACCTTTTCCGTCAGGGGTAGCGATACGAACTATTTTCTTTGCACATAAGACGACAGCATCATTTTTCGACATCCAGTCCATACCGAGAACAACATCAAAACTAGGAATGGTAGCGGGTAACAGGTTAGCAGTAAACAAACGACCCTCTATTTCTAAAGGACAATCAGAGTAACCTTCCCGAATAATAGACGTTGCACCATTAGCCACTTCTACTTCTATAGGGCATCGTAAAGAACTAGTAGTCATGTCTAACTTAGGAGCAAACAGAGTAGACACAAAAGATTTGTTCGCACCAGAATCAAATAACACATTAGCAGGTTTGGAGTTAACAATAAGGGTAGCAGTAAACAAACGACCCTCTATTTCTAAAGGACAATCAGAGTAACCTTCCCGAATAATAGACGTTGCACCATTAGCCACTTCTACTTCTATAGGGCATCGTAAAGAACTAGTAGTCATGTCTAACTTAGGAGCAAACAGAGTAGACACAAAAGATTTGTTCGCACCAGAATCAAATAACACATTAGCAGGTTTGGAGTTAACAATAAGGGTAGCAGTAAACAAACGACCCTCTATTTCTAAAGGACAATCAGAGTAACCTTCCCGAATAATAGACGTTGCACCATTAGCCACTTCTACTTCTATAGGGCATCGTAAAGAACTAGTAGTCATGTCTAACTTAGGAGCAAACAGAGTAGACACAAAAGATTTGTTCGCACCAGAATCAAATAACACATTAGCAGGTTTGGAGTTAACAATAAGGGTAGCAGTAAACAAACGACCCTCTATTTCTAAAGGACAATCAGAGTAACCTTCCCGAATAATAGACGTTGCACCATTAGCCACTTCTACTTCTATAGGGCATCGTAAAGAACTAGTAGTCATGTCTAACTTAGGAGCAAACAGAGTAGACACAAAAGATTTGTTCGCACCAGAATCAAATAACACATTAGCAGGTTTGGAGTTAACAATAAGGGTAGCAGTAAACAAACGACCCTCTATTTCTAAAGGACAATCAGAGTAACCTTCCCGAATAATAGACGTTGCACCATTAGCCACTTCTACTTCTATAGGGCATCGTAAAGAACTAGTAGTCATGTCTAACTTAGGAGCAAACAGAGTAGACACAAAAGATTTGTTCGCACCAGAATCAAATAACACATTAGCAGGTTTGGAGTTAACAATAAGGGTAGCAGTAAACAAACGACCCTCTATTTCTAAAGGACAATCAGAGTAACCTTCCCGAATAATAGACGTTGCACCATTAGCCACTTCTACTTCTATAGGGCATCGTAAAGAACTAGTAGTCATGTCTAACTTAGGAGCAAACAGAGTAGACACAAAAGATTTGTTCGCACCAGAATCAAATAACACATTAGCAGGTTTGGAGTTAACAATAAGGGTAGCAGTAAACAAACGACCCTCTATTTCTAAAGGACAATCAGAGTAACCTTCCCGAATAATAGACGTTGCACCATTAGCCACTTCTACTTCTATAGGGCATCGTAAAGAACTAGTAGTCATGTCTAACTTAGGAGCAAACAGAGTAGACACAAAAGATTTGTTCGCACCAGAATCAAATAACACATTAGCAGGTTTGGAGTTAACAATAAGGGTAGCAGTAAACAAACGACCCTCTATTTCTAAAGGACAATCAGAGTAACCTTCCCGAATAATAGACGTTGCACCATTAGCCACTTCTACTTCTATAGGGCATCGTAAAGAACTAGTAGTCATGTCTAACTTAGGAGCAAACAGAGTAGACACAAAAGATTTGTTCGCACCAGAATCAAATAACACATTAGCAGGTTTGGAGTTAACAATAAGGGTAGCAGTAACTACCTGATCATCGTCTTTTGCCTCCTCAGCCGTCATCTGAAAAGCACGGGCTTTGGCTTTGGAAGCTTCCGCTTTCTTTCCCTCATCTTTCTTCATTTGGGGACAATCGGCAATACGGTGCTTTGCATCTCCACATTTATAACATCTTGCTTTATCAGTGCATTCATCAAAAGTATGACCCTGTGCTCCACACCTATTGCACCTGCGGGTCTTAGCAGAACACTGACCAAAATGAAAAGCCTTGCAGCTAGAACACCATTTTCCATCCTTGTCTGTCTTTCCCTTGTCGGAGGACGAAGATCCCTTGAATTTCTTACCAAAACGATTTGACCCACCAAACCTCCGCTTATTGCCGGACTTCTTCTCATCCTCTTTCTTTTCAACTTTCTTATCCGCAGCAAAATCATCATCAAGCTTTTTGGATTCTTTGATTGCTTCAGTTAGGGTCTTATGCTGCCTACAAATACCTCGATAACTTGGAGGTAAACCATCGACATAGCATGCGACTTGATCTGCATCAGTTCTGAATAGATGACCCACAAATTTCATCTTTTCCATAAAGGAACGAGCATAATCATTAATTTTTCCCACATTCGAGCACTACGTACTCTCCCACATACGGAGCACTACGTACTCTCCCACATGCGAGCACGACGTACTCTCCCACATGCGAGCACGACGTACTCTCCCACATCGAGCACGACGTACTCTCCCACATGCGAGCACGACGTACTCTCCCACAGCGAGCACGACGTACTCTCCCACATCGAGCACGACGTACTCTCCCACATGCGAGCACGACGTACTCTCCCACATGCGAGCACGACGTACTCTCCCACATGCGAGCACGACGTACTCTCCCACATGCGAGCACGACGTACTCTCCCACATGCGAGCACGACGTACTCTCCCACATGCGAGCACGACGTACTCTCCCACATGCGAGCACGACGTACTCTCCCACATGCGAGCACGACGTACTCTCCCACATGCGAGCACGACGTACTCTCCCACATGCGAGCACGACGTACTCTCCCACATGCGAGCACGACGTACTCTCCCACATGCGAGCACGACGTACTCTCCCACATGCGAGCACGACGTACTCTCCCACATGCGAGCACGACGTACTCTCCCACATACGAGCACGACGTACTCTCCCACATGCGAGCACGACGTACTCTCCCACATACGAGCACGACGTACTCTCCCACATGCGAGCACGACGTACTCTCCCACATGCGAGCACGACGTACTCTCCCACATGCGAGCACGACGTACTCTCCCACATGCGAGCACGACGTACTCTCCCACATGCGAGCACGACGTACTCTCCCACATGCGAGCACGACGTACTCTCCCACATGCGAGCACGACGTACTCTCCCACATGCGAGCACGACGTACTCTCCCACATGCGAGCACGACGTACTCTCCCACATGCGAGCACGACGTACTCTCCCACATGCGAGCACGACGTACTCTCCCACATGCGAGCACGACGTACTCTCCCACATGCGAGCACGACGTACTCTCCCACATACGAGCACGACGTACTCTCCCACATGCGGCACTACGTACTCTCCCACATGCGAGCACGACGTACTCTCCCACATGCGAGCACGACGTACTCTCCCACAGCGAGCACGACGTACTCTCCCACATACGCGAGCACGACGTACTCTCCCACATGCGAGCACGACGTACTCTCCCACATGCGAGCACGACGTACTCTCCCACATGCGAGCACGACGTACTCTCCCACATGCGAGCACGACGTACTCTCCCACATGCGAGCACGACGTACTCTCCCACATGCGAGCACGACGTACTCTCCCACATGCGAGCACGACGTACTCTCCCACATGCGAGCACGACGTACTCTCCCACATGCGAGCACGACGTACTCTCCCACATGCGAGCACGACGTACTCTCCCACATGCGAGCACGACGTACTCTCCCACATGCGAGCACGACGTACTCTCCCACATGCGAGCACGACGTACTCTCCCACATGCGAGCACGACGTACTCTCCCACATGCGAGCACGACGTACTCTCCCACATGCGAGCACGACGTACTCTCCCACATGCGAGCACGACGTACTCTCCCACATGCGAGCACGACGTACTCTCCCACATGCGAGCACGACGTACTCTCCCACATGCGAGCACGACGTACTCTCCCACATGCGAGCACGACGTACTCTCCCACATGCGAGCACGACGTACTCTCCCACATGCGAGCACGACGTACTCTCCCACATACGAGCACGACGTACTCTCCCACATGCGAGCACGACGTACTCTCCCACATACGAGCACTACGTACTCTCCCACATGCGAGCACGACGTACTCTCCCACATACGAGCACGACGTACTCTCCCACATGCGAGCACGACGTACTCTCCCACATGCGAGCACGACGTACTCTCCCACATACGCGAGCACTACGTACTCTCCCACATGCGAGCACGACGTACTCTCCCACATCGAGCACGACGTACTCTCCCACATGCGAGCACGACGTACCCTCCCACATACGGGCACTATGTACTCTCCCACATGCGAGCACGACGTACTCTCCCACATGCGAGCACGACGTACTCTCCCACATACGAGCACGGTTTATACGTACCTATTACCACAGCCAGGCACGGGTTATGCATAACACTCATCATCTAATTAGCTCGAGCATTTACCACGTTTAGTTTAGGTTTCCACATTAATCCTAAACTAATCCACATCTATCATCTTTTCACGTTAGGGCCCTTAAAACGTGCACGTGTCATGGCAGCCTAAAAAGGTCTAGTGTTCTAGATGAACAAGCCACATATACATGCACATATCAACATTACAACACGTCATTAACCACCGTTCATTATATCATAACACATCATATCATATCATTAAGCATATCATCATCATTGCATATCATATCATAACCATGTGTACGGGGAGGCATTTTGGGCATAAACATCGTCATCATTAATCCCCGAGTACCTCCCATATCAACCCAACCACATATGAGTTATACATTACCGTTTTGGAGGTTATAGTTTACAAACCATTTTCGTTACACCCTCAGCGTGACAAAAGTAGTGTATCTTACCTCGTAGTAGTGTACGCGAGCAAACAGAGAGCTAATAGTGCTTAATAGTAATCCCCGACACCTATCGTACATTAACATATGAAATATAAGTCATTTGGGACCTTAGAACGACTCTCGTATGACCTTAGGACTGACTACGTAAAAGTCCAGCATTAAACCTTACGAATTTAGCCTAAACGAATTTAGAAAACGAATTTGAGCATCAAACGAACTTAAGCTTAACTTCGTCCAGAATTCAAAACGGCTATGTTCTTCATTTTTCCAGGAATCGATCGACTATGGCTTCTTCCAAAACACGTTTTTGACATATTTAAACATCTTTTGATCATCAAGATCGATTATAGACCCGTTAAACACTATTACGAACATCAATTAACCAAAACATCTTTTAAACTCTAATTATTTGCAAAACCCTTTTAAAATCAGTTTTGGATCAATATAAAACATCTTTTGATCATCAAGATCGATTATAGACCCGTTAAACACTATTACGAACATCAATTAACCAAAACATCTTTTAAACTCTAATTATTTGCAAAACCCTTTTAAAATCAGTTTTGGATCAATATAAAACATCTTTTGATCATCAAGATCGATTATAGACCCGTTAAACACTATTACGAACATCAATTAACCAAAACATCTTTTAGAACTGAAAATACATATAACAACCCATTGATTACCTGATTGCTTTGATAGCCAATTGAAAGTAACCCAAAATACTCAATCAATTCAACCAAAACTTGAACAATTGCTTTAGAAATCAGTTAAGGGATTGGAGAGGCTGTGTAAGTGTTATCAATTAGGTTAATTACTGGAAAATGATCCTAGATTAGGTTAATCTTAACCTAATCCCGTTTTTAACTTTACACCTTTGGCAAAACTAGTCCCTGGACTTCATATTGACTTTATTTCACATTAAAACACCTATTGGGGATACATATAACACACCAAAGCACTTTCGCACACTACAAAGGCCTTTTACACATCATTTAAATCTACTTTATTGTCACTCATTAAAGATAATTAAATCTCACATATAGGGTACATAAACATATAACACACCAAAGCACTTTCGCACACTACAAAGGCCTTTTACACATCATTTAAATCTACTTTATTGTCACTCATTAAAGATAATTAAATCTCACATATAGGGTACATAAACATATAACACACCAAAGCACTTTCGCACACTACAAAGGCCTTTTACACATCATTTAAATCTACTTTATTGTCACTCATTAAAGATAATTAAATCTCACATATAGGGTACATAAACATATAAACACATATTTCCACACAACCGTATCACGGACTTATAATTTGACCTAACGACGTTAGTCAACATATACGTTTAAGTTTTGGGATGTTACATAAAGGATATAGAATTTGGTTTCGAATGAATGAAATAGGAAATATGAAAACAAAAGATTCATTAAGGCTCGGATTAAACTCCCTGCGCGAGTTAAAGAAATCACTTCTTTGTCTTTCGTTGCCCAATGGACTCCAACTTTCAATGACGTCAATATATGTCGCACCGACTTAGATAATATGGATAACCGTTCGCGTATACGTGTTAGAATAGAAATATCGCACCAAATTTCAGGGTTACCATTCTCAGGACGTGTCGTCTAGAATATACATGGGAATGCGTCCTACTAGTGTCGTTGTGTTGTCATATGGCTTTAATACCGCTCGTCTTTCATAAGTCTCCAACTTCATTCGACGTTCACATATGTTTCGCACCATTTCAGATCGAATACCAAGGTTATGCGTCGTTTCCAAGAGGATAGAGTCGCGTCATATCTTGGGTCTACCATTCTCAGAGTATATCGTCCAACATACGTGGAAAGATGCTCCACTAATGATATCGCCGTTGTCATATGTCCATAATGAATAGTGGTGTCGTAAGAAATAGGATGTGGGATAATTTCAAAAGAGCACGAGTGAACGAATATTGGATTGGAGGGGTACTTAATGACAACTTTCATACTTAGGAAATTTCTAATTTATAATGGATTTTTCAGAGACAATCACTAGTTCCCAAGCGGTCAAATCTCATCACGCAATATCTATATCAGTAGTAAGGACTAACCACATTATCATCATATCTAGCAGGTACTAGTTCTCAATTAGCTCAACCTCAGGGTGCAATAATTATCTTAATAGTAAGGCATGACTACATAATCGTCGCAATATTCACGCGCTAGTTTCAAATAGCTCAAACTTAGAGAGTAAAGGCTCTTATATCCATATCGTCCATGAAATTTCATATCAACTCGTCATGCCTATATTTTCTTTCTAAATCGATCATAAATAGTCAACGTCATTACTCACTAATTTGAACAAGTCATACCCCAAAATGATTTCGTGCCTGATAATAATCTCATTATTTTAAAGTGCATATGCAACTTAAAGTTCAACATCATGAATCATAAGGCTTTTACGCATGCATTTCTCCCATAATTTCCACATTGCACACTATAAGCTTTCACATTGCACATTACAACTTTCACATTGCACATTACAACTTTCACATTGCACATTACAACTTTCACATTGCACATTACAACTTTCACATTGCACACTATAAGCTTTCACATTGCACATTACAACTTTCACATTGCACATTACAACTTTCACATTGCACATTACAACTTTCACATTGCACACTATAAGCTTTCACATTGCAATCAAATCATGCCCAAATTCACATGTTATAGCATAGAGTAGCATGTATCAACGAATATCTTTCACATTGCACATTACAACTTTCACATTGCACATTACAACTTTCACATTGCAATCAAATCATGCCCAAATTCACATGTTATAGCATAGAGTAGCATGTATCAACGAATATCTTTCAATCTTATTCATTTCACTTCTAATGTGCAGAGGGGAATCCTACTAAACTAGCATAATCCTCAAGTAAAGCATGTCTCGAATCGTTATATATGCTTAGGTGAATGTCTAAATGCAACACGCATTCTCATAAAAACGGATTTATTAAAGATCTTCTTCTCTTTTTTTTTTTTTTTTTTGAAAAGGAATCCTTTTGAACATAAGTCCAAGTGGCCGTTTGAGTTTTACATGGTTCTCTCATAATTAAACGTAGATTCATGACTTTACATTTAATTATGGTCCTACCATGTAAAGCTCAAACTAAACCGCTTAACCTTATGCTCGACTCGACTATAAAAAAAATTCGTTTTGAAAAGTGGCTATAGTTTTGGAATTCCCGGAGGAACCCCAATGTTCTCTATAACCTTAGTCTCTGATACCATTTTCTGTAACACCCCAACTAAGGCGGAACGATGAGATGTACAGAAAGTCGAGTATTCAAAACAAAGGATAATAGATAACATTCACCATAGCTTTATTTGATAAAAATAATTTTACAATGCACAAGCATGCGAACCAATTCCCAAGTACAATACGTCTACCATACTTGGATATTGAGTCCACGAAACAAATAACAAATAAATGAGATGATATACTACAATGATCAAGGCGGATTCTATTGCCCGTCACAAGGTTTGATCTTTGACTCCCAAGTGCAATGCAAATAATCATGATGCATATAATTCCTCAAAGCTTACGCTAATTCCTGAAAAGCATGAAGAAAAAGTGTCAACTACGAAAACGTAGCTGGTGAGTGCATAGGTTTTTAAGTAATTCTCGTTACATATCCATTTCAAAGTAGTTGAGAAATCCATGGTAAATTATAAAGTTCTCATTTGTCACATTTATCGTGAGAAAAAAATATATCAATCGATTAATCATTCATCATACCAAAACCATTTGATCATCAATACTTCAATATTGCCAATTTCAACAACTTTCAAGATTCCATATAAGGTCCAATACCCAAACCGTATGTTCAATCCATAATATCCAACCATAAATAATATCAATACCTCTTGGTCGATGGTAAGACTACCATGACATAATTTGATGAGATTGTTCTTGAGCCACTACTAAGACCGGTTATGTCCCAATAATCAATTATATTGTCATAAATTTTGGGGTCCAAGTATATTGTTTATATTCGCATCTTTTTGGTTGTAGAGAGTGTTGGTGTAAAAGGGTCACATTCATTATACATGTAGTTATAAGTTGTTAGAATTTCGGTAACTTGCCTTTGATTATCATGGTTCCCATTGTGTGCTTTGCTTAATTATAATATTTGACATTAGTAACTTCAAAATGTTAATATTTATGAATACTTTCTGATTTATAACTATTTATTTAATTTAACATTATTTATTTAATTATTTATTCATTTTATCGATCTAGTAATTAAATAATTCCTTAAAAATACTTTTAAGTATCATAGTTGCCTTTGTAATTTATGAATAATTTTAGTTGAGTTATATTCTGATTATTATGCTTTTTAACTTAGAGTATTGTGATATATATATTTATTTATGTAATTTTTCTATTAATTTAAAAATAGTTATTAATTAGTGATTTTCACTTACTTAATTATTTCTAAATTATATGACATTTGTTCTTTGATTTAAAATGATTTTACTCCAGTAGGTTTTAGTCACTTTCATCATTG
This sequence comes from Erigeron breviscapus, assembly GCA_034093135.1. Lineage (NCBI taxonomy): Eukaryota > Viridiplantae > Streptophyta > Magnoliopsida > Asterales > Asteraceae > Erigeron > Erigeron breviscapus. The sequence continues at coordinate 78,932,558 of CM067172.1, read as the reverse complement.
GTTGTGATTATTTAACCAATTTCATGATTTATATACTTTATTTATTTACCTTTTTAATTATCATTTAAATTTAATAATTAATAGGAATTCCTAGAAATCACCACAAAACTTTTTGGCTAAAAATCCCAGGCCTTTTAGGCAACTTTTATCATGGGAAAAATCATATCAATTTAACCTCTCTTGTGTCTCGCTCATTTTGAGGATTCTAAGCTTATAAATCGTTTACCAAAATAGTGATTTAAGCCTCATTTTTCGAGCAATTCAAATGCGTCAAAATGGATTTTCATCCTTATTTCATTATTTACAGAATGTTTATTATATTTTGGTGTCTTAAGTCGTGATCATGGTGGTGGTGTGATATGTGCAAATTAAAGCTTTCGGTTAGTGCTTATATGAACCGAATTAGTGATTTGTAGGCTTGTCTTTGCCATTTAATAACCAAGTTAAGTTTTATAACTTTTATTTGACATATTCTCAGTAGGTTTATAATACTTTTTGTTACGAGGTTGTTGGAGTTGGTTAAAGTTGCAATCTAGTGACTTTTAGCTTATTTTGTTGTGAAGAACTTTTACTTGGAATTTTCTGTTTTAACACTTATTTTCATAAAATGTTGAGTAGTCATTCTTGGTTAAGTTGAATTATTTGGACGTTGGTGATTTTTATACAGAGACATATATGTGTCCTATATTTATGTGAATTTTTGCTAAATTTTTAGACATTGTTTACTACCTCTAAAAATTACCAAACCAAAACTGGTCAGAGCAAGAGCTGCTGTGCGACTCAAAATATTTTATAAAAGATTTCTATGATGAACATTTAAGAAAAATCTCCCAATTTTATTTTAAGTTAGGGACACTTTGAAATCAGTTCACACCAAGTTTAAACTTCTGAAACCTATTAGTTAAGAAATTAAAAATCGTCAAAGTTGACTCAACATTAAGACAAAAATCCAGTTTTGACCACTTTTGGTAGAAAAATCATATCTTTGGTTTGGTTTAGTATTTTTGAGTGATTCCAGTTGGAGACTTAACTCCTTTATCTAAAACTTTTATTTTGAAAGTTTTGCTTGAAACGGCCCTCACATGTTCAGTTCATCCGTTCAAAGACAGAAGAATAATTCTGTCAGAAAGTATTTGGGTCCAATCAACTCACCAATGACTTAGTTTGCTTATCTTACACTCTTAATCACCTCCCACATGTTTGTTATTCACTTTTGTGTTATTTTAACATCAAATATACAGATTATTAACAATTTCAAGATCATCAATCATCAACTAAAACTGAACTTAAACAAAACTTAATCATTAAACTTAGTTCTTGCAAAAATCACCCCAAAAAGTAAATGCATGTAATCATCTAACCATTTTATGTTCAAATCTCTTAACAAATCTTTCATGCAACATCAAAATAAGTTTGTTTATGTAAAATCTCAGAATATATTGGTGTTTATTTCATAAAAAAATCAGTTTTAATCAAATCTATAAACCCATTTTAGCAACAAATCTTACAACAACAACTCTTGGGTCTTGTTCTTGTTGAATCATTGAATCCTCTCTCTAGATCTTTACATGCATGAACATGTGAGATAAGGATCTATCAACCTTGCCCTCATTGAGTTTAAATCAAGAAGAAAATCAAAGGAAAACATGATTTTTGATAAAGATCTTTTAATATATACAAAAACAAGATAGATTAAACAAAGAGATGAAGATTTATACCCTTCTTGAACTCGGTTTTGAAGATGATTTTTGGGCAGAAATTTCGTGGCCCTCAAAGCCCCAAATCGACTCCATGCTTCCATCATACATGACTCTAGATGATAGATGATCAATGGGACTTATTATTACATTAGATTAGTTAGATTTGAGCTCTTTGTTGCCTTGTTTGAATCGAAAAAGAGAAGGAAAAAGTGCAGGAAATTAGAGAGAGTTGGAGAGAGTTTTTGGAGTTGTGTATGTGTTTTGCTTGGGGAAAATGAGAGTTGCGAGCCTTCCCAAGGCCTCAATAACCTGAAGGAGGGTGGAGTGAGGTGTGAGGAGCATGTTCATTGGGTGTTTGCATGGGTGGAGTGGTGGCTATTGGTGTAAGGTGTTTGTGTGTGTATGTGTAGTCCAATTTTAAGTCTAGGTTCATTTTAAGGGTTATTTTTGTACTAGTTGTGTAGAGATGGTTATGTTATGCAAATTTCTAATAGTGTTGAGAGTGCAAGAGAGTAAATGGCTAGGTGGATGGTGATTGGTGGATTTTTACAAGAGTTTATGTATATATATATATATATATATTTATAATTCATATTTTTTTTTTTATATTATATATACATTTATTTACAAGAGTTTATGTATATATATATATATATATATTTAAAGTTGTAATTCATTTTTTTTTATAATTATAAGACATTGTATATATATGTGTATCGTGTATGTAAATATATCAACATATATGTAATTGACTTGAAGTTTTATTGATGTGCATTGTTATTATTTGAGTTGTTAAGTTATTTGGATTCTTGGATATTTCCTTATTTAAATTATATACTTGCAAAAATTGTTATCGTTTTTCATAAACCTTGAGATTGACTTGGATAATCTTTAGTTATTGTGGATGGCATTTCTAAGACAATTAATCATCTATGGGCATTTCATTGTACTAGAGTAATTATCACTATGCCTTAAGGTCAAAAAGGCAAATTCTCTTAAGAAACCTCTAGGGATAGATATCTAGATAAATCCAAGTAAATTGTCCTAGTCGGATTTTGAGGGTTGTTACAATGTGAAATACAAAAAAGTCTGTGATGTTGTCGTAAGTATCTATTTTTGTGCATCTTTAGGTTTACAATGCCAAGTTTGAATTCTTACATAGAACTCGTCATTTTTTTGTTTCAGCGTGACCTATTTGTTTGTCATTTGAGAAAATATGGTCATCCCAAAGCAGATAGTATCAACAAGGTCAAGCCTAATATAATGAAGATGAAGTTGAGGACCAAAAACAACATTTCAGACTGTGGGGTGTTTTTGATGTGTCATATGGACACATATGTTGGCCAAGCACGTGAAGACTGGGACATTGGATTGAAGAGGGAGCGTGCAACCGGTGACGTTACTCAGAAATTTCGGCTTAATAACCTAAGGGGGAATACTGCACCAAGATTTTGTGCTATTCAAAGAACATTCTCAAAGATAAATTTGATGGATATATAAAGGCGTTCAATGATAAGTATGATGTTCCTACGGGCAAGGAGGCGATTCGTAAAGCTGTTGCCTCTAATATGCATTTTGATCGTTTGTAGTTGGTGAACTTGGGTGTTTAACATGTTTTGCTACTGTTAGACTTTGATTTTAATCTTGTTATTTTGATGTTTTAGATTGGGACGTAGGAGTGGTCGACATCTTTTTGTCGTTTATTGTGCTACTTGTTAACGAAACTAGTTTTGAACATGTGATTAATGCTGAAATTGATGATTTGCATTTCGTATCTTTGATGAATTGAGATCTAATTTACTTGGCAGAACTGTCTTTTTTACTTCCATTATACATCTTAACCATGGGCAGGTTGTACTTACCCATGGGTAGGTTATACAACTCACCAGTTTCAGGTCTTTCCCACACATGTGTAGGTCGTACTTATCCATGTGTAAGTTATAAACTTTCCAGTTCTGGCTAACTATTTTGAACTTCATAAGTAACTTACCCATGTGTAGGTTTTACTTACCCATGGGCAGGTTATACAACTCACCAGTTCCAGGTCTTTCCTACACATGTGTAGGTCGTACTTATCCATGTGTAAGTTATAAACTTTCCAGTTCTGGCTAACTATTTTGAACTTCATAAGTAACTTACCCATGTGTAAGTTATAAACTTTCCAGTTCTGGCTAACTATTTTGAACTTCATAAGTAACTTACCCATGTGTAAGGTATACAACTTGCGCATTGAAAACTTAGACTTAAATTTACATTGAATTTCATTGAAGTAACAAAAGTAAATCAAGTAGCTAGAGTAAATCATCCAAATGCATTGCTAAACCTACACATCTTTAGGGTTTAACATTTTGGGTTTTAGAATGCGTCCTTCCCCTACTACATCCGTCCCCCTACTACATCCCGCTCTAGGGTTTAGGGTTTGAAGGTCGAGGGTTAGCCGATAGGCTAACCCTCGGGCTTCAAACCCTAAACCCTAGAGTGGGAACCCTCATCCGTTTTAGGTTTTTAGGGTTTAGATTTTCCAGGGTTTTTAGAAATGTAGCTTCCCCCTCGGATTAGAAATTAAGCTTTAGGGTTTAGCATTTAGGGTTTTACAATGCGTCCTCATCATTTTTGAACTTTATAAGTAACTTACCCATGTGTAGTTTGTACTTACCCATGTGTAGGTTATACTTAACCCTGGGCAGGTTATACAACTCACCAGTTCCAGGTCTTTCCTACACATGTGTAGGTTGAACTTACCCATGTGTAAGTTATAAACTTACCAGTTCTGGCTAACTATTTGAACTTCATAAGTAACTTACCCATGTGTAGGTTGTACTTACCCATGGGCAGGTTGTACTTACCCATGGGCAGGTTATACAACTCACCAGTTCCAGGTCTTTCCTACACATGTGTAGGTCGTACTTACCCATGTGTAAGTTATAAACTTACCAGTTCTGGCTAACTATTTTGAACTTTATAAGTAACTTACCCATGTGTAAGGTATACAACTTGCGCATTGAAAACCTAAATTTACATTGAATTTCATTCAAGTAACAAAAGTAAATCAAGTAGCTAGAGTAAATCATCCAATTGCATTGCTCACACAAGTTCTTAAGCATTTGTAGGACATTATTTCTGAACATTCGGAAAAAAGAAAAAGGAAAAATTATCCATGAATTACATCTTTTTTATATATTTATCTATCTACTAATTCAAACATCCGAGTGATTACTTCTTTTCAAGGTTTTCAAGAGCGAGAGTCACCGCCTCTGCTTTAGCTTTTTCTGCTTTCTTCTTTTCACAATTCCTTGCGTCGTGGTCTCTTGTCAATTTCCCACACTTTCTGCACTTTCTTTTTGGCTTTAGATATTCTTCAGTCACCTTTTCTTTTAGAGACTTTAATCTGCCGTCCTTTGCGCATCCCTTGTATGGTAAAACAGGGGGATTTTGAACATCATTGTTACTTGGCTGAAGAATGAGTTTTCACTTTCGGATATTGAGGTGGTTCTCATCAAACCCGACATCGGTAAGTCTGTGAAGTAAGCTGGTATCCATGTAGACCTGATATCATACATATGCCTGAACCAAGGATGATCTTCCAACCTGAATTCCTTCATTATTTCTACCCATCTTTTCTCAAACGTCTTTGTACTCAATGATATGTTCCAAACTATGTCGTTGAACTTCTTATTAAAATCAGTATTATCAAACATGTGTTTTCCTCAAACTGATGATTGTGTTTTTCCTCAAACTCGTCTAATATGTACGATTGTCGGCCTTCAATCAGCTTGAATATGACACGTGCTTCACATCCTGTCACTTGCAGTGACGAAATACGTACTCTTTTGCAACTGTTTTCTTGATTTAGTGTATCTATGCTTACACCTTGTGGTTTCCATTCTTTATTACACAAAATGTACTTCAATCTAACCACTCCACTGTTTGTTTTTTTCTGTGTGGATAGCCTAGTGTCAAAACCCGCTTGGTACGCATATCTCTCATACATTTCAATGCAATCATCTATTGTGTCAAAAACTTGACCCTGAACTGGTCTTACATCTTCCTCTACTTCCGGTATCCAATATATTTCACCTTCATCTGTTTCTATCATCCTACTGTTATACCAGCTAGTACATGGCTTGTTAACCGAAGCTGCACGACACACAACATTTAGATATCCACATGTTCTACACATGTGTAGGACAAACCTTTCTAGTGATATTTTCAGCTTTAGAACTAAAATAATCATATGCAGCTACACATGTGTAAACGACTAATCATGTCTAAAACATGCTAACACAAAAGGTGTCCTACTCATGTGTAGGATGAACTTTTTTATCGATATTTTGGAGCTTCAAAACTAATACAATTGTATCTACCTACACCTGTGTAAAACAACTAATCATGTGAAGTTCAAGTCATATAACAAACTCAAAACACATCTTACACCTGTGTAGAATCAACATACATTGATAAACATTTCAACTTCATATCTGTTAACTTTGAAAATACGCATACATACATCTCTTACACATGTGTAGGATCAACATACATTCAATTTTAAGCTCAAATTTTGAAAACTTACTCGATTCGGCTTCAAAGAGGTTACTGAACACACTATCTTCTTCATGAAACGTTGAATTGACTTCGTCATCATGCATAGTTGCATCCTTTTCCATATTCACCTGTGTAATTAAAAAATTTCATATCAAAAAAGTTATAAATAAAAAAGCTACTGTAATTGATAATAATCGAATTGAGGATAACTTCACTGTTATAGTTTGATCGGAATTTCGCAAAAAACGGAATCTGAATTTTTGATCGTGAGCTGATCGAATTTTAGGAAGCTTTTTTTTTTAGAAATTGAGATCTGAAATCGAATGTAATCGGAATTAATGGAGTTTTGATTGCGATTTCATGTAGTATTGATCGGATTACATGCAGGTCTGATCGGAATTTCACAGATTTGATCGGAATTTTGTTAGGGCAGAAGGTGTGTGTTTTTACACACAGTTAAAGCAGCGTGAATGAGAAATTAACACGTTATGTACTTGCAATCAGAAGTTAAAATGACCAGAATACCCTTCCTGATTTAAATTTGATCTTGATAAATGGATGGCTAGGATTGGTTCTTGGGTTCTTTTTTTTTAGGGGTTCTTAAAATAACCCACCCCTATATATATATATATATATAAAATAGGTGAGCGCTCGCTTAACGCTCTCTTAGCTCGCCATGTCAGCAATTTTTTATGTGGTGTCGGCAAATTAATTAGAGTGACACGTCCAAATTAAAACTCTTTACTTTTGTATTTTAATCTATCAAATATATTTCGAGACATACATTAAACCCTAATGTAAATATATATATACAACTAAAATACATGCAATAAATAGTTCACGTAATCTAACAATTAAATCCGCATGCAATATATAAACACTTATATAATTCTACTTATCGCATACAAGGAAACTAATTAACTATTAATTTAAATCTTTAAACAAATACAAAATATTTATATGGATATATATATATATATATTTTCGAAAATTTATATATAATAAAACATATATATATCCACATCTCATATATTTGTATTTATTCTAAGATTCAATTATTTCAACTAAATAATTAACGGCTAGTTTAATTTAAAATATAAATGGACCCATCACATTATTCACATTATATGGATATCATTTTATAAAACCTTTTATTAGAATAGAAATATATCCATATTATGAACTATGTAAACTTTCCATTTATGAAAACCCTCTTGATTTCTCTTATTAATAAAATCACTTAAATGTATATAAACTATATACTTTCCTTATTCAAAATTCATATATATATATATATATACACGATTATATATATATATACATATATAATATATATACGAAATTGAACGTAAGCAATCTTATTCAAGACTAAAAATCAAGGTAAGTACTTATACCATGCATGGACGCTCTGATACCACTGTTGGGATTTTATTAACCGAATAACATTAAATGGGTCGGGTGACCGACCCGGTTTGAGTGACAAATTTAAATTTTCATAAAACCTTTTTTTCATTAAATCAAAGTGTGCGGCGAAAGCTTGTTAATAAACTATTAAACTATTTAATATCCCTTATCAAGATCACCATGCTATGCAATATAAGTAACTTAAATAAATACAAACTAAGCTCATTGTGGTAGACAAGATCCCTCATGATGTGGAAGATTCCGGAAACAAGATTCCAAGTGTAGAAACCCTCCGTAAGTGCGTACACGAACAATGTCTTAACCAAGGATCTGCTAGACACCTTTAAGCTTACGACCGCAACCAACCGAAACCCCAACGATTGCCCCTAAGGTCGAATTCGACCTCTCTATGTAGTGGAAAGTCAATTTTCGAATCCCTTCTTAGGGTTTTTGAGTTCGACACCTACCAAACACAAAAGGCAGGAAACCTTTTGTTGAAACTAATTTAGGGTTTAACTAAAACCCTAAATAATTAAACCTAAAACTGTAACACACGTCATTTAAAAATAAGGATTTCCAAAAGTTTTCACCTAACGGTGTCAAAGAAAGCGGAACAAACATTTAAAAGTCCAAACCAATAAATTCAGTTTGGTTTATTCATTAAATGGTGTTACTTACCATATCATTGAAACAAGTCTAAATGGAAATCCATCGGTTGCCCAACATAAAACAACCGATCACAAGTCTTAACAATCCATAAAAATCTTAACATAAATCAAAGGTCTAAAGGAGCAGCCACTATGGGTAAACTATGATCATCTTCAAGCAATCTACCCATGCCTCGCTCTTTATTCATCAACACTCAAAGCTGGCTAAACCTGAGGGTTGGGGGGGGGGGGGGGGGGGGGGGGGGGGGGGGGGTGGTGAGGGAACAACACATTTCAAGAAACAAGTGTTAGCTAACGAATTAGCTAAGTAATATAACACAAGATTATGAAAACGTTTGTCCAATTAAAACTTAATAAAAGTTGTTTTTCATCATTAAGGCACACATCATCATAAAGCATCTCATATAGCCATAAACATCATTCATATGGAATCGTTCATCTTAATTGTGCCTAATCATCTTTTCATCATCACATATAACATCATTTCAGGTGTGACTTAAGTCACGCATATCATACAAGGTGTAAGTTTGTGTGTAGGTGGTCATAAGACCTAACGGGAACCTCACACCCGACTGGATGGATAAGCCTTTCAGCGGTCCTTCAGTGTCGTTAAGGATTGGCAAGCCAATCCAAGAGTAGTCTGTATGTTCAAGACATTGGTGGGTAATCACTCCACCTGGAGACACTCAAACCACATAATTATGTTGCAAGGAGCCACCCAAGCAACTACATATACGCACCCGCCGGGCAAGGGCAAGTACGGGTTAAGCTTAACACTTTCACATCAAATACGAGCTCGATTTACATTACATATAGTTTAGGTGACCACATTACCAAACCTAACACATATTCATCTTTTACGTTTGGGCCCTTAAACGTGCACGTGACATGGCAACTGAAAGAGTCTAGTGAACTAGATGAACAAGCCATACAAACATGCACATTTTAATAGTCATCAACATGTGTCACATTTCATTACATCACAAGACATTCATATCATTTCATAGCATAACATCACATCACATATCATTGGGACTGCATTTCAGGTCTCAATGGTCAAGTATATAGCCCATATAACCTCCTGTGTAACCCCGAATACCCATAAGTAAACAAGATATCATTAGGGAAGTTAGAATATGAAAACCATGCTTTTGTTGAACACTCAGTGTGTCAAAGTAGTGTATCTTACCTTGATACAGCTTACCAACGAGTTAAGAGTATCTTATGGTGCTTGCTAAGTGCTCCCGACTACCTATAATGAGTATAAGATCGGTCTATAAGCTAAACAAAACTTAGGTGTCAAACTGAACCCATCTGTGCACCACATGGGGACCTTATGCACCGCACAAAACCAAATCTGGGCATTTATGCGCCGCATGGAGTAAGTATGCGTCAAATAAATCATCAAATTTTGTAACTGAAACTAAGCAACATTCTGAGCACTCGATCTGTGCGTCGCATAGATCTTCTATGCGCCGCATATCGGGCACCCATCTGGAAACCATTTTTCAAAAATGGCATATATGCGCCGCATAGAAGTCCTGTGCGCCGCATATAGCCCAGTTCGACTAAAATCCAACTTTTTAATCCTTTAATCAAATCCCATACGAACACCAATCATTAATTCGACCTGGAGACATAAAATTAACCCTTTTGACAATACTTTTACTGACTTATATCCATCAATCAAACCTTTAATCCTTTACAACATGAATCAATCATTCAATCACCCGAATAACATGAAATCGGTAAATGTTTAATCAAATAACCCAACCCACACCCCATGACCTGGGTTGGATACTCATCTATGACTCAAATAATCAGATTTCAAAATGGATTATACCTATATTACCTGCACTTGACGTAGGGGACTCAAGATCTAAACAATCCTTGATTAAAACGGCACGAAACGAATGAATCTTTGCTTGGAGAGGGGAGGGAGATCGGCTGGAGGGTTTTCACACACAAGATGCAGAAGTTTTGTGACAATTAGGGCTGCCTAATTGCCCTATACCTGGCCATCCACCCTTTAAGTTACACTTAGGACCCCTCTACTTCTAAACTTAACTTTCTTAGCTTAATTCTCTTACCGGGAGACTTAACACACCAACAAGCACTTAATTACATCATGTTAGGACCAGTTCACCTGGTAAACTGGCCAGTCTTCAGTTGCATCTGGAGACCCAGTGAAACTGTCCAGTATCCAGTTGCATCTGGAGACCTTAATGATTTGTCGAGAAATATATTGAAGTCCAGTTGCACCGTACAGTTAACACAACTAAAGACTTCCTCCAGTTGAGAACTGACCAAGTTGAAGAAGCATTCCAGTTGAAGTCGAAGACAACAAATGGAAGATAGAGAATGGCAATGGCAGCGAAGCCCAGTTGACATTCTAGTCAGTTACAAATGGGAGACCATCAGTGGAAAGCCCTTACAAAGCTTTACACTGATTACGAGGAATTGACTTATATGTATCCAACTTTTTAATCCTTTAATCAAATCCCATACGAACACCAATCATTAATTCGACCTGGAGACATAAAATTAACCCTTTTGACAATACTTTTACTGACTTATATCCATCAATCAAACCTTTAATCCTTTAATCAAATCCCATACGAACACCAATCATTAATTCGACCTGGAGACATAAAATTAACCCTTTTGACAATACTTTTACTGACTTATATCCATCAATCAAACCTTTAATCCTTTAATCAAATCCCATACGAACACCAATCATTAATTCGACCTGGAGACATAAAATTAACCCTTTTGACAATACTTTTACTGACTTATATCCATCAATCAAACCTTTAATCCTTTACAACATGAATCAATCATTCAATCACCCGAATAACATGAAATCGGTAAATGTTTAATCAAATAACCCAACCCACACCCCATGACCTGGGTTGGATACTCATCTATGACTCAAATAATCAGATTTCAAAGAGGATTATACCTATATTACCTGCACTTGACGTAGGGGACTCAAGATCTAAACAATCCTTGATTAAAACGGCACGAAACGAATGAATCTTTGCTTGGAGAGGGGAGGGAGATCGGCTGGAGGGTTTTCACACACAAGATGCAGAAGTTTTGTGACAATTAGGGCTGCCTAATTGCCCTCTAACCCCTGGCCATCCACCCTTTAAGTTACACTTAGGACCCCTCTACTTCTAAACTTAACTTTCTTAGCTTAATTCTCTTACCGGGAGACTTAACACACCAACAAGCACTTAATTACATCATGTTAGGACCAGTTCACCTGGTAAACTGGCCAGTCTTCAGTTGCATCTGGAGACCTTAATGATTTGTCGAGAAATATATTGAAGTCCAGTTGCACCGTACAGTTAACACAACTAAAGACTTCCTCCAGTTGAGAACTGACCAAGTTGAAGAAGCATTCCAGTTGAAGTCGAAGACAACAAATGGAAGATAGAGAATGGCAATGGCAGCGAAGCCCAGTTGACATTCTAGTCAGTTACAAATGGGAGACCATCAGTGGAAAGCCCTTACAAAGCTTTACACTGATTACGAGGAATTGACTTATATGCTTTATGTACCTTTACCCGGATAATAAGCCTTATCTTATTATTTAAGTAATAAAAGGTACATAAAGGTGGTTGAGTAAAGTCACTTTAACATACGACTTTACACTGCCTTTTAAGGAATTAAATGCTATTCCTTAAATGCTCCCAACCACATTTGTACGGCCAAAGTTAACATCCCAATGTTAACTTTGCCTATAAATACAAGTCATTGCACAACCAAGAATATAACTTCTTCGAATACACTTCGATAGAATTCACTTTGCAAACCTGCAATATTCTTGGTGAACTTGTGCAATATTCTCTCAATCGCTAAAAGGAACATTTCACAACTTTAAGTGTTTCGATTGTCTTGAGAAATTCCGAGTGTGGATCAATTGTATTTCATAGGTTGTTAGGATATTTACATTCGTGTATTATCTTGGTTCCGCATCAACCTTGTAATTTGTTTAACTTCAATAAATAAATTACACATTGAAAATTACATATTGTCTCATCAAGTTATCTTACAAGTTATTTGTATTATTGCATTGTTCTTTACTTATTGTCATTTATATAAGTAATCTATCTAGAACTTGGTATATACACACTGCAACTGGTCGTCTCCAGTTCAGTGTATATATTGCAAAGTAACTCCACCATCGACATAGAGGTGTTTTCAGTAGTACCATCTAACGAGTTGGGACTTACAAGTGGTATCAGAGTAGAAGGCTAATAAACTTGCCTAGATCTGCTAAGATGAACACTACTGAAGGTGGAGATGGTTCTGGTTCAGGTGAAAACCCCTTGAATAATAACGCACAACATTTTCAAAATTTTAACACCAACCCTCCTCCTCCTACTGCCCCAAACCATGTCCATGTACACTATTCTAACACTCCTGTTCCAAAATTTGATGGAAACAGTGAGACATTCGGTACATGGAAGGCTAGAATGCTTTTGCATTTTCGTGGGATTGAAAGGTATATGTTGAAAATCCTAAAGGATGGACCATATATACCCATGTCCCTTGGGGTCAGTCCTCTTCTTGATCCAACTGGAAGAAGAGGTTCAAGAGAAAAGCCTGAAGACCATTGGTCTGATGAGGATCGTAGACTTGTTGATCTGGACACCAGACTCAAGAACATGATCCTTGGGGCTGTTCCTGAAGATCTAATTCCAACACTTGTGCTGTTCCCAGTGCAAAATCAATGTGGGACGAATTAATTATTCAGTTTGAAGGAGGTGATGACACTATTGTCACCAGAAAAGTTGCCTTGAACAAGAAGTATGAATCCTTCTTTGCCTTGCCCAATGAAAGTCTAACTGGTACTTACACTAGATTTTCTAGCCTCATTAATCAGCTGAGAGGCTTGGGTGTAGAGAAGGATAAGGATATTCTTCTTGAGAAGTTTTATGATATTCTTCCTTCCAAATGGGAAAACATGGTTCTTGTCTTGAGACAAGATAAAACCTTGCACACCCATACTCTTGCATCGCTCTATGGAGCCTTCAGATTCACTGAAGATAATAATGCTGCAAGACTGGTGGCTGAGCAAGATGCCATGAACCATGCCCAGAGTCCCAAGGTTTCTAGTGTAACTGAGCGACCTTGTGCTGCTTTAATGTCTGCTGAGAGTGTCTAGGTACACTCGATGAAGGAGATGTTAAACAGTTTCTTGAACTCTGGACTGACCACTGAAAACAGTGATGGTTGTAATGAAACTGACGATGATGATCTGGTCGCCATGATTGCTAAAACCTTTAACAGGTTTAAGCATAAATCCAAAAGATTTAATTGCCCCAACAATGCTTCCGGCTTCAGCTCTCTGGATAAGACCAATCTTACATGCTATAAGTGTGGCAAGAAAGGTCATTTTATGAAGGAATGCAGATCTAGTCAGTTGAACAACCATACTGGCCCCTCTGTCCCTAATTTCAATCGGCCTGATGATAGCTACAAAGCTAAATACAAGAAGCTTAAGGCCCAGATTGCCCTCCTGTCCATGGAAAAGAAAAAGGATCAGTGCTTAATGGCACAAACTGAGGGAAAATGGGAGTACTCTGATGACTCATCTGATGATGAAGAAGAGGAAAGGGACATGTGTTTCATGGCCTTGGAAGATCAACAGCAGCAACACGTGGTGAAAGAAGATGTCATCTCTGGAAGATGGGTGGACATCATACTGAAGAAGGTATGTGACTATGATAACCAGGTTGACCCTGAACTAAAACTGGACCTGGCTGAATCATTAAGTGGTGATTTGGCATTTGTGGAAACTGTAAGAGCTGATAGTGAAAGATATCTTGACACTATCCTAATTGAACTGAACAATGTTAAACCACAACTAAATGATTTACAAAGTGTCCAGTTGGCTCTCAAGGAGTCAGTTTTAAAGATTGAGGCTTTAGAACTTGATAATCAAAAACTATTTTCTGATCTTGAAAAAGAACAAAAGATTATCAAGTCATGGGTAAAAGCATCTGGCAAAAACTATGATGCATTTTCAAGAACTATTGATGCCCAGAAGAATGCATGGAAATTTGGAGATCTGGAGATGGCAGATCTCATACCAGATCTTCATGCATTGCCTCCAGCTCTCAAGGTTGAAACACCTTATGATCAACCTGAAGCTATTGAAACTGAAACCTTTGAGACCACCCCCATTGAGGTTAAAACTGGAGCCAAACAGGCTAAAGCTCCAGTCAAAAAGGCCACTGGTAACAAGCCTTTACCTCAAAAGTCTAAGGTGCCCAAGACCCGACAGACTAAATCTCCAGTTGAACCAAGGTCCAAGGTTCAACTGCCTAAAGAAAATAATATTTTGGTTAAACTGGAAAGTCAACTCCAACTTTTGTCTCGACAGGTTCAGAGTTGTACTGCCCGGATTAACAATCTGGAAAGAGGTTCATTACCTCCAGTTTTCAAACAAAATATTAATCCACTCTCTTTAATACCTAAACAAAAGAATGTTCCATCTGGAACAAAATCTGGTAAAAATAAAGGGAGTAAGTATCTAATACCAATCGTTTTTACTCCTGCACCTGGATCTGGTGAAAAAGGTCCAGATGCAGCCTCCAGTTCAACACCTCAACAATCAACTGTGACTTCTGTAGAGAAGTCCAGTGAACCCATCAAGAAAAGATGGGTTCACAAAAGGAACTAATGATTTTTGTGTGTGTGTAGGGCGATCGAAAGAAGAATATCTGGTATCTGGATAGTGCTGCTGGCCGGACTATGACCGGATGTAGGCCCCTACTGGAAGAGTTCACTGTCCAAGATGGACCGACAGTGACGTTTGGTAACGATCAATCTGGAAAGACTGAAGGATATGGTGTGCTCAATAATGGACAAGTCGAATTCAAAAGAGTTGCATTTGTGAATGGTTTGAAATACAACCTGATCAGTGTCAGCCAACTTTGCGATGATGGCTTCAGAATTTTGTTCGATATTGCACAAGGCACCATATTTAACAAGGATTGGAAAGTGGTGATGATTGCACCAAGAAAGGGCAATGTGTACATCATGGATATGGAACCAGCTCCAAAAGAGCAATGTTTCTATACCAAAGCTGATGAGGATACCAACTGGCTATGGCATAAAAGGTTATCCCACCTTAATTTCAAAAACATTAACAAGTTGTCTCGCAAACAACTGGTTGATGGGATACCTCAAATTTCCTTCAATAAGGAAAAGCCATGTCCAGGGTGTGATATGGGTAAGCAGAAGAGAGCCAGTTTTAAAACTAGGCAAAATTTTAGCATCACTGAACCTCTTCACATGCTACATATGGATCTTTTTGGTCCAGTGAATGTTCAAACTAGAGTTGGAAAGCAATACACTCTCGTTGTGGTTGATGAATTCACCAGATACTGCTGGGTGGTATTCATCAGATCCAAAAGTGATGCTCCTACTGAAATCATCTCTCTTATCAAACAAATTGAGCTCAAGTATACTCGAAAAGTTTGTCAGTTGCGAAGTGATAATGGTACTGAATTTCAAAATAAGGTACTTGAAACATTTTGCAATGATACTGGCATCTCTCAAAACTTCTCATCAGTTCACTCTCCAGAGCAGAATGGAGTTGTCAAAAGAAAGAATCATACACTGATAGAAGCCGCCAGGAGTATGCTATCTGAATCTGGTCTTCCCACCAGTTTTTGGGCTAAGGCAGTTGCAACTGCTTGTCACACCCAAAACCGATCTGTCTACATCAAGAGACATAAGAAGACTGCCTATGAAGTACTCAGGAATCATAAACCAAATATTGGATACTTTCATGTATTTGGTTGTCCAGTTTATATCTTGAACGATTCCAGTCAGCTTGGAAAGTTTGATGCAAAAGCTGATGAAGGGGTATTTTTAGGTTATTCAGATATTCGAAAGGCCTTTAGAGTTTATAATTATAGACTCCAAAAGGTTCATGAGACAATTCATGTCACATTCGATGAATCAACTGAATTAATCAACAAGAGACCAAGCCTTGATATTTCTCGAGTCGTTCCAATTAATTTTGGTGAAACTGACCAAGTTCATCGGTCAGTTGTTTCACCAGAAGATGCTTCTAGTTACAACAAACTGGAACCAGTTAAGAAATATCCTATTGGTACAAATTTATGTTGATGACATTATTTTTGGTTCAACTGATGATGCAATGTGTAAAAAGTTTTCTAAAATCATGTCATCTGAGTATGAGATGAGTTTAATGGGTGAATTAACATTTTTCTTAGGTCTTCAGATTAAGCAAATTGAAAATGGAATTTTCATAAACCAAATATTGGATACTTTCATGTATTTGGTTGTCCAGTTTATATCTTGAACGATTCCAGTCAGCTTGGAAAGTTTGATGCAAAAGCTGATGAAGGGGTATTTTTAGGTTATTCAGATATTCGAAAGGCCTTTAGAGTTTATAATTATAGACTCCAAAAGGTTCATGAGACAATTCATGTCACATTCGATGAATCAACTGAATTAATCAACAAGAGACCAAGCCTTGATATTTCTCGAGTCGTTCCAATTAATTTTGGTGAAACTGACCAAGTTCATCGGTCAGTTGTTTCACCAGAAGATGCTTCTAGTTACAACAAACTGGAACCAGTTAAGAAGAAGAACACCTCCAGTGACACATCATTTTATCCCTCCATCAATTTCAACTTACCACAAGAATTGGTGATTGGATCTGATGTACGTGCCACTCCAATATCAGCACCAGTTCAAACACCTACTTCTCCAGTTCTTCATGAAATGCCTTCTAATGAGGAATTTCATGATGCTAATCGAGACCTCATTGACTCTGATGAGGATGTAGAAGTTGTTTGGACTGATCCTTCTCCAGATGCTGCTGCAACTGAAGAAGATCGCCAGGTGACTTGCACTGATATTGTGGTACACCAGCCTAGTCAATACACTAGATGGACTCGAGCCCATCCAATTGAACAGATTGTGGGAGATCCAACTAGTGGGGTTCAGACTAGAAGAGCCACCAGTGAGCAATGCTTAAACGTCACCTTCTTATCTTTAATTGAACCAAAGATGATTGACGAGGCTATGGAAGACCCAAGCTGGGTGGAAGCTATGCAAGAAGAGCTCCTCCAGTTTGAAAGAAACAATGTTTGGGAGCTTGTTCCTTGTCCACCAGGGTTAAAGAAAGAACCTATTGGTACCAGATGGGTCTACCAAAACAAAATGGATGAAGATGGCCATGTTGTAAGAAACAAGGCCAGACTAGTTGCCCAGGGTTACTGTCAAGCAGAGGGCGTTGACTTTGATGAAACTTTTGCTCCAGTTGCAAGACTTGAAGCCATAAGAATATTTCTGGCTTATGCAGCCCATCTGCAGTTCAAGGTCTTCCAGATGGATGTCAAAAGTGCGTTCCTAAATGGAACATTGGAAGAAGAAGTTTATGTTAAGCAGACTCCAGGTTTCATCGATGAGAAACATCCTCATTGGGTTTACAGACTGAACAAAGCATTGTATGGTCTAAGACAAGCCCCAAGAGCCTGGTATGATACTTTAACTAAACATCTTCTTAAAAATGGCTTTCAAAGAGGTGCAATAGATAATACCTTGTTTATCTTGAAAAAAGAGGTAATATCCTATTGGTACAAATTTATGTTGATGACATTATTTTTGGTTCAACTGATGATGCAATGTGTAAAAAGTTTTCTAAAATCATGTCATCTGAGTATGAGATGAGTTTAATGGGTGAATTAACATTTTTCTTAGGTCTTCAGATTAAGCAAATTGAAAATGGAATTTTCATAAACCAAGGAAAATATGTCAGAGATTTGTTAAGAAAATACAAATATGATTCAATCCCATCGAAAAACACACCTATTGCAGCACCATTGAATTTGGACTCTGACCCAACTGGCAAACCAGTTAACATAACTGACTATAGAGGTATGGTTGGTTCACTGATGTATTTAACTGCCAGTCGACCAGATATAATGTTTGCAACATGTTTGTGTGCCAGGTTTCAGGCTAACCCTAAAGAATCACATTTGCACGCTGTAAAGCGTATCTTTAGATACCTGAAAGGGTGTCCTAATCTTGGTCTTTGGTACCCCAAAGGCTCAGGATTAGATCTAATGGGTTATTCAGATTCTGATCATGCAGGTTGTAAGATTGATAGAAAATCAACAACTGGTGGTTGTCATTTCCTTGGAGGAAAACTGGTAAGTTGGACCAGTAAGAAGCAGACTTCAGTCTCTATGTCCACTGCCGAGGCAGAGTACATTTCTGCGGCCAGTTGCTGTGCCCAGATTCTCTGGATCAAGAACCAGTTACTAGATTATGGTCAAAAGTATACAAGGACCCCAATCTTTTGTGACAACACCAGTGCAATTGCTATATCTCACAACCCAGTGATGCACTCCAAAACAAAGCATATTGACATCAGGTATCATTTCATTCGTGATCATGTTATAAAAGGAGATATTGAAATTCATTTCATCCCCACTGACAAATAGTTAGCTGATGTTTTTACTAAACCACTCGATAAGAAAACCTTTAAACATCTCGTCAGCGAACTGGGAATGTTAAATCCTTAACTGTAGCTTTCTTTGTTATTGAACGCGTCAGTGACACTGATGAAGTTCTCCAGTTGAGGGGGTCCAGATAATCTTTGCTCGCCAGGCTATCGAATGCCTTTGTGATACTATCTTGGCACTAATTGATTTCTGGATCATCATTTTAGGGGGAAAGACTCAAAATAATTTTCTGACTAAAATTCGTTTTTGTTTGAAAATGCAACTGGAGAACTCTCCAGTTGGAAACTGGTACTGGACTGATCCTCCAGTGACCAGGTTCAGTCTTGTCTTGTTTTTATAACGTTATAAATACTTGGTCAATATGTGTGACACGTGATGGTACTCGAGTGATTTAAACCACTTGGTATCATGATCTGACGTGATTGAAACCATTTTAGTAATTGACAACTGTTTGTATTGGGAAAACAAAAAGTGAGTGGGCGCGTGGGTAAGATAAGCCGTCGTAGCATTTAAGGCTGACATGGAAGCATTTAATGTTTACATGGCAAATTATTATTTTATTTCAAAATTCAAACCAACCTTGTTGAAAATATCTACAAAAAGGATTTTGTTTATTAAAATATAATTTTGGTGTTTCATTGGGATCTTGAATCCCTTTATAAATACCCTTATTTACTCTGAACTCATTTACTTCCTTCTCTTACATTCCTTCATTTACTTCCAATCATCAAAATTGTTTCATTCTTCTCTTTGCTTCATAAATCAAGAACCCTAAATCCCAAATTTCATTTTCATTTTCTATGGTTCCTAGATCATCTCGTTCAAGAGATGTAAATCTCTTGACTGTTCCATATGCTCCTTCACCAGATGCCAAACCGGCATTTGGTGCTCCTAGTAATGCCTCTGTCATCAAACTAAATCCAAACAATCCGATGGCAAGCTTACGAGGATCTCAAGGGTCCGATACCCTTATTGGTAGAATCCAAAAGTTTTTGAAGGATTCTCCAATAGGACCCTCATTCTCTCTAAACCCACGCAAGTTGTTTCATAACTACTTGTGTGAGTTTTGGTACGCTGCCAGTCTTTCTTCTGATTGTTCCTCCATCAGTTTCACTTTAAAGGATGGAACAATCCAGTGTATCTTGACCGCTGACGTATTGAGGGATGCCTTACGCCTCAATTACTGGAGAGAGGGTGAATCTCCAGTCGTCATGCCCCCAAAACATAAATTTTCGTCAAGTACTTCTTGAAATGGGACACAAGGAGTGCTTGGACAATGGGGTGCTGAAAACGAAAGGTGCGATGACCATGAAGGGCCTTACACCTTCATGGAGGTATTTTTTCATCCACTTGGTGGAGAGCATGGGTGGGAGTTCTGGTGGACTTGACCAGATTAACTCCTCACAAGCAGAAATGGCTTACTTCTTGTGGAACGGATTGAGAGTGGACTTTGCAGATATCCTGTATAGAAGCCTGGTCCAAAAGCTGAAGGGCACAAGGGGTGTGTGTATCCCCTTTTCAAGGTTCCTCTCTCTTTGTTTTAAGCATATTCTGGGCAGAGAAGCATATAATAGTACAGATTCACCGTACACTGCTCCAGATATGCTAAGGAATTTAGACTCTCTAGTATCTGAAGCTGGAGAGGTCGAAATTCCTGAACGAATGCAACTGGCATTCGCTTCAACTGATGCACCTATGGAAGGTGAGTCAGAAAGGCAACTGGGCGGGCCTCAAAATAATGAGGGACCCTCCAGTTCGCCTAATGTTATGGTTGAGGATAGAGCAACCATAACTGAAGCTACTCCAATCTCATCTATCCCTGGTGAAGATACTTCGGTATCTGATCCACCAACATATGCACCCATCCAGGCAACTGGGGAAGGTCATCTGGAGACTGACCAGGAAACTGGTCAGCCCTCAGTTACATTCATGGATCTGGACATGAGTGTTAATGACGAGGAAATCCTTATAGAATCTTCGGATTCTGAAGGTACTGAAACAAACTTGGAGATTCTTGATGCTTCTGTACAAGCTCATGACCCTTCATCTCCAGTCTCACTTCCAGACGCATCAATTTTACTTTCACCCTCCCAAGAAAATGTGCCTACTAATATATCTTTACCAACATATACCGCTCCTTCACCAACTGGGCAATTCTCACTTGCTCGAGAAATGCCCCCACCACCGTCGCCGTTGTTCACACCTGAGCATTCTCAGCATGAACAACAATTTGATTTTCCAGTCCTTTCTTCATCCACCACTCCAATTATATCTTCAACTGCTGGTTTGACAACTGGGGAGACTTCCTTAAGTTTGCCTCCTCCAGTTGCTCCAGTAGTAACTGCTGCTGGTCCAGTGACACCTTCTCCTTTGTCATTGGACAGTCAAGTTGTCTCACTTCAAGCCGATCTCCAAAACCTTCTAACCAGGGTGGAGGAGATTCAGAAGACACTTGACAAAAACACCAAGTCATTCTCCAGATACCACAAAGATCATTTGACAAATATAAAGGTGGTTGATCTGGGGATAAACAAGTTTTCATCTAATGAAGACTTGGTGTTTAAAAAGCTCAATGAGTTGGTCACTGGCTGCAACAATCTGGCTGGTACTTTAAAGGAAGCCTTTGACCTAACTCACTCCAAGGTTACATCTTCAATCTCCAACTTGCTAGGAAATACTGTCAGAACTTCAGAAGTTGATTTGAAAGAGATTGAAAGGCAGGTGAAGGAACTTATTGAAAAACCTGGCCTAGATGTAACTGGACTTAGAGAGCAGTTGATGACTTCGGTTGGTCAGAAAATAGAGGATACGCTGGGTGCTAGGGAAGCACAATCGGTTGAAAGAGTGATATCTGAGATCACCAAGCTGGCCACTCCTCAGGTTGATCTGGCCCCACTCACCAGTGAGATCAACCAGTTGAGAGGCAGCATTGAAAGTTTGAACACCCAGGTATCTCTACATGCTCAATCCTTGGAGAAACTGACAACTGAAGTGGAAAATCTGAAGAAGAAAGATGATGAAGTGAAGGATAAGGTTGTCTCTGGTTTGGACGAAGACTCCAAGATCTTGAATGCATTGAAAACTGGTCAAGAACAAGTAACTGCCAATGTTTTGTCCCAGTCAAAGGAGACGAACCACTTATGGAGGTCCTTCAGAATGATGTGTGGAATCTTTAAAGAGTGTAAGGACATGCAGTCATGGCAGCCTCTTGACCGGTTTCCATCACACCCCTCTGAATGGGAAGGAATTAAGGCAGGTCTAGATGCTGCCAAGGGGGAAAGAAGTGCAGTCCTTGCACCAGTTGCACCTAGAAGGACTCCATCTGGAAGAGAATTGATTGTGGCTACCAGTACTGAAGCTGGTGAGCAAAGAGTTGGTGGATCTGGTGATGATGGTGATAGGGGAAATGTTGTTTTGGATAAGGGTAAAGGTTTGGCTGTTGAAGCATCTGCCCAGCCGACCACTGATGTAATGTTAGAAACTGGTAATGCTGACATACTTCCTCCAGTTTCAGATAGTGATAGCAGAAGACTGGACAGACTTGGAAATGATATTAAAGAAAGAAAGAAAATGAAACAAAGAAACCAAGCTGAAGCCAGGGCACATCTTGCACAAATCAAGTTACTTGATATGAGTGATGCCAATCTTTTGGGTATCACTACTGAGGAGTATGCCAGGATTAAGAATGATCCCAGGATAGTTGACCAGTTGAAGGAAATGCTAGATGTAGAACTGGACAGACTTGGAAATGATATTAAAGAAAGAAAGAAAATGAAACAAAGAAACCAAGCTGAAGCCAGGGCACATCTTGCACAAATCAAGTTACTTGATATGAGTGATGCCAATCTTTTGGGTATCACTACTGAGGAGTATGCCAGGATTAAGAATGATCCCAGGATAGTTGACCAGTTGAAGGAAATGCTAGATGTAGAACTGGACAGACACTATGCTGAGGATGAAGCAGAATTTGATGCCAGGAGCTTAAACATTTCAGTGGAGAAGGCTAAGGAGATAAGGGCCAGTGGGATTCTTAAACGAATTGCCAATGTTAAGAAGGTTGTGAAGAATGTATTGAATCCACCAAGAAGAAGGATTCCACAACCAAGAAGACCACTAACAAGAGATGCAAGAGATGTTGACCTTAGCACATTCGTTGAATCTACTGGCGAGGTATCAAATGAAGACATTAAGTCCGCTGTACTGGCTGCTGGTGCTGGGAGTATAAGAATAACAAATGAATCTGAAGCTAGAAGCTACTACTCCCAGATCATGTCAACCAGAAGACATAGTGGTACTATCAATAGTGTCAATGTTACAATCAAGCCAGGCACCAAAGTCTTTCAAGTCAAAGTTAAGTATACTGGTGGGCCACTGGTTAGAACTGACGATCCTGGTGCTATGCAATATGGGTTCAGCGAATGGGTTGAGATGGTGAATGTGCTAGATGCGAAGGTACAAAAGAATAGGTTTGAGAAAGCATGGGTAAACTTTCTAAGGGGGGAAAATTCAACATAAAGAAAATCTTGAGCAAAAGTTGAATATTGATCCTGAAGATACTCAGCCTATCTCTTCAGTTGCCAAGAGAAGAAGAACTGGCGAAGGGCCATCTCATTAAATTCTTTCTTCAGTTATCTACTTGTAATTTGTATTTGTTGGGTCTTGTTGGGTTTTATCAAAGTCATATTATCATTATAATATCAAAAACGCAGCGGAATATTGAACCATTTCAATGTGTTATATGTGGTTAAAAACCAAATTTTAACTTATTAAAGAAAACCCAAACAATAAGGATCCATGTATATGAATAATATGCAATCAAAACAACAACCATAGGGTGTTTTAGAAGACTACCTTCTTCCAAGCTTATGAGAAGGTGATATGAAGGAGATGATGATCTTGAAGTGGCAAGTCTTCAACCTAGAAGAACCTCAAGCTTGTATACCCCAAGCCTCCAACAAACACCTAAACTATGCTAGGATTTGAGCTTGTAACTTCTTCCTTTCTTTCTCCTCTTGGCCGAATTATTAGAGAGAAAAATGGAAGAGTTTCTTACTTGAGAAAAAATGAGAGCTTTTGTCTTACAAATGCATGTAAGAATTGATGTGTTCTATGTTGTGTGTGTTGTCTATCTTAAAAACACTCCATGTGTTGTAAATATATCAAGTACATTTTCAAGGCACATGGGGGGGGCGGCCCCTAGTGAGGTTGGTACAAACATTTTGTATCAATTTTTATAAAACCAATTATAAGTATATTTTGTAGATAAAATATAACATAACTTGTTACATATCTTATGTAACATATTACATATTATACACAACACATATTAGTGTTTATTTTGCCAAATAAACATATTCACATTTCTCTCAAAATAAATCATCCATATAATTTATTTACATATCTCAAGTGCAATTATTTAGAAACTTACTTTCTAAATATTTCAAGTATTGATATTTATTTAAAGATCAAATCATATAAATGAATATCATAAGTGTTTGTCTAGCTTGTTATTGGGTATGACCCGACTTGGATCATCACGTACTAGCCACGTCAATTTAATATGTGTCTTGGGCAGACGAATTCCAACAATCTCCCACTTGCACAAGATTCATAGAAGATTGACGCAAGCAGCAAATACCGCCTAACAACAGTTTGCTACCCCTAATACGTATGACGAAGTGCCATTCAATAACATCATCCCCTTCAAGTTCCTTACTTGAAATGATTTAGGTGAATCGATCATTTATCCTTTTGTCACAGATGTCATGTTAAATCCTAGAGACACAGAGTGATCATTCTCTATTGATTTAACTTTGTAACAGGCCTTAGACATCTTACTCTCAACGAATAAGAGGGACAAATTCCATTTCGACTACATACGTCTTTCACAATCACCTTATATCATACCTGAGTTTAGCCTTATGTACTGCCATGTTTCAGAACAGCGAAGAACTAAATCAAAGTATAACATTCAGTGAATTTCAAGACCCAATATGTATCTCAGGTCTGAGGATACAATGATATTCGCCTTTTAACTCAAGATTACTTATGATCAATCATAGAGATTCTATGTAGTAATGCTTGAGAGCAGGTCAGTCCAATATTTGTATCCCACAAATATCTATGAACCTTGGTAGCAACACTTTGCTCTATATTCAAAACCTTTTGAATATCTACCAATCCAAGTTCATAATAGTCTTACATTCATATTTGTTCCCACAAATATGATCGACTACGGATATTTAGAATAATTAACTTATTCATGGATTTAAACATGCAAAAATGGAACATAACACAATTTAAATGCATAATACCAATATTCATATAAAAGTGTTACCAAATACAAGTGTTCCGATATCCAAATACATAAAATAGATCAAATCCAATCACTAGAATATCGAAGTCCCATGGCACAAGTATGACTCTCATGCTTGGGCCTTTCAAGGAGCTTCGTGAGTGGATCCGCAATATTTTGATCAGTGTGAACTTTGCAAATACATATCTTTCCCTTTTCAACTTCATCCCTTATGTAGTTGAATCTCCGCTCAATGTGTCTAGTCTTTTGATGCGCACGAGGTTCTTTAATTTGAGCAATCGCGCCCTCGTTATCACAAAGAATTTCTAGGGGTTCTTGAATAGAAGGAACAACCCCTAGATCGGCAATGAATTTCTTCAACCATGCAGCTTCTTGTGCTGCCAAAGAAGCGGCGATGTATTCCGATTCTGTAGTGGACAATGCAACCACATCTTGCTTTGAGCTTTTCCAAGAAACAGCTCCTCCATTTAGAATGAAGATATACCCCGATTGTGATCGAGAATCATCTCGATCAGTTTGGAAACTCGCATCCGTGTAACCTTTTACAACGAGCTCCTCCTCACCAGATCCATATATTAAAACATATCTTTCCCTTTTCAACTTCATCCCTTATGTAGTTGAATCTCCGCTCAATGTGTCTAGTCTTTTGATGCGCACGAGGTTCTTTAATTTGAGCAATCGCGCCCTCGTTATCACAAAGAATTTCTAGGGGTTCTTGAATAGAAGGAACAACCCCTAGATCGGCAATGAATTTCTTCAACCATGCAGCTTCTTGTGCTGCCAAAGAAGCGGCGATGTATTCCGATTCTGTAGTGGACAATGCAACCACATCTTGCTTTGAGCTTTTCCAAGAAACAGCTCCTCCATTTAGAATGAAGATATACCCCGATTGTGATCGAGAATCATCTCGATCAGTTTGGAAACTCGCATCCGTGTAACCTTTTACAACGAGCTCCTCCTCACCAGATCCATATATTAAAAACATATCTTTAGTGTTTCTAAGATATTTCAATATATATTTGACAGCCATCCAATGACTATCTCCTGGATTTTGCTGGTATCTACTTGTCATGCTTAAAGCGCATGACACGTCCGGTCTCGTGCATATCATAGCATACATGATGGATCCTATAGCAGATGCATATGGGATTCCACTCATTCTCTCTTGCTTAGCTTTTGAGCTAGGAGATTGAGAAGTGCTCAATATAGTTCCTCTCTGAATAGGCACCAAACCTTTCTTGGAGTTTTCCATCTTGAACCTTTTCAAGATTTTGTCTATGTATGCACTTTGATTCAAACCTATTAAGCGCCTTGATCTATCCCTATAGATCCTTATTCCCAAAATAAAGGCGGCTTCACCAAGATCCTTAATGGAAAAGCAACTTCCAAGCCAGGCTTTTACACCTTCCAAGGTTGGAATGTCATTTCCAAATAGTAGAATGTCATCGACATATAATACTAGAAAAGTAATGATGCTCCCACTAGCCTTCTTATACACACAAGCTTCATCAGCGTTTTTGATGAAGCCAAATTTCTTGACTTCTTCATCAAAACGACGATTCCAGCTTCTTGATGCTTGTTTCAATCCATAGATTGATTTCTTTAACTTGCATACTTTATTAGGATGTTTTGGATCGACAAAACCTTCAGGCTGATCCATATAGACATCTTCCTCAAGATATCCATTTAGAAAAGCGGTTTTGACATCCATTTGCCATATCTCATAGTCATAATGTGCGGCTATGGCAAATAATATCCTAATAGACTTTAGCATTGCCACAGGCGAAAAAGTTTCATCATAGTCGACCCCTCGAGTTTGAGTGAAACCTTTTGCTACAAGTCTAGCTTTATAAGTAAGCAAGTTTCCATGCATATCGTGTTTCAATTTGAACACCCATTTACTTCCAACTACTTTGGAATTTGGAGGTTCAACAACCAATTCCCAAACTTGGTTGTCATACATGGATTGCATCTCAGCGTTCATGGCCTCTAGCCATTTGTCCGAATCTGATTTGGACATTGCATCATGGTAGGTGGTAGGTTCATTAGAAACTACCATGTAGCATTCATCCACGAGAAATCCATATCTCTCAGGTGGATAAGTAGCTCTACCAGATCTACGAACGTTTTGTGTGTCTTGATCAACCCTTTAATCATCTTCAACATCCTTTTGTTGAATGCTAGTGTCACCCAAGTGTGTATCTGTCAGTGGTTCTTGATCTTCTTCAAGTTCCACTGTTCTGGAACTAGTTCCTTCCATAAGGAATTTAGTCTCCAAGAACTCAGCCTTTCGAGCAACAAAAACATTTTGCTCAATAGGATTGTAGAAATAATATCCCAAATCATCTTTAGGATATCCTACAAAGATACATTTAGTGGATCGGGGTTCTAATTTGCTTGAGGCATCATGTCTTACATAAGCCTCACAACCCCATACCTTTAGGTATGACAAAGATGGAACTCTTCCATGCCATATTTCAAAAGGTGTTTTCTCCACTTTCTTGGTGGGAGCCATATTTAAAATTCGGGCAGCAGAGATTATGGCATATCCCCAAAATGATAGAGGTAGTGAGCTTTTGCTCATCATGGAACGAACCATATCTAATAGAGTTCGATTCCTCCTTTCAGACACACCATTATGTTGTGGTGTTCCAGGTGGAGTTAGTTGTGAGATAATCCCATAACTTCTAAGATGATCTTGAAAAACATCACTTAGGTATTCACCTCCTCTATCAGAACGAAGAATTTTTATTGACTTACTGAGTTGGTTTTCTACTTCATTCTTGAAAATTTTGAACATTTCAAAAGCTTCACTCTTATGTTTTAATAAGTATACATAACCGTAACGACTATAGTCATCGGTGAATGTAATGAAGTATCTTTCACCATTCCTAGTCATTGGCTTAAAAGGACCACATACATCCGAATGTATGATACCTAATAAATCTTTTGCCCTTTCATTAGTGCCTTTGAAAGGTGCTTTAGTCATCTTGCCTTGTAAACAAGATTCACATACATTAAATGAATCATTTGATTTTGTTTTCAAAAGACCATTCTTTTGAAGTGTTAGTATGCGATTCTTATTTATATGGCCAAGACGACAATGCCAAATATAGGTTTCACTTAAATCTAATTTAAGTTTCTTGGTGGTAGCTTGGTACATTGAGTTATCATATGTTGTGTTTTCATGAACTAATTCATAAATACCATTTAAAGGCATAGCTTTAAAATAAAATACATCATTCATAGAAACATGGATATCATTGTTAACAAAATTAAAATCATATCCAACATGTCTTAAACGGGAAACAGAAATAATACTCCTAGTCAAACTAGGTGCATACAAAACATTGTTCAATACAATTTCCAAACCATTTGGAAGTTTCAAAAGATAGTCTCCTTGGGCTTCAACATGAACCAATGCACCATTGCCCATAAAGAGACTAATGTCTCCCTTCTTGATGTGCTTCTTTCTTCTGAACCCCTGTAACATATTACAAATATGAGTTCCACATCCGGTATCCAATACCCATATGTAAGAAAAAACAGTATTAAGCTCAATATATATCATAAATATTGTACCTGAGGTTTGCCCTGCATCCCTCTTAGCTTTTAACTCTTTGAGATAGGTTGGACAATTACGTTTCCAATGTCCTACCTCCCCACACTCAAAGCATGGGTCATTGACAGCAACCTTTTGCTTCTTCGCTTTTGGAGTATCCATTTTTCCCTTTCCTTTGCCTTTGAAAGGTGCTTTAGTCATCTTGCCTTGTAAACAAGATTCACATACATTAAATGAATCATTTGATTTTGTTTTCAAAAGACCATTCTTTTGAAGTGTTAGTATGCGATTCTTATTTATATGGCCAAGACGACAATGCCAAATATAGGTTTCACTTAAATCTAATTTAAGTTTCTTGGTGGTAGCTTGGTACATTGAGTTATCATATGTTGTGTTTTCATGAACTAATTCATAAATACCATTTAAAGGCATAGCTTTAAAATAAAATACATCATTCATAGAAACATGGATATCATTGTTAACAAAATTAAAATCATATCCAACATGTCTTAAACGGGAAACAGAAATAATACTCCTAGTCAAACTAGGTGCATACAAAACATTGTTCAATACAATTTCCAAACCATTTGGAAGTTTCAAAAGATAGTCTCCTTGGGCTTCAACATGAACCAATGCACCATTGCCCATAAAGAGACTAATGTCTCCCTTCTTGATGTGCTTCTTTCTTCTGAACCCCTGTAACATATTACAAATATGAGTTCCACATCCGGTATCCAATACCCATATGTAAGAAAAAACAGTATTAAGCTCAATATATATCATAAATATTGTACCTGAGGTTTGCCCTGCATCCCTCTTAGCTTTTAACTCTTTGAGATAGGTTGGACAATTACGTTTCCAATGTCCTACCTCCCCACACTCAAAGCATGGGTCATTGACAGCAACCTTTTGCTTCTTCGCTTTTGGAGTATCCATTTTTCCCTTTCCTTTGCCTTTGAAAGGTGCTTTAGTCATCTTGCCTTGTAAACAAGATTCACATACATTAAATGAATCATTTGATTTTGTTTTCAAAAGACCATTCTTTTGAAGTGTTAGTATGCGATTCTTATTTATATGGCCAAGACGACAATGCCAAATATAGGTTTCACTTAAATCTAATTTAAGTTTCTTGGTGGTAGCTTGGTACATTGAGTTATCATATGTTGTGTTTTCATGAACTAATTCATAAATACCATTTAAAGGCATAGCTTTAAAATAAAATACATCATTCATAGAAACATGGATATCATTGTTAACAAAATTAAAATCATATCCAACATGTCTTAAACGGGAAACAGAAATAATACTCCTAGTCAAACTAGGTGCATACAAAACATTGTTCAATACAATTTCCAAACCATTTGGAAGTTTCAAAAGATAGTCTCCTTGGGCTTCAACATGACACCAATGCACCATTGCCCATAAAGAGACTAATGTCTCCCTTCTTGATGTGCTTCTTTCTTCTGAACCCCTGTAACATATTACAAATATGAGTTCCACATCCGGTATCCAATACCCATATGTAAGAAAAAACAGTATTAAGCTCAATATATATCATAAATATTGTACCTGAGGTTTGCCCTGCATCCCTCTTAGCTTTTAACTCTTTGAGATAGGTTGGACAATTACGTTTCCAATGTCCTACCTCCCCACACTCAAAGCATGGGTCATTGACAGCAACCTTTTGCTTCTTCGCTTTTGGAGTATCCATTTTTCCCTTTCCTTTGCCTTTGAAATTCCTTTTGTTGTTACCCTTTCCCTTAGCAACATTTGCCTTGGGTCCGAAGTTAGCCCTTTTGTTTCCGCCTTCATTGATCATGAGAACGGGTTGAACTTTTCCTCCCATACTAGCCTCAGCCGTTTTGAGCATCCCATGGAGCTCGGAAACGGTCTTGTCCCATCCGTTCATGTTATAATTTAACACAAAGGTTTCAAATCTCTTAGATAATGAGTTAAGGATCATATCCGTAGCTAGCTCATTTGAAACGGGACAATTTAGCCTTTTGAGGCGATCAATATAGCTTTTCATTTTAAGAACATAAGTTGAGACGGGTTGTGAATCATCCATGCGACATGCATGAAGCGCTCGAACCGTTTCGAAGCGCTCAACCCTTGCCTTTTGTTGGAACATTTCCTTGAGTTGGGTAATCATGTCGTATGCCCCATGGTGCTCGAACTCCTTTTGGAGTTCGGGAGTCATACTCGCTAGCATTATGCAACTAACTTGCACGGAGTCCTCGACATATTTAGCCCAATCATTATAGGCTTCAACATCAGTTTCTTCGGGCTCATCAGGAATAGGATCGTTTAAAATATAGGATTTGTTTTCGTGCCTGAGAACAATTCTCAAGTTACGAAACCAATCCACAAAGTTATTTTTGTTAAGACGATCCTTTTCAAGGATGGATCTTAGTGAAAAGTTATGGACGTTTGGGTTGGGGTTAATTGCATTGTTAGCGGCCATCTACAAGATTAACAAAGTTCTTTATTAGTATTTTCGATATCAAATATAAATTTTAATTGTTAATACCCTTTTATGTCTCATAGACAATTAATAATTAAAACCTAGAATCCAACGTTACATTTAAATGATGGTTAGGTGACCTTTATCCCATGATCTAAATTAACAAGGTAGTCAACGTTTGACAATTGCAACTTTTACAATTTCTAGTGGTATGGGACCGGTTTAATATCTTATATTAAGTTGGCATGTTTAATCCCATCAACGCCTTTGGTTATCATGCTTCGGTGACCCTAATCACATGGCTTCCAAATCAAGTTGTCCTACTTATACACACATGCAAATTTATCTTATACTAGTGGTTAGGTGACCTTTATCCCATAAGTACAATAAATTTACCTTAACTTATAAGTTCCCTCAAAGTAGTTAGGTGACCTTTATCCTACAAAGAGTTCCCAAATAATTAAGTGTTGTATAAAAGGATGGCGTTTAACTTGTTTTTAAAGGGTCGTTTGAGTTTTTATATTCTAGTTAAAAACTATGTACCATAATGAATTTTGAAATCCATATTTCAAGGTTCTTTTATAAAATCCATTTTTATAATTGTGACCATTAACTTTTAATAAAACCCATTTTAATTTACCAAGTTAATGTCAATATTAAAACCAATTTTAATCTTTATGTGTGTCTTTTAGTTTGTTGGTTTTTAAGCATCCACATGACAAAATAATAAACAACCATACAAACATGACAAACATAATAATAAGTGCACAACATTAGCCAACTATTTTGACCACACTTGTTAGCCGAAACAAGTGGGTCAAAAGGTCTCAACCTAAGGACAAAGTAACACAAAATTTTGTGTTAGTTGAGCTCCCACTTGATCTTGCATCCAAATGCTTCAAGTAACCTTTTGTGATGTGATTTGAATGTCTTTCTTCACTCTTCCTTTTGGCCTCCAAAACAGCCCCTAAACTCTTTAAAGCTTTCTTGGAGATTACATTTACAAGAAAAATGCTACTAATCTATTTATTACATACCAAATGGAATAAATAAATTACATAACCAAATGAATGAATAAAATCCTATTTAACTATTACAACCATTGAATAATTAAATAAATACAAACACATCCATACATCCCAATCAATCACAAGGTCTTTTGGCTAAGTTGTGACACTAAAATACACAAAAAAAGAACCCTTTTTTGTGTATATATATTGGCCCAAAAATGCAGAAAATTTGGCCAAAAAAATTGTTTTTGTCCAAACAAAATCAATTTTTGATGCATATATCCATATAACCGGCTCTAGATGCCATTGTTGGGTCTTGTTGGGTTTTATCAAAGTCATATTATCATTATAATATCAAAAACGCAGCGGAATATTGAACCATTTCAATGTGTTATATGTGGTTAAAAACCAAATTTTAACTTATTAAAGAAAACCCAAACAATAAGGATCCATGTATATGAATAATATGCAATCAAAACAACAACCATAGGGTGTTTTAGAAGACTACCTTCTTCCAAGCTTATGAGAAGGTGATATGAAGGAGATGATGATCTTGAAGTGGCAAGTCTTCAACCTAGAAGAACCTCAAGCTTGTATACCCCAAGCCTCCAACAAACACCTAAACTATGCTAGGATTTGAGCTTGTAACTTCTTCCTTTCTTTCTCCTCTTGGCCGAATTATTAGAGAGAAAAATGGAAGAGTTTCTTACTTGAGAAAAAATGAGAGCTTTTGTCTTACAAATGCATGTAAGAATTGATGTGTTCTATGTTGTGTGTGTTGTCTATCTTAAAAACACTCCATGTGTTGTAAATATATCAAGTACATTTTCAAGGCACATGGGGGGGGGGGGGGCCCTAGTGAGGTTGGTACAAACATTTTGTATCAATTTTTATAAAACCAATTATAAGTATATTTTGTAGATAAAATATAACATAACTTGTTACATATCTTATGTAACATATTACATATTATACACAACACATATTAGTGTTTATTTTGCCAAATAAACATATTCACATTTCTCTCAAAATAAATCATCCATATAATTTATTTACATATCTCAAGTGCAATTATTTAGAAACTTACTTTCTAAATATTTCAAGTATTGATATTTATTTAAAGATCAAATCATATAAATGAATATCATAAGTGTTTGTCTAGCTTGTTATTGGGTATGACCCGACTTGGATCATCACGTACTAGCCACGTCAATTTAATATGTGTCTTGGGCAGACGAATTCCAACAGTATTTACATTCTGTAACTTGTATAAATTCCATTTCCTTGTATAAATGAAGTTACCAGTTTGTAACCACAAGGTAGATAATAGATTAAAATCTAACAAACCTAAAAGAAAAACCTAAGGCATTTATTGATCTATAAGAATGCCTTAGAAACTTAGATAGATTTAAATTGAACAAGTCTCTATAGTTCACACTTGTATAGATACAAGAACTAGAAAAAGACTTAGACTATATTTCTAGACAAATAGGGGGAATTTGTTAGGACCAGTTCACCTGGTAAACTGGCCAGTCTCCAGTTGCATCTGGAGACCCAGTGAAACTGTCCAGTATCCAGTTGCATCTGGAGACCTTAATGATTTGTCGAGAAATATATTGAAGTCCAGTTGCACCGTACAGTTAACTCAACTGAAGACTTCCTCCAGTTGAGAACTGACCAAGTTGAAGAAGCATTCCAGTTGAAGTCGAAGACAACAAATGGAAGATAGAGAATGGCAATGGCAGCGAAGCCCAGTTGACATTCTAGTCAGTTACAAACTGGAGACCATCAGTGGAAAGCCCTTACAAAGCTTTACACTGATTACGAGGAATTGACTTATATGCTTTATGCACCTTTACCCGGATAATAAGCCTTATCTTATTATTTAAGTAATAAAAGGTACATAAAGGTGGTTGAGTAAAGTCACTTTAACATGCTACTTTACACTGCCTTTTAAGGAATTAAATGTTATTCCTTAAATGCTCCCAACCACATTTGTACGGCTAAAGTTAACATCCCAATGTTAACTTTGCCTATAAATACAAGTCATTGCACAACCAAGAATATAACTTCTTCGAATACACTTCGATAGAATTCACTTTGCAAACCTGCAATATTCTTGGTGAACTTGTGCAATATTCTCTCAATCGCTAAAAGGAACATTTCACAACTTTAAGTGTTTCGATTGTCTTGAGAAATTCCGAGTGTAGATCAATTGTATTTCATAGGTTATTAAGATATTTACATTCGTGTATTATCTTGGTTCCGCATCAACCTTGTAATTTGTTTAACTTCAATAAATAAATTACACATTGAAAATTACATATTGTCTCATGAAGTTATCTTACAAGTTATTTGTATTATTGCATTGTTCTTTACTTATTGTCATTTATATAAGTAATCTATCTAGAACTTGGTATATACACACTGCAACTGGTCGTCTCCAGTTCAGTGCATATATTGCAAAGTAACTCCACCATCGACATAGAGGTGTCTTCAGTAGTACCATCTAACGAGTTGGGACTTACACATCACTCTACCTTAATTACTTTCATTAACATCATATTAATCATTTCACATTAATCATATAAGCATTTTAATCACATATGGACACATAGACTTAACGAACCTAACGTTAACTAACGAAAAGTCAAATAGTCAAACACAAAACGTTTGGGATGTTACAATTACCTCCCCCTTAAGAGGATTCCGTCCTCGGAATCTCATCAGAAATGAACAACTTTGGATACTTCTCTTTCATCACGGATTCGGTTTCTCAAGTTAGACTTTCACCATGGTTATGCTTCCATTTGATCAACACAAGGTCAATCATTTTCCGTCGTAGCTTCTTTTGCTTTCTCCCAAGTATTGCTACCGGTTCTTCAATCATTCTTTTTCTTGGGTCAATACTCACATCTTTAATGGGAATAACACTAGACTCCTCCGCCAAACACTTCCTCAAATAAGAGACATGAAATGTATTATGGATTCCATCCAATTCTGGAGGCAATTCCAATTGATACGCCACATCCTTGATACGTTTCAGAACCTTAAATGGTCTAATAAATCGTGGACTTAACTTTCCTTTCTTTCCAAAACGAATAACTCCTTTCCATGGGGAAACTTTCAGCATCACCATATCACCATATCACCAACCTCAAACTCAACCGGCCTTCTTTTCTTGTCGGCATAGGTTTTCTGTCGTTCTCTAGCTACACGAAGTGCTTCCTTTGCAACATTAACTTTTTCAGCTGTGATTTCTATAATTTCGGAACATGTAATTTGCTTTTCGCCGGGCTCCATCCAACAACTCGGAGTCCTACACCTTCTACCATAAAGCATTTCAAATGGTGGCATTCCAATACTTGCATGATAGCTATTATTATAAGCAAATTCAATCAATTTCAAGTGATCATCTCATGCTCCACCATACTCTAATACACAAGCCCTCAACATATCTTTCAATGTGTGAATGGTTCTTTCACTTTGCCCATCCGTTTGAGGATGATAGGCGGTACTCAAATTCACTCTAGTACCTAATGCTCGCTGAAGACTTTTCCAAAAACTAGATACATACCTCACGTATCGATCTGAAACAATAGATAAAGGGACTCCATGCTTTGAGACAATTTCATCTACATACATCTTTGCCATCTTGGTCAATGGTACATCTTGGCGTGTTGCTAAGAAATGAGCACTCTTCGTCAGCCTATCCACAATAACCCATACCATATCATTTCCCTTTGGAGTTCTAGGTAACTTATTCACAAAATCCATAGTTATATGATCCCATTTCCATTACGGAATTTCCAACTGATGCAACATTCCATATGGCTTTTTGTGATCAGTTTTTACACGTGCACAAGTCAAGCATCTTTCAACAAAAAGTGCAACTTCTCCCTTAATGTTCGGCCACCAATAA
This sequence comes from Erigeron breviscapus, assembly GCA_034093135.1. Classification (NCBI taxonomy): domain Eukaryota; kingdom Viridiplantae; phylum Streptophyta; class Magnoliopsida; order Asterales; family Asteraceae; genus Erigeron; species Erigeron breviscapus. The sequence goes on along the minus strand of CM067172.1, from coordinate 78,896,444 downwards.
ATAGGCTTCAAGTCTGCATACATCTTTGTAACACCGGGGTGAACTGAATATCTTGACCTATGAGCTTCTTCTAGGATCAATTCTCGGTTACCATCAAGCAATGGTACCCAAATTTGACCCTTATATGTCCGGAAATCACGGCTGTTCGTTTCCATCTCAAGGCGTTTCTTCTTTCCAATACTTTCCTTATCAATGTTTTCCTTCAATAAAGCCTTAACTTGGGCTTCCTTAATGCGATCAAGTAACCCCGACTTAGCTTGAACAACCATGCTCATCAATCTACAAGAAAAATTATGCACCTTTCTACTCAATGCATCCGCCACCACATTAGCTTGAACAACCATGCTCATCAATCTACAAGAAAAATTATGCACCTTTCTACTCAATGCATCCGCCACCACATTAGCTTTACCGGGATGATACTTAATCTCACAATCATAATCTTTCAAAAGTTCCATCCATCTCCTTTGTCTTACATTCATTTCCTTTTGTGAAAACACATATTGCAAACTTTTATGATCGGTGTATAAGGTACACTTAGTGCCATATAGGTAATGTCTCCATAACTTCAAAGCAAACACTACGGCTGCCAATTCGAGATCATGGGTTGGGTAGTTCTTTTCATGAGGCTTCAACTGACGAGAAGCATATGCAATAACTCTATCCCTTTGCATGAGAACACAACCCAAACCTGTAATAGAAGCATCACTATAAACAACAAGATCATCAGTACCTTCGGGTAAGGCAAGGATTGGAGCTTCACACAACTTGGTCTTTAAGGTTTGGAAAGCCTTTTCTTGAGCTTCAGACCACACAAACTTCACCCCTTTCTTTGTCAACTCGGTCATAGGTTTGGCTATACGGGAGAAATCTTGAATGAATCTTCTATAATAGCCCGCTAAACCAAGGAAGCTCTTGATTTCCGTAGGCATCTTTGGTTGTTCCCATTTAGAGACAGCTTCAATCTTGACGGGATCAACTTTAATACCTTCAGAAGAGATAACATGCCCGAGAAACTGAACTTCTCGAAGCCAGAATTCACACTTTGAGAACTTTGCATACAACTCCTTCTCCCTAAGAACCTCAAGAACGGCTCTTAAGTGCTCACAGTGCTCGGCTTCAGACTTAGAATAAATCAGAATATCATCAATGAAGATAATCACAAAATGATCTAAGAATGGGCGACATACCCGATTCATTAAATCCATAAAAGCGGCAGGAGCATTTGTCAACCCAAATGGCATGACAAGAAACTCATAGTGCCCATATCGTGTACGAAAAGCTGTCTTGGCCACATCTTCCTTTTTGACCTTTAACTGATGATAACCAGACCGTAAATCAATCTTAGAGAAGTATGAAGCACCATGGAGCAGATCAAAGAGATCATCAATGCGCGGGAGAGGATACTTATTCTTAACCGTTCGCTTATTCAGCTCACGGTAGTCTATGCACATGCGCATAAAACCATCTTTCTTCTTGACAAAGAGAACCGGAGCTCCCCAAGGCGAGGAACTAGGTTGTATAAAACCTTTGTCAAGTAGATCTTGAAGCTGAGACATTAACTCTTTCATTTCTGTAGGAGCTAATCTATATGGTGCTTTTGCAACGGGTGTAGCACCGGGTACAAGATCAATCTGAAATGTGACCTCTCGGTCAGGGGGAATACCGAGAAGGTCATCCGGAAAGACATCAGAAAATTCAGAAACTACATCAACATTAGCAATGGGAGACTTCTCCTTTCGTGCATCTATAACATAGGCAAGGAAATGGCTCTTATTCTGTCGTATGCACTTGAGAGCCTTCATCAGGTTAATAATCTTTACACTGCCTCTCTTCTTATCTCCATAAACAGAAATGACCTTACCATCCGGAGTAAAAAACCGAACTATCTTTTGAGAACACAAAATGGTAGCACCATTTCGGGACAACCAATCCCTACCTATCACTATATCAAAACCAGCAAGAGTAGTAGGCAATAACTGGACCGGAAACGAACGACCTTCAATCTCAATAGCACAATCATCATAACCCTCACATATGTCACTAATAGTACCATTAGCAATTTCGACCTCTATAGAACAATCAAGGGGAGTAGTAACTCTTTCATTTCTGTAGGAGCTAATCTATATGGTGCTTTTGCAACGGGTGTAGCACCGGGTACAAGATCAATCTGAAATGTGACCTCTCGGTCAGGGGGAATACCGAGAAGGTCATCCGGAAAGACATCAGAAAATTCAGAAACTACATCAACATTAGCAATGGGAGACTTCTCCTTTCGTGCATCTATAACATAGGCAAGGAAATGGCTCTTATTCTGTCGTATGCACTTGAGAGCCTTCATCAGGTTAATAATCTTTACACTGCCTCTCTTCTTATCTCCATAAACAGAAATGACCTTACCATCCGGAGTAAAAAACCGAACTATCTTTTGAGAACACAAAATGGTAGCACCATTTCGGGACAACCAATCCCTACCTATCACTATATCAAAACCAGCAAGAGTAGTAGGCAATAACTGGACCGGAAACGAACGACCTTCAATCTCAATAGCACAATCATCATAACCCTCACATATGTCACTAATAGTACCATTAGCAATTTCGACCTCTATAGAACAATCAAGGGGAGTAGTAACTCTTTCGAGCTTAAGAGCAAACAATGTAGACACAAATGACCTATTTGCACCCGAATCAAAAAGAACAGAAGCAGGTTTTGAATTAACAAGAAAAGTACCGCTTACTACCTCATCGTTGTCCTTAGCAGCTTCCACTGTCATCTGGTGAGCATGAACTTTTGGCTTTGGAGCAGCCGTCTTTTTCCCATCATTCTTCATCTGAGGACAATCAGCAATCATGTGACCCATTTCTTGACACTTATAGCAACGAGTCTTGTCCTTACAAATAGCTGCGGCGTGCCCTAGTTTACCACACTTGTCACACCTCTTGGTCTTGTCTGAACATGGACCATCATGATGAGACTTGCAAGCTGAACACCATGTGCTACTCTTCTTCTTATCCTTATCCCCATTCGAAGTAGAACTACCTTTGAACTTCTTATTAGAATTCAAAGACTCATTAGACCTTCTCTTGAACCCAGACTTCTTATCCTCAGCTTTATCAACCACTTTTTCAGACCTGAAATCATCATCTAACCTTTTGGACTCCTTAATCGCAGCAGACAATGTAGTATGTTGCCTACAAAGGCCACGATAACTAGCAGGGAGACCATCACAATAAGCTTCAACCTGATCAACATCTCTACGAACCAAGTGACCAACAAACTTAAGCTTTTCCATAAATGAGTGAGCATACTCAGCTATGGCACCGGGCTTAGCGGTTAAAGCTCTGAATTCCTTCTCAATCAACCTCAACTCACGAGTACCCACATATTCTTCCAAAAACTTCTCCCTAAATGTACCCCAAGGCATAGCAGCTAGCACCTCGGGAGTCAAAGAAACAGTAGCAGCCCTCCACCAATTACGAGCATTCTTCTTTAGCATACGGGAAGCACACAATACCTTCATATCCTCAGGTTAATAACACGAAGCAAACACAACCTCGATATCGTCCAACCATTTCATGGCACCTACAGCATCTTGAGTACCATCAAATGCTTTTGCTCCACACTTCTGAAAGCTCTCATACTTAAAGTTATTAGCACGAGGGGCAAACACAACCTCGATATCGTCCAACCATTTCATGGCACCTACAGCATCTTGAGTACCATCAAATGCTTTTGCTCCACACTTCTGAAAGCTCTCATACTTAAAGTTATTAGCACGGGGGGCAACCACAACACGAGGCTCCACCACATTTTCCACACCATTCACATCAGCAACCACATTCTCCGGAGCAACCAATGACCTTACAATAGATGGCTCAGCACGGTTTGAGCGGTTGGAATAGTTTCCATCTGTATGCTCATCCCGATGCAAGCTTGCTTCCCTTTCAGCTCTCATTTGAGCCAACTCCTCTTCGGTCCTTCTCAAATGGGCTCGAATAGCCCTCAATTCTTCATGCATTTCTGCTTGAGTAGGAATCTGTTAGATTACTGGGTTAGCCCGATTAATTTCTGACCTAGTAGGCAATTCACCTGGTAAAGGCCTTCGAGGAGGCCTTTGGTTAACACCATTTCCAGCCCCATTCTGATCAGCTGGAGCATTGCTTGGAGCAGCTCTCTCACGCTGACTGCTGGTACGAGTGTTAACCATGATGTCTACAATGCAATGACGGCGGTTAGCAAGAGTTAAAGCGAGAATAAAGTGAATAAGGCTATGTAACATCAAATTTCAGCAAAACACATACACAACCAAGCCTTAACCTACTCTCTCACTCACTCCCAAACCCGTCCTAAAGCGTTTCATTTCAAAGGCTAAGCATACCTACTTAAGCCCTACATGTCCTCTATCGGTTTAAGTCCAATTCCTACGGTAAACCTATAGTTCTTGGTTTACTTAAACCATTTCTCTGATACCAACTTGTATCACCCGTCATTTAAAAATAAGGATTTCCAAAAGTTTTCACCTAACGGTGTCAAAGAAAGCGGAACAAACATTTAAAAGTCCAAACCAATAATTTCAGTTTGGTTTATTCATTAAATGGTGTTACTTGCCATATCATTGAAACAAGTCTAAATGGAAATCCATCGGTTGCCCAACATAAAACAACCGATCACAAGTCTTAACAATCCATAAAAATCTTAACATAAATCAAAGGTCTAAAGGAGCAGCCACTATGGGTAAACTATGATCATCTTCAAGCAATCTACCCATGTCTCGCTCTTTATTCATCAATACTCAAAGCTGGCTAAACCTGAGGGAACAACACATTTCAAGAAACAAGTGTTAGCTAACGAATTAGCTAAGTAAGATAACACAAGATTATGAAAACGTTTGTCCAATTAAAACTTAATAAAAGTTGTTTTTCATCATTAAGGCACACATCATCATAAAGCATCTCATATAGCCATAAACATCATTCATATGGAATCGTTCGTCTTAATTGTGCCTAATCATCTTTTCATCATCACATATAACATCATTTCAGGTGTGACTTAAGTCACGCATATCATATAAGGTGTAAGTTTGTGTGTAGGCGGTCATAAGACCTAACGGGAACCTCACACCCGACTGGATGGATAAGCCTTTCAGCGGTCCATCCGTGTCGTTAAGGAATGGCAAGCCAATCCAGGAGTAGTCCGTATGTTTAAGACATTGGTGGGTAATCACTCCACCCGGAGATACTCAAACCACGTAATTATGTTGCAAGGAGCCACCCAAGCAACTACATATACGCACCCGCCGGACAAGGGCAAGTACGGGTTAAGCTTAACACTTTCACATCAAATACGAGCTCGATTTACATTACATATAGTTTAGGTGACCACATTACCAAACCTAACACATATTCATCTTTTACGTTTGGGCCCTTAAACGTGCACGTGACATGGCAACTTAAAGAGTCTAGTGAACTAGATGAACAAGCCATACAAACATGCACATTTTAACAGTCATCAACATGTGTCACATTTCATTACATCACAAGACATTCATATCATTTCATAGCATAACATCACATCACATATCATTGGGACTGCATTTCAGGTCTCAATGGTCAAGTACATAGCCCATATAACCTCTTGTGTAACCCCGAATACCCATAAGTAAACAAGATATCATTAGGGAAGTTAGAATATGAAAACCATGCTTTTGTTGAACCCTCAGCGTGTTAGAGTAGTGTATCTTACCTTGATACAACTTACCAACGAGTTAAGAGTATCTTATGGTGCTTGCTAAGTGATCCCGACTACCTATAATGAGTATAAGATCGGTCTATAAGCTAAACAAAACTTAGGTGTCAAACTGAACCCATCTGTGCGCCGCATGGGGACCTTATGCGCCGCACAAAACCAAATTTGGGCATTTATGCGCCGCATGGAGTAAGTATGCGCCGCATAAATCATCAAAATTTGTCACAGAAACTAAGCAACATTCTGAGCACTCGATCTGTGCGCCGCATAGATCTTCTATGCGCCGCATATCGGGCACCCATCTGGAAACCATTTTTCAAAAATGGCATATATGCGCCGCATGGAAGTCCTGTGCGCCGCATATAGCCCAGTTCGACTAAAATCCAACTTTTTAATCCTTTAATCAAATCTCATACGAACACCAATCATTAATTCGACCTGGAGACATAAAATTAACCCTTTTGACAATACTTTTACTGACTTATATCCATCAATCAAACCTTTAATCCTTTACAACATGAATCAATCATTCAATCACCCGAATAACATGAAATCGGTAAACGTTTAATCAAATAACCTAACCCACACCCCATGACCTGGGTTGGATACTCATCTATGACTCAAATAATCAGATTTCAAAGAGGATTATACCTATATTACCTGCACTTGACGTAGGGGACTCAAGATCTAAACAATCCTTGATTAAAACGGCACGAAACGAATGAATCTTTGCTTGGAGAGGGGAGGGAGATCGGCTGGAGGGTTTTCACACACAAGATGCAGAAGTTTTGTGACAATTAGGGTTGCCTAATTGCCCTCTAACCCCTGGCCATCCACCCTTTAAGTTTCACTTAGGACCCCTCTACTTCTAAACTTAACTTTCTTAGCTTAATTCTCTTACCGGGAGACTTAACACACCAACAAGCACTTAATTACATCACTCTACCTTAATTACTTTCATTAACATCATATTAATCATTTCACATTAATCATATAAGCATTTTAATCACATATGGACACATAGACTTAACGAACCTAACGTTAACTAACGGAAAGTCAAATAGTCAAACACAAAACGTTTGGGATGTTACAAAAACAATTTTGGGATTTGGTTTCTTTGGTTACGTGAATTTCGGCCCACTCAAAGGATATAATCCCTTTGTGTGTGTTTTTAGGGTTTTCAAGAATGTACAAGAATTAATGATGGTTCTAGGGGTTTATATAAGCATAGTTTCCTAATTAGATTGGGAAACTAAAACCCTTAACTCCCTTATTGAAATTTTGATCCCCTCCCTCCCTTTCCTAATGGATTTTCGGCCATGAGGCCTTAGGAGGATGGACCGGACTTTCCATTTATTAATTAATCCACTATTAATTTATTTGGACTATTAACTAATTAATTATCCAACCCGTTAACTCATTTAATTAATTAAACTACTTTTAATTAATAAGTTATTTATCAATCAATTAAAACTAACTTTAATTGACTTCTATAAATAACGGTTGTCGGTTTATTCATTTATCCTTAATTAACTCGCGTTAATTTATAAACGAATAATTTAATTAAATGCGTCAATGATCAAATATCATTCCGTAGCTTTATGGTTAAACATTATAGATGTTCTATTGTGTATGATCCTATGGGCTCAAAGATCCGAAGACATATTGATGCAGAAATGTCCAGGTTCACTGAACTGGAGGAAACTGAATTGATAATGCCATCTGAACAAGCCATGTTGATTTTGCCACCAGTGGCCCATTTCAGACAAGTCTTTTCTGAACTGGTCCAGTCACCAGTAGTAACACTTCTCCAGTGGGAAGATTCTCCAGTGACTAACTCTGGTAATCCACCAGTGAAGTTCTCCACTGAAGCGCTCCAGATGACTGCTCCAGATGACATTCTCCAGATGACATGCTCCAGATAACACGCTCCAGATAAATGCTCCAGATTTTGTCTCCAGTAGTGGTCCAGATTTTGTCCCCACCAGTGAAGCACTCCAGTGACCAGCTCCAGAGTTATGTTTCCAGTCTCCAGATAATAAAGTCCCCACTGAAGTCCCATGTCTGTGGACCCAATAAAGAAGAATGACAGCTGTTGAAAGGAAGACGCATGTGACAATGACGTTTCTAACGGTATTGTGGGACCACTTGCAGAGAATGTTTCTAGAAGCCTACTTTGTCCATTTCTTATTGGTTAATAAATTAGTGGTTGTCCTTAGCACATGACAGCTTTTTGATTATTTTATTGTATTTCGTTATTTCCTAGGTAATAGCTTGTGGCTATAAATAGGGGCTTATTTTCTCTTTGTAAATCAGTTTTTGATGTTGAATGAAATTAATAGAGCAACCTCTATTTCTTACAAAATCTTCTTTTACCTTTAGAGATCTTTGATCTTGGTGGTTAGGAGTGACCCCTTTATCAATATTTGTGGTGGTTCGTCCTTTATCAAATATTGTGGTGAGGTCTTTTAAATCTTCGGTTTCCTTTATCTGTAATCGTGGTAGCTAGACCTTTATCGATTATAGTGGTGGGGCGGAGTGTTTCCTTTATCCTTGATTCCGATGGCTTGGCCTTTACGAGTCTTGGTGGTGGATTCTTTACCTATCATTTTTATTTTACTGTCTTGTTTATTGTTCGTTTCATATAAAATCCAGAAAATACCAAAAATAGTCTTCCGCTGTTGTTTTTCGCGTGTTTTACGCATCAAATTTGGTATCAGAGCCAGGTTTAAAAAGGTTTCTTAATCTTTTTGTCCGTTGGGGTATTGTTTGTTTAGATCTCATTTTGATTTAGCCAGATCTGTTTGTTGATTGTTTAGATCTAGTTGTTGCTGATATAGATCTATTAATTTTGTTGAATATAAATGGCTTTTAGAAGAAATATGACATTAGAAGAAGCTCATAATGCTAGGAGAGATAGGCAGATTGAAGATCTACAAGAGGCACTTGGTAGAGTTGTTCATATGTTAGAAGATGGTGGTTTAAGATTTAATAGAGACCATATTGTTGCTAGTGAAAGAGATTCTGAATCTCAAGGTCCTAGTGAAAGATCTGATAGTACACCCAGAAACTCTAGTGATTCTGATGTTCCACAGCCCAGAGAAAGACGAAGGAGACATAAGGTTGATGATACTAAAGATATTAAGATAGATCCGCCAGATTTTGTTGGTTCATCAAACCCAGAAGAATATTTTGAATGGGTTCAGGTTATGGATAGGATTATGGAGATAAAGGGTTACGATGATAAAAAAAAGTTTTAAGGTTTCCATTATTAAGCTTAAAAAGTATGCTTCATCTTGGTATGACAATATGAAATCTGAAAGGGAGTACAAGGGTAAGAGTAAAATCAAGACCTGGTCCAAACTGAACGAAGTTATGCAGAAGAGATTTGTTCCTCAGTTGTACAAGCAAGATCAGTATCTACTGATGAATAATTTGAAGCAAGGTGCTAAAGAAGTTGTGGAGTATATTAGAGAGTTTGAGCAACTGAAGGCAAGAACTGGTGTTAAAGAAACTGAAGAGCATACTATCGCTAGATTCCTTGGTGGGTTAAATGCTAACATTGCTGAGAAGATGGAATTGCAGCCCATCTGGACTTATGAAGGTGCATGCAAACTGGCCCTTCACTAAAGTTACTTCCAGTTCCAGTCAACCAGTTACCAGGCCCAGTGAAACTGTTCAAAAATCCTTCAGAGGAAATGAGAAAGAAACTGGAGGATCAAAAGAACCAGTTGGAAAGAAATGCTTCAAGTGTCATGGCTTTGGTCACTTCCAGGCGCAGTGTCCCAACCAGCGAGCACTAACTGCCAAAGAGATTGAAAGCTTACCAGATGTTGATACTGAAGAAGGTGAACCAGTGTATGATGAAGATGAAGATGAAGAGGCATATGTAGGTGCAGATGTTGGAGAGATGCTGGTAGTCAGAAGAGTGATGCGTACTGATGAAGTTGCAGCTGATACTGCTCAGAGAGAGAATATTTTTCACTCCAGGTGTACTGTTAAAGGCAAGGTGTGTGATCTGATCATTGACGGTGGGAGTTGTGCTAATGCTGCTTCAACTTACATGGTAGAGAAACTGGCACTACCTACAGTTAAGCACCCTCGTCCTTACAAGTTGCAATGGCTCAGTGAAGGATCTGAGGTAAAAGTTAACAGACAAGTTACTATTCCTTTTTCCATTGGATCTATTTATCAGGATAAAATTGTGTGTGATGTTGTTCCTATGGATGATTGCCATATATTACTGGGTAGACCTTGGTTATTTGATAATAATGTTTTTCATAATGGTCGTATAAATTCTTATTCGTTATTTGTAAGTGGGAAGAAGGTCACTTTGACTTCTTTAAAGCCCAATGAATTATTGAAAATTAATAAGAAGGAGCCGCCCAACAAGTCTTTATTTATGACTCAAACTGAAGTAGAAGAAGAGTTAACTGGAGGCTCTCTAGTTATGATGTTACTGGTGCTTGAGCGTACTGAAGAAAAGGAGTTCACTGGAGTCCCCAGTCTCCTGAAGTCTTTACTGAAGGAATTCACTGATGTTTTCCCAGAAGACCTACCTGAAGGTTTGCCACCAGTAAGAGGAATTGAACACCAGATTGACCTGGTTCCAGGTTCAGTTCTTCCAAACAAAGCTGCTTACAGATGTTCGCCTACTGAAGCAAAGGAGTTGCAAAGGCAGGTAGATGAGTTGGTTGCCAAAGGTTATGTCAGAGCAAGCATGAGTTCTTGTTCAGTTCCAGCTCTCCTGGTCCCGAAGAAAGATGGTTCGATGAGAATGTGTGTTGATAGCAGGGCCATAAATAATATAACTATTAAGTATAGATATCCCATTCCCAGATTGGATGATATGCTTGATGAGTTACATGGCTCCAGTGTATTTTCCAAGATTGATCTCAGAAGTGGCTATCACCAGATCAGAATGAAGGATGGAGACGAGTGGAAGACTGCATTCAAAATAAAAAGGAGGCCTTTATGAATGGTTAGTAATGCCTTTTGGTTTATCTAATGCTCCCAGTACTTTCATGAGACTGATGAATGAAGTTCTCAGGTCACTTATTGGTCAGTTTGTTGTTGTTTATTTCGATGATATTCTGGTATATTCAAAATCTGAAGCTGAACATGTTAATCATTTAAGAGATGTGTTTGATTTACTGAGAAGACACCAGTTATATGGTAAACTGGAGAAGTGTGATTTTATGGTAGAGAGTGTAATATTTCTGGGGTATGTTGTTTCAAAAGAAGGAATTTCTATGGATCCTTCAAAGGTAGAAGCCATCAGATCATGGCCAGTTCCGACTACAATCATTGAAGTCAGGAGTTTTCATGGACTGGCATCTTTTTACAGAAGGTTTATCAAGAACTTCTCTACAGTTGTGGCCCCGATCACTGATTGTCTGAAGAAGGGTGTGTTTGACTGGCCTAAGTCAGCCCAGTTGGCTTTTGAGTCACTGAAGGAAAAGCTCAGTTCAGCTCCAGTTCTATCTTTGCCAGATTTTGATCAGTTGTTTGAGTTAGAGTGTGACACCAGTGGAGTAGGTATTGGTGCAGTTCTGGTACAAGCAGGGCGTCCAGTTGCTTATTTCAGTGAAAAGCTCAATGGCTCTAAACTGAATTATAGTACTTATGACAAAGAATTTTATGCAATTATTCGTGCTGTCACTCACTGGTCACATTATCTGAAGCCGAAGCAGTTTGTCTTATTTTCTGACCATGAAGCACTGAAGTTCATTAATGGTCAACACAAGCTTAATGCCAGACATGCAAAATGGGTGGAATTTTTGCAGTCGTATTCTTTTGTTTCTAAGCACAAAGCTGGAGTGGCTAATGTTGTTGCTGATGCACTTTCCAGACGATATTCATTGTTATCAATTCTGGAGGCCAGAGTTCTTGGATTTTCTTTCATCAAAGAATTATATGCTGTTGATCCAGATTTTTCTGACCGCCTCACTAAAGCTCACCAGAAAGGACCGTTTGTTGTTCAGGACGGTTTCTTATTTAAAAATGGAAAGTTGTGCATTCCCAGGGGTTCGATAAGAGATTTACTGATAAGAGAAGCACATGGAGGAGGTTTAGCTGGCCATTTTGGCATTAACAAAACTGGAGAAATCCTCACTGAACACTTCTACTGGCCAAGTCTATTGAAGGATGTCCAGAGCATCATCAGTCGCTGTCCAGCTTGTCACCAGGCGAAGACAACTTTTCATAAAGGGTCGTATACTCCTCTTCCAGTTCCAAGCCAACCATGGGAAGATCTCAGTATAGATTTCATTGTTGCACTGCCCAGAACTCAGAGGGGAAAAGATTCAATAATGGTGGTTGTTGATCGATTTTCGAAAATGGCTCATTTTATTGCTTGTAACACAACCAACGATGCTTCAGCAGTAGCAAATTTGTTCTTTAAAGAGATTGTTAGATTACATGGAATCCCCAAGACAATTGTGTCAGATCGAGATGTGAAGTTTCTGAGTTATTTCTGGAAGACTCTATGGAGATTGATGGGTACTAGATTATTGTTCAGTACGTCTCACCATCCTCAGACTGATGGGCAGACTGAAGTCACGAACAGAACAATTGGCATGTTATTGAGAACACTGGTGAAAAAGACACTGAAGGATTGGGATCTGAAGCTTGCTCATGCTGAGTTTGCTTTCAACAGAGCTCCGAATTATTCGACCAGTAAATCCCCATTTGAAGTTTGTTATGGTGTCAATCCATTGACTCCCATTGATTTAATTCCATTTTCGATTGAACCAAAAGCAAGTATTGAAGCTGAAGCCAGAGCGAAAGAAATCAAGAAAATTCATGAAGAAGTGAAGGCCAGAATAGAGAAAGCAAATGCCAGTTACAAGGCCAGGGCAAACAAGAATAGAAAGCAGCCCAGTTTTGCACCAGGTGATCTTGTGTGGGTGCTTCTGAGAAAAGAAACGTTTCCAGCAAAGAGGAAGAGTAAACTGATGCCCAAAGCTGAAGGTCCGTTCAAGATTCTGGAGTGATATGGCGATAATGCTTACAAGGTTGAGTTACCTGGAGATATGGCAGTTTCAAGCACGTTTAATGTTGGAGATCTGATGCCTTATCTGGAGGATGAGTACCTCGAGGACTTGAGGACAAGTCCCTTTTCAGAGGAGGAGAATGATGCAGAAATATCCTAGTTCACTGAACTGGAGGAAACTGAACTGATAATGCCATCTGAACAAGCCATGTTGATTTTGCCAGCAGTGGCCCATTTCAGACAAGTCTTTTCTGAACCGGTCCAGTCACCAGTAGTAACACTTCTCCAGTGACCAACTCTGGTAATCCACCAGTGAAGTTCTCCACTGAAGCGCTCCAGATGACTGCTCCAGATGACATGCTCCAGATGACACGCTCCAGATAAATGCTCCAGATTTTGTCTCCAGTAGTGGTCCAGATTTTGCCCACCAGTGAAGCACTCCAGTGACCAGCTCCAGAGTTATGTTTCCAGTCTCCAGATAATAAAGTCCCCACTGAAGTCCCATGTCTGTGGACCCAATAAAGAAGAATGACAGCTGTTGAAAGGAAGACGCATGTGACAATGACGTTTCTAACGGTATTGTGGGACCACTTGCAGAGAATGTTTCTAGAAGCCTACTCTGTCCATTTTTTATTGGTTAATAAATTAGTGGCTGTCCTTAGCACATGACAGCTTTTTGATTATTTTATTGTATTTCGTTATTTCCTAGGTAATAGCTTGTGGCTATAAATAGGAGCTTATTTTCTCTTTGTAAATCAGTTTTTGATGTTGAATGAAATTAATAGAGCAGCCTCTATTTCTTACAAAATCTTCTTTTACCTTTAGAGATCTTTGATCTTGGTGGTTAGGAGTGACCCCTTTATCAATATTTGTGGTGGTTCGTCCTTTATCAAATATTGTGGTGAGGTCTTTTAAATCTTCGGTTTCCTTTATCTGTAATCGTGGTGGCTAGACATTTATCGATTATAGTGGTGGGGTGGAGTGTTTCCTTTATCCTTGATTCCGGGGGCTTGGCCTTTACGAGTCTTGGTGGTGGATTCTTTATCTATCATTTTTATTTTATTGTCTTGTTTGTTGTTCGTTTCATATAAAATCTAGAAAATACCAAAAATAGTCTTCCGCTGTTGTTTGTCGCGTGTTTTACGCATCACATATGGTTGGGTTTACGAAGGTTCACACAATTTCAACTGACATATTATTTGGTTGGTTTATCATGATATAGATATAATAATTGCTTCTTTAACTTTGTTTCGAAATATCACTTACCGCTGCAACGCGCAATGGTTACCGACTATTATAGTATACAAAATTAAGATGTAAAACCTATTTATGTATGCATAGGCGGAATATTTATTTTTGCCTCTTACAGCGTACTATCCTGGATTTACGTATCTGTTTAAAATACAAAGATTTACAATGTATAGTAACAATATACATATTATAACATTATTTTTTCTTTAATGAAATAATGTGTTTTTTCTTTTAAGATATCTTACTTAGCACCGTTCAAAATTAAGAAACAACGAGGTTTGTCACCCGGGCGTTGCCCCGGGAACCATTACATGTATCGTGTACGACAGTATGTAAAATTTATAACTTTCTTTCAAAAACATCACGGGGTTGGAAGAACTGAACCTTTTTAAGACTTCTAATTTTATAAAAAAAAATATGACACATAATATCTTTGGTTTACAGTGTTTATACAAAAAATGCAAATAGCATGTAAATTCGTATATATACATAAATTTTATGTTAAATCTCTGTATTGAAAAGAAAACTGAAGTTATGGGGAAAAAAAAGTTAAATTACATAAAGTACTAATATAAATGCAAATTTTGACTAAGAGTGATCTAAATGTTGATTAATAAAAGCTTACCACTAATGTTAGATACTTTGCTGTTATAGTTAATAAAAAGAATTAAATTACATAAACTAATGCAAACTTTGACTGAGGGTGATCCAAATGTTGGTTAAAATAAAATAAGTGCTAATGTTACCTATGATCACATAAGCGGAAATTCCATCCGGACTAAAATTTTATCACATAAGCGGAACCTCCATGCGGGCTAAAATTTTCATGACGTCAGCGGGCACAATATCCGATTCACTCATTTTAGGATATACTAGTTTCTTACCCGGACCCGGACGTTGCCCCGGGAGTAGAATTAATGATAATCTTCTAAGTAGAATCAAGTGGAATGAGAAGTATAATTTTTATTTTCTAAAGAATGGTATGTAAACGTGTTATATCACATACTTAATTTGTTAAGGATCAGAAGTATCACTTGATATATGAATTTTATTAGTAATTAAAAACATAATTCTTAATACTAATAGGAATTTATATACATCGCCTTTTACTAATCTATCCAATTGGATATACATGTCTAGTAAGGTCGGCCCAAAATCTTCAATAGCTTTGTTCTTTAATATAGGCCAACCCAAATGTATAATGAATTTTCGTATAATGTATATTTATTAAAAATTGAATATATCAAAAATAAATATAAACTTCAAACCAAGTGGTTTACAAAACTATGAGCCATATACTTGTCCATAAATATTGTGATACACTATGTATAATATATCTGACATTTGACTTGTCAATATCAAAAGGGTAGGTGTAAAAACGAGAAATAAAAGTTGTTTCTTCTTTTTTTTTTCCTACCTTTCTTTTCTGCAGGAAAGCATTTTCATTCCTATACAGCTCATTTGTGGTAAATTTTGGGAAACGTGTTGTCGTTTCGATAGCTAAAATTGTCGTAACCTACTATTCACAATGGCACAAACGTAATTACTAGCAAACTATTGAGGCGTATATTTGCCTATACAAAAGGAAATCCGATACCGCCTTTCACGTGCCAAACATTTCCTTCATTAAATGTAGCTATATATATGTAACTTATTACTCTTTGACATTTTCTTATACTAATAACTTACCAATAACATATTTTTCCAATATATTAACTTATATATAGTATAAATACTACACTTACAAATCCCACTAAACAAAACATTTGTTAATTCAGTTCTTTATTAATTAATGTTATCTTTAAAATTATTTTAGAATTACATGTTACATAATAGCAAACAATTTTATGCATAGTTTTTTACGATGGTTGTTATATTATGATTCATGCTAAATAATATGATATGTTTATATATTGGTTTTCTTATTTAAAATATTTAATGATATACTAGCTTGTATACTTTGACAAAAATTGATGTTTGAAAAGATGTTATTAAATGTTTAATACAACAATAAAAAATATATATTGTTGGTTATCTATATTCAGTAAAATATATTCGTAACAAATTTTATACGATTTAAACATGATGAAACCGCAGCGAAGCGCGGATGCATCGATCTAGTTTTTATCAAGAATTCCCCTTACAGCTCAATTACCATAGGATGTTGGAAAACTCAAGTCGTTTTGTATAAAAAAATTGTCGTTTCAAACTATTCACCATGGCAAACTAGTAATTTTGGTTGAAAAGTTGGGCTTATACATCACTATACACCTGGCCCACAAAATGTCTTCTTTTGTAGTATGTAAAGGAGCAACGTGACGTTAGGCTTTTAGAAATTAAATTTACATCTACATACAAGAATTTGGTAAATCAATTATTTAAATTTTAATATATATATATACATATAGGTGGGTTATTTTGAGAACCACTAAAAAAAAGAACGCGAGAACCAATCTTAGCCTTTCATTCATCAAGATCAGAATGAGCATGATTATTATTATGAAAAACTTGTCCAGCTCTCTCTTTCTCTCTCCTTTTATTAAATCAAAAGATATCTAATTCATTAAAAATCTTATCTCACAAACCGTACATCGTTAGACGGAAAAAAAAGCATGGGTAGTCTTGAAATTTCGTCCTCTTTCATTAGATATGCAATTCGATATACTTTTGAAGACTTTTTAAATTTCGTTTTTTTTTCCATCACGTTCATCCTACACATGTGTAGGACAAGTAGAAACCACTAAAAGGTTCATCCTACACATGTGTAGGACAAGTGGAAACCACTAAAAGGTTCATCCTACACATGTGTAGGACAAGTGAAAACCACTAAAAGTTCATTTAGTATTTTGTCCTCTTTCATTAGAGTGGTCATCATAAATACTTTCGACGACTTTTTAATTCAGAGGGCGGATGGATACGGTACGGGCGGTAGCCCTTAGTCGAACGGGCGTTGCCCGTTCACGGGGGCTTCGCCCTTCTCGGTAGGCTACCTCGAGACATTTATAAAGGGGCTGGAAGCCGGAAGCATTTGGGAATGGTTTGGATTTGATGGGCGGCGATCCATGAGATGGTGGTGGTTGGATACGGTACGGGCGGTAGCCCTTAGTCGAAACGGGCGTTGCCCGTTCAGGGGGCTTCGCCCTTCTCGGTAGGCTATCTCGAGGCATTTATAAAGGGGTTGGAAGCCGGACGCACTTGGGAATGGTTTGGATTTGATGGGCGGCGATAAATGAGATGGTGGTGGTTGGATACGGTACAGGGAAAGCCCTTAGCCGTACGGGCTCCTCCCGTGTAGGTTAAGTGAAAACCACTAAATGGTTCATCCTACACATGTGTAGGACAAGTGGAAACCACTAAAAGGTTCATCCTACATATGTGTAGGACAAGTGGAAACCACTAAAAGGTTCATCCTACACATGTGTAGGATAAGTAGAAACCACTAAAAGGTTCATCCTACACATGTGTAGGTCATCAAAGAATAATAACTTACACATGTGTAAGATGAACGTGATGGGGAAAAAAAACGAAATTTAAAAAGTCGTCAAAAGTATGTCGAATTGCATCTCTAATGAAAGAGGACGAAATTCTAAGACTACCCATGCTTTTCTTTTCGTCTAATGATTTACGGTTTGTAAGATAAAGGTTTTTTAGTGAATTAGATAGAATTGTATTAATTTAATAAAGTAAGAGAGATAGAAAAAAGAGTGAGCAGACAAAAGTATCCCTCTAGTGTTGAGCGGGGTTTTTTATTTTTAATCTGGTCCATCTATTTTTTTGATCCAAGGGTGTAGAGGGGTTATTGAGTTCTTTTTTTTTTAAAGTTCTCAAATAACCCCTCCTCATGTCTTATATTTCTCTCATCTCTCTCGTCTTGATTATATATATATATATATATATATAATATATATATTTTTTATGCGGTTATCTAAAACAATCATTTAACAAAGTTTTAACTAATATTCTTTATTTTGTAGATATAAGAATAAAGATAAAACAATGTTATATGTAATAATATTTAATAATTATCAATAATGATACCGTTAATAATAAATATTTATAATAGTAATAATTACATAACTTTTAATGTTGAATTGTAAGAACTAAAACAGGATTATATATTTATACGGTTATCTAAAACAATCATTTAACAAAGTTTTAACTAATATTCTTTATTTTGTAGATATAAGAATAAAGATAAAACAATGTTATATGTAATAATATTTAATAATTATCAATAATGATACCGTTAATAATAAATATTTATAATAGTAATAATTACATAACTTTAATCTATCAATAAACTAAAACAGGATTATATATCTCTTAAAACGACATGTGCCACAAGCATCTAATGACACGTGTCATATTTGACTTATATTAATTAAAATTTGTAAAATTATATGGCAATCATAATCTTTATGTATCGGAATATATCTCTTACGTATTGGAATATTAGATAAATATTAAAGTGGTTCCTAATTTATTTAACTATATGATATAACGTAGATTTAAAAAGAGTTTGACATGTCTAAAATTTTATAATAATTTGTTTAAATATAAATAATGTATATGCATGTCTTATATAATTAGTCCAATTTATAATATTTTTTAGACATATTTTATGTCCTTTCAATTAACATTAGATCATCTGTTCTTTCATTTTAGTTTGCTTTGTTATTTTTTTTCAACTTAAATGGGAGTAAAGTATAAAAACATTTGAATAATACATGATTAACAAAAAAAAAAGTGTTTGAAACCAATAACTTGGATATCTAATTAGACTGCATAGATGTTATATCAATCCGTACATCGTACGGGTATTAAGACTAGTATATATATATAGGGAATATTACCTATGGATGTAATTAACTATGACAAAATGTATATGTTATGTAAAAATATCGTAAAATGTTTATGTAATGTAATGAACTTTCAAATCCTGGTTATTGGATGTACCCGGGTATATGTGACAACCATATAATCTGCCACGTGTAAGTTTTTGATTGGTCATGTACATCCAATAATCGGGATTTGAAAGTTTATTACATGACATAAAACATTTTACAAGATCTTTACATAACATAGACATTTGGTTATAGTTAGTTACATCCATAGGTAATAATCTCATATATATATATATATATAAATGTATATATATAATAGATCTTTTTACCCGCACGATGTGCGGCTGTTTTAAACTGTTTGTATATATATATATATATATATCCAACCCAAGTCAGATATTTGACCTTTTTGACTTATTTTTTGTGTATGGTTAAATTTTGAGGTATGATAATTTTGTGCAATTATACTTGAAACTATCATCTTGGGCAATTCGATTCACTTTTCCAACACCAAACAAATCGTTCTAAAAGTTTTTTTTTCGAAAATAAATTTAAAAATAATTGAGTTATCTAAATCCTTACAATCCTCAAACACAAGTAATTATCAATGTGAATTGGATCAATTTTGACAAACAACAAAAGCTTTTTTTCTAAACCTACATGATAAAACAAAGTAAATCAAATGTAATAAAATATATAATTAAAATTTTGTATTAATCAGTACAAGAAAGTTAGTTTTTCGCGACGAAGGCTTTAGGGACGACACAAAAGTCGTCCCCAAAAGCCCGCTAAACGACAAAAAATTCAACGCTTTGACTAAAAAAGTCAAAAAAAAGTTTTGGGGACGACAAAGTCGTGACAAAAGTCGTCGCAAAACAATTTCGACTTTTCTTTTTGAATTATTTTTCTGACAAAATTTGAAAATGTTAGGTCGAAAATCGACCAAGTATAATTTGTTCAGAAATAGCTGAAGCTCAGTGAAGAATACTTGTATAGAATTCTGAGGTCGCTCAGAATTAGTTCACTGAAGCTTCACTTCAGTTCAGATCAACGTATCAGAATACCGTTCAGAATGAAGTCAAAGACTGAAGTCTGAAGAATGAGAATCAGTTCAGATGTGGAGCTCAGAAACTGATTCTACCTGATCGAAGACTGAATCATCTCAGTGTAAAAGTACTTACACACTTTTACACTGATTACGAGGAAGACTTTTTACTTTACATATCTTTACCCGGTTAATAGATTTAACTATTAATTAAAGTACAAGGTAAATTAAAGGTTGGGAATAAGGTTTGATAAGTCATATCAACGACTTATATACATAAACCTTAAAAGTACACATGTAAGGAATTAGCCTTAATTCCTTAAATACTCCCAACCATATTTGTACGATCTGGTCCACGTCATCATGGACTTGGTCTATAAATATAAGTCTTCTCACAACTTGCAAATGGCTTGAAACCTTTGCATTGCAACTTGTGAGATATACTCTAAGTAATCCTTACGAGTATTTCCAAGTCATTAGATCACTTGTATTTCTAGGTTGTTTAGATATTTACACTTGGGTGTTTATTTTTGTTCCGCAACAACCTTTGTATTTGTTTATATATCAATAAATCAAATACCTTGAAAAATACATTGTGTCTCAATGCTACATACTTGATCTATACATATTATTTATATAGTTTCAGCTCTTATTGTTTCTTGCATTTACTTTCAGTATCTTTATTGTATTGTTCATCCATATCTGGATCGTATTCTGAACTGGTCTTCTTCCAGTTAGAACTACTTGCCAGTCAGGTATTAAACCATCTATATTTGGGACTTACAATTGGTATCAGAGCAGCAAGGTTGAATTATATCAATTCATTAACCTTTGATCTGCAAAGATGGTTGACCAAATGTTCAATACAGGCCCTGACCCTAATGCTAATGCTAATGCCAATGCAAATGCTAATACTACTCCACCCCCTATCATCAACAATAATATACCATCGCATAATGTGCACGTACACTTTCCAAATAATCCTGTTCCCAAGTTTGATGGGAACAGTGAAAACTTTCAAACATGGAAAACATGCATGCTAAAATATATTGCTGGTGTTGAAAGACATTTGACCGATATTCTCAAAGAAGGACCCTTTGTCCCCTTGAATGCCTCCACTGTTGTCAGAAATGCCGATGGGACTCCTAGGGTTTCACCCAAGGAGAAGGAATATTGGTCTGAAGAAGATCATAGGCTGGTAGACCTTGATAGCAAGCTGCAAAATATGATCTTGTATGCTGTTCCTGAAACTCTTATGCCCACCCTTGTTTTACTTGAAAATTCAAAATTAATGTGGGAGGAACTCATGACACAATTTGAAGGCACCAATGAGACAATTGTCACAAGAAAAGTTGCTTTGAATAAAAGATATGAGTCTTTTTTTGCTATCCCTGGTGAAACTTTAACACAAACATACATCAGATTCACTAATCTGGTAAATCAATTGAAAGCACTGGGTGTAACTAAAGACAAAGAAATTTTGTTGGAAAAATTTTGTGACATTTTACCTTCTAAATGGGAAAACTTGATCTTGGTTTTAAGACAAGGAAATACCTTGCACAGTCACACTCTAGCTTCCCTATATGGAGCCTTCAGGTACACTGAAGAGAACAAGGCTGAGAGAGCTGTGGCTGAGCAAGATGCCAAAAATCATGCTTCTACCAGTTCAGTCATGGTTCATAATTCTGAACCACATGGGACTACTCTACTATCTTCTGAGAGTGATCATTCTGACTCGATGAAGAAGATGGTCTCTGAAATGTTAAAAACTGGTATTTCTGGTAATGTAACTCATAGTTGTGATGAGGATGACAATGATGATCTGGTTGCCATGCTGGCTAAAACGTTCAATCGTTTTAAGGCCAAATCTAATCGATCTGGCAAACCATTTGCTTCCAGCGCTTCTATTGATAAGTCTAATCTTGAATGCTTTAAGTGTGGCAAGAAAGGACATTTCATGAAGGAATGCAGATCTAGTCAGCCTTCATCATCACAATCTGCCCCTAATCATTCTATTTTTCAGAAACCTGATGACAGCTATAAGGCTAAGTACAAGAAGCTGAAAGCCCAAATAGCTCTCATGGCTCAAAACAACTCAAGCAATAATAGTTGTATGATTTCCAAGACTGAAAAATGGGAGGAATCTGATGAATCGTCTGATGATGAAGAAGAAGTAAGGGATATGTGTTTCATGGTACGTGAAGATCAAGGTCATCTGGTCAAATCTGATGTTGAATCTGGTCGTTGGGTGGATATAGTCATGAAAAAGGTTAGTGAATTTGGATTTGAAAGTGATGAGGAACAAAAACTGGACCTTTTGGTTCTTTTAGAGGCTGACATCTCATTTGTCGAAACTGTGCGTTCAGAAAGCTTAAAAATGTTTGAAAATAATACTTCTGAACTGAACGCTAGTCAGGCCAGACTAAAAGAACTGAAAGATGTTCATTTGGCTTTAAAAAGTTATCAGTCTATGGTTGCCACTTTAGAGTTGGAAAAAAAAGAATTAAAAACCATCCTTGAAAAAGAACAAGCAATAATTAAATCTTGGATGAAAGCACCAAGGCCAGATGCTGCAATTAAAAATACTTTTGCAACTCAAAGAACAACATATGAATCTGGTGATCTTCATTTGGCATCTATAATCACTGATTTAGATGCACTTCCAAAGGAAATAAAACCTGAAATCATTTTTCCTAAAGTTGGCAAGCAGAAAACTCTAACTGATAAGGCCCAGGAACAATCTGAGGGTAAATTTGAAACAGCTCAGACAACTGTTTCAGAAAGGAAGGCTAAAACCAAAAAGCCATCCCCTCAGACTTCATCTAAGGTTCCAAAAGGCCTAAAGAAGAAGAAAAATATCTCCCCATCTGAGCCCTCTACCTCAGATTCAGGGATATGGTGTTGTGAATAATGGACAAGTCAAATTCACACGTGTTGCATATGTGAACGGTTTGAAATATAACCTGATCAGTGTCAGTCAACTATGTGATGATGGCTTCAAGGTATTATTTGATATTTCACAAGGCACCATATTCAACAGGGATGGAAAGGTAGTTTTGATTGCACCAAGAAAAGGAAACATTTATATCATTGATATGAATAGTTCACCCACTGAACAATGTTTCTACACAAAGGCAGATGAAGACACAAATTGGCTGTGGCACAAGAGATTATCCCATCTGAACTTCAAAAATATTAATAAGTTGTCAAGAAAACAACTTGTTGATGGGATACCCTCAATGTCTTTCAACAAAGACAAGCCATGTCCAGGTTGTGAAATGGGTAAGCAGAAAAGAGCTTCATTCAAGACAAAACAAAGTTTTAGTATAACTGAACCTCTTCACATGCTTCACATGGACCTCTTTGGACCAGTGAATGTTCAGACAAGAGCAGGAAAGAAGTATACCCTTTTTGTTGTTGATGAATATTCAAGATATTGCTGGGTAATTTTCCTCGGATCCAAGAGTGAAGCTGCTGCTGAAATCATTGCTCTCATCAAACAAATTGAACTCAAGCATAAGCGAAAATTTTGTCAGCTCAGAAGTGACAATGGCACCGAATTCAGAAATGTCACTCTGGAGTCCTTCTGCACTGAAACTGGCATATCTCAGAACTTCTCCTCATCCCACACACCAGAGCAGAATGGTGTTGTAGAAAGAAAGAATCGTACGCTGATTGAAGTTGCTAGAAGTATGCTGAATGAATCTGGTCTTCCCAAGAATTTCTGGGCTGAAGCTGTTGCAACTGCTTGTTACACTCAGAACAGATCTGTTTATATCAAAAGACACAAGAAGACAGCCTATGAAGTACTCAGAAATAGAAAGCCTAATATTGGATATTTCCATGTATTTGGATGTCCAGTATATATTCTGAATGATTCCAGTCAGCTTGGAAAATTTGATGCAAAAGCTGATGAAGGGTACTTCCTAGGATATTCATCAATTCGCAAGGCCTTTAGAGTCTTTAACAAGAGGCTTGAAAAGGTTGATGAGTCAATTCATGTTACCTTTGATGAATCTAATTCTGCAATCTTTAAGAATTCCATTCCTGTACCACCCTCAGAAAGTCCAATAAGTTTGGTGATTCTGATCCTATTGCTGAATCTGATCAGTCACCTAAACCTGCTTCTGAACATTTCAGTTCAGAACCAAGAATAATCAAATCTAGCAACATTCCATTTTATCCTCCAGTCAGTTTTAAACTACCTTTTGAACTGACTATTGGATCAGATGTACATGCTGCTTCCCCTTAGATATCAGGCTCTACTGAATTACCCCAATCTGAACAATTTCATGATGCAAATCATGATCTGCAGGAGGAAGATGATGAGACTGAGGTAGTCTTTTCTGAAGCACCTCCTGAAGTATCTCAGAGGAGTTCTTGCACTGATATCATTATTCATCCTGGTCATTACACTAAGTGGACAAGAGCACATCCAATCGAGCAAATCATTGGGGATTCCACTAGTGGGGTTCAGACCAGAAGAGCCACAAGCGATCAATGCTTAAATGTCAGCTTCTTATCTCTAATAGAACCAAAGAATATTGACGAGGCTATGAACGATCCTAGCTGGATTGAAGCCATGCAAGATGAGCTCAATCAGTTTAAGAGGAAAGATGTTTGGGAACTTGTTCCTTGTCCCAGTAATCTAAAGAAAGAACCAATTGGGACAAGATGGGTCTTCAGAAACAAGATGGACGAAGATGGTCACGTGATTCGAAACAAGGCAAGACTTGTTGCAAAGGGTTACTCACAAGAAGAAGGAGTAGACTTTGATGAAACTTTTGCACCAGTTGCTAGACTAGAAGCTATCAGAATCTTCTTAGCTTTTGCAGCTCATCATGAGTTCAAAGTCTATCAGTTGGATGTCAAAAGTGCATTCTTGAATGGTGAATTGGAAAACGTTGTGTATGTGCATCAACCACCAGGGTTCATAAATGAAGAAAGACCTCATTGGGTGTACATACTGAATAAACCTTTATATGGTCTGAGACAAGCACCTAGAGCCTGGTATGATACTCTTACTAAACATCTTCTGAAAAATGGTTTTAAAAGGGGTGCAATAGATAATACTTTATTCATATTTCATGATAAAAATGATATCTTACTTGTACAAGTTTATGTTGATGATATTGTGTTTGGTTCTACAAATAACAAAATGTGTGAACAGTTTTCTAAAATAATGTCATCTGAGTATGAAATGAGTATGATGGGCGAACTGACATATTTTCTAGGTCTTCAAGTGAAACAAACCAGTGATGGTATTTTTATAAATCAAGAAAAATATGTCAGAGACTTATTAAAGAAATATCAATTTGATTCAGTCTCATCAAAAGATACTCCTATTTCTGCACCATTAACTTTGGACTCAGATCCTAATGGAAAACCAGTGGATCCCACAAAATTTTGTGGTATGGTGGGATCCCTCATGTACTTAACTGCTAGTAGACCTGATATAATGTTTGCAACATGCCTTTGTGCAAGATTTCAGTCTGATCCCAGAGAAGCACACGCAAATGCTGTGAAAAGGATTTTTAGATACCTTAAAGGTGTCCCCAGACTTGGTCTTTGGTATGCCAAAGGCTCAAGTCTAGATCTAATGGGTTATTCAGATTCTGATCATGCAGGTTGTAAGATAGATAGGAAAAGTACCACAGGTGGTTGTCATTTCCTAGGTGGCAAATTGGTTAGTTGGACAAGTAAGAAGCAGACTGCAGTATCACTCTCCACAGCTGAAGCTGAATACATTTTTGCAGCCAGTTGCTGCGTTCAGATTTTGTGGATGAAGAACCAACTAACTGATTATGGTGTTAAGTATACAAAAACTCCTATATTTTGTTATAACACCAGTGCCATTGCCATCTCTCACAATCCTGTCATGCACTCCAAAACCAAGCACATCGACCTCAGGTACCATTTTATCAGAGATCATATTATTAAAGGTGACATTGAACTTCATTTCATTCCCACTGATAAACAACTCGCTGATGTTTTTACAAAACCCTTGGATGTCAAAACGTTTAAACATCTCATCAGTGAGTTAGGTATGCTAAATCCTGTATAGCATCACCTCAGGGGGAAGTGTCAAATATTTTTATGTTTAAAAGAGTTTTTCTCTAAGGGGGAACTTTGCTCTCAGAAAAATATTTTGTCTGAAATGCTTCAGAATTTCTGAAATGTTTTCAGATTAATTGTGTAAACTGAGATGGTTCAGATCTCGTGATTCTGATCATGCTCAGATCTTGTATAATGTTTCTAAAATGAGTCTGTCCTTCATAATGTATTTTGGATACATGGTCGTTGTGTGAACACGTGAAGGTTAATGTTTAACGTTTGATTAATGATGTTTTGGCAGACGTGGCACACAAGTTGCACCGTAAAAGGAAAGTAATGATCACTTTTTCTTGAAAGTGTTGAAATGTTTTGTGAAAATGTGGGGTCATAGCCGTCATTGCATTAAATGCGGACGTGTACCAAAAAATTATTTTCGGACTTCAAACCCGATCAAAACTGATTTCATTTTAATAATATTTCATTTTTGGGTTTGAATTTCAAAATCATTTTATTTTATTTATTTATTTACTTAAATTAGTGTTATATTAAATATAAAAGAAATATTAATTGTGAAATTAAATTTAGGCCCACGTGGATAAGCGGAACAAAATAAACGAACACAATACGAGTTAAAATAGACATTCATATATACATTCATACGTTCATTTGTCATACATTATCGATTAATCATATAACAAACAAGTTTAAAGACCCGATAAGCTCATTCAAGCAATGACGAACACACATGTCCCAATATGGGCCCATATGAGATAACAAACGAGTGTAAAGGCCCAATAAGCTCACATCATATAACAAACAGGTTTAAAGACCCGATAAGCCCATTCAAACGAATGACGAACACACATGGTCCAATATGGGCCCATATGAGATAACAAACGAGTGTAAAGGCTCAATAAGCTCACATCATATAACAAACAGGTTTAAAGAACCGATAAGCCCATTCAAACGAATGACGAACACACATGGCCCAATATGGGCCCATATGAGATAACAAACGAGTGTAAAGGCCCAATAAGCTCACATCATATAACAAACAGCTTTAAAGACCCGATAAGCCCATTCAAACAAATGACGAACACACATGGCCCAATATGGGCCCATATGAGATAACAAACGAGTGTAAAGGCCCAATAAGCTCACATCATATAACAAACAGGTTTAAAGAACCGATAAGCCCATTCAAACAAATGACGAACACACATGGCCCAATATGGGCCCATATGAGATAACAAACGAGTGTAAAGGCCCAATAAGCTCACATCATATAACAAACAGGTTTAAAGACCCGATAAGCCCATTCAAACGAATGACGAACACACATGGTCCAATATGGGCCCATATGAGATAACAAACGAGTGTAAAGGCTCAATAAGCTCACATCATATAACAAACAAGTTTAATGAACCGATAAGCCCATTCAAACGAATGACGAACACACATGGCCCAATATGGGCCCATATGAGATAACAAACGAGTGTAAAGGCCCAATAAGCTCACATCATATAACAAACAGCTTTAAAGACCCGATAAGCCCATTCAAACAAATGACGAACACACATGGCCCAATATGGGCCCATATGAGATAACAAACGAGTGTAAAGGCCCAATAAGCTCACATCATATAACAAACAGGTTTAAAGAACCGATAAGCCCATTTAAACGAATGACGAACACACATGGCCCAATATGGGCCCATATGAGATAACAAACGAGTGTAAAGGCCCAATAAGCTCACATCATATAACAAATAGGTTTAAAGACCCGATAAGCCCATTCAAACGAATGACGAACACACATGGCCCAATATGGGCCCATATGAGATAACAAACGAGTGTAAAGGCCCAATAAGCTCACATCATATAACAAACAAGTTTAAAGGCCTTATCGCACCACATGAGATACCAAATTAGCTTAAATAAATAATAAAAAGAATTAATATATATTACTTTTGAAGTCCGGTTAACCACAATTAACTACAATCACATAACAGTGTTTAGCTTTTATAATATTATTTTTAAATAATCTGTTGAACCACTTTTTATTCTTCGTATCGTAATTTTTTAGTTTATGATACGCTTTTATAATGTACGTTTATCTTTACGTATGTATCATCGATCTTACATATAATTGCAAGTTTTACGTATCGTTATGTTTCCGGGCAACGACCGGGTTCGAAAAACTAGTTTATCATATAACAAGTTTAATAATAATATTTAAAAAAATAATAAAAAAACTATAGAATAATACATTTACTATTATTTTTAATTTATTATAATAAATTAATAGTATCTTAATAATAAAAATAATTAAAAAAATGTGATATTTGGTTTGGGGACGACAAAGTCGTCACAAATGTCGTCGCAGATCTCCAAAAATTTTGATTACCCGCCATAAATCAGATCTGATTAATACTCCCCCCAAAACCCTTTCTTCTTTGGCCGCCACTTCTCTCTCCCACCTAACAAATCAACCTCCACAATCAACCACCACAATCAACCACCACGCTCCACCACCACAATCCACCACCTACCTTCCTCACCGCCGTCCTTAGCTCCTTCCCCCCGCTTTCTACGCTGTCGCGGCCACCACCTAACAAATCAACCTCCAGGTTTGTTTTTTATATTTATTTTATTTAATGTAATTAATCTTTTTATTTTGTAATCGGTTTTAGATTTTCGTTTCTTCACAGCCACCACCACGTCGCCGTTCATCTCCGGTCTCCATTGTCGCCACCGTTCACCACCGTTGCCGCCATTCACTGCCGTTCTTTCTCCCTTTCTTGTAAGTGCTATCATACTCAGATTTAATTTCAAATATATATGTATATATATATATACATTAATTTCAGAATAATATATATATGTATAAATATATTTTTTCTTTAATTTCAGGTCTAGTTAATTAATATATTTTAATTAATTTCAGATTTAGTTTTTTTAATTTCAGAATTAATTTCAGATTTAGTTAATAAATATATATTTAATTTCGGAATTAATTAATATATTTAGTTCAATAAATATATATTTAATTTAATTTCAGAATTAATTAATATATTTTTTTTAATTTCAGATTTAATTATATATATATATATTTTAATTCATTATATATATATATATATATATATATATTAAAATTTATATTTTCTTTAATTTAAAATCATATTATTATTTATATATATATATTTGTATATTTGATATATATATATTTATTTAATTAATTTCAGTTAATTTCAGATTTAGTTATTAATATATATTTTATTTAATTTCAGAATTAATTAATTTATATGTATTTTTTTAAATTTCAGAATTGATAATTCTTTCTGCCTTCTTTCTCCGCTTATAATTCTCTCCATCGGCGGTAAGCTTTCTATGTCTATGTATATATGTATGCATGTATGTATGTGTAATTCTCCCTCGTTTTATACCGTAGGTCACCCGTCCGAAATTAATTTAGTAGAAATTAATTTCGGATAGTCCCCAGTTTGGGACTGCTTTTTGAATGTTTTGTCTCATCTAGGATATGGATGCGTATAATTGATTTACTATTTAAGGAAAATTCGGCAAACATTTTCCCTTTCCTCCCACGAATATGTGTTTTCCATGCACATATTTGGGGAGGTAAGGGGAAATGCTGCCGAATTTTCTTCAATAGTAAATCAGTTATATGTATCCATATATGAGGCAAAACATTCAAAGAGTGGGTTAGGACGACCACCCTGAGACAAACCGATCACCATGAACCACTCGTTATCCCTTAGTTTTGATATATGATGTGTATGCTTTTAATCTGCTATATGATTTTGAATGTTATATAATTGTGATGAACACAACCATTCTAATGTCGATCGATAAGAGTTGGACTACTTTAGACCGTAGGTCCGATGAATTTTGGTCTGGTCTTTCTGCATTCATCGAGAGGTGTAAAGACCACATGACTAACGATGGTTTATGTCGATGCCCATGTGAAAGATGTGAAAACCTTGAATGGCTATCACTTCAAGAAATACAATTGCACATGCATAATCATGGTTTTAGCGAACGTTACCCTATATGGAAGTTTCACGGTGAACCAGTCGTCCTTCCAATAGAACATTCCATTCCTCAAACGAGAGGACAATTGCATGATTTTCTCGCCGATGTTCGCCAGGAGACGCATGACTATGAACACACCACGCGTACCGATGACCCAATGAACACAACACAAGCACCGAGTACAAATGACGAACTTACTGAGCTGCTCAAACTTGCTGATTTGGAGCTATACCCTGGTAATAACTGGATATCTTCGTTGGAATTTTTGGCCAAGTTGAATCACCTGAAGGCAACTAGTAAATGGACGAATACATCATTTGATGGATTGCTTTCGTTGCTTAAATTTTCTATGCCCAAACAGAATACAATCCCCACGTCACACTATGAAGCTAAGGAGATATTGGACAAAGTTGGGTTAGGATACCAAAACATCGACGTGTAACACCCAACATTTAAAAATACGGATTTCCAAAAACTTTTCACCTAACGGTGTTAAAGAATGCGGAATAACGTTTTAAAAGTCCAAACCATAAAATCCAGTTTGGTTTGTTCATAAAATAGAAGGTGTTACTCGTCACATCATCAAAATAGTATAAATGGAAATGCTACGGTTGCCCAACATAAAACAACCGTATACAAGTCATATCAAAACATAATAGTCATAACGAAATCAAATGTCTAAAAGGAGCAGCAACTATGGGTAACTAATAGCATCTTCAAGTATTCTACCCATGCCTCACTCATTATCCATCAACACACTTCTAGCTTGCTAAACCCGAGGGAACAACATATTTCAAAAAACAAGTATTAGCTAACGAATTAGCTAAGTAATATAACACTAGGTTAATAAAATGTTTGTCCAATTAAAACTTGGTAAAGCAGCTTTTCATATTAAAGACACATTTCGTATATCATCACATACATATCATAGCATCAACATCTTTTATGGTAGGATTAACCATCCTAAATGTGCCTAATCATCATTTCATCATCACATATCATCACATTAGGTGTGACATAAGTCACGCATATCATATAAGGTGTAAGTTTGTGTGTAGGCGGTCATAAGACCTAACGGGAACCTCACACCCGACTAGATGGATGAGCCATATGGCGGTCCATCAAGTATCGTTAAGGAATGGGAAGCCACTCCAGGAGTAGTCCGTATGTTCAAGACATTGGTGGGTAATCACTCCACCCGGAGATACTCTAACCACGTAATTACGTTGCAAGGAGCCACCCAAGCAACAACATATACGCACCCACCCGGCTAAGGTGAATACGGGTTAAGCTTAACACTTCATCATATATACGAGCTCGATTTCATCACATATAGTTTAGGTGACAAAGTTACCTAAACATAACATATAATCATCTTTTACGTTTGGGCCCTTAAACGTGCACGTGTCATGGCAACTTAATAAGTCTAGTGAACTAGATGAACAAGCCATGTAATCATGCACACTTCACATATCATCAACATATATCACATTTCAATTCATCTCAAGGCATTACATAGCATTTCATAGCATATCATTACATCTCATATCATTGCATAACATTTCATATCATAGGGACTGCATTTCAGGCCTCAATAGTCATGTACATAGCCCATATCACCTCCCGTGTAACCCCGAATACCCATTAGCAATCAAGATAACATTTGGGAAGTTATTATATGAAAACCATGTTTTTGTTGAACCCTCAGCGTGTCAAAGTAGTGTATCTTACCTCGAAGTAGCACGCAATAAAGGATAGCTAAGTTACCGAACAAAGCAACAACTCTCGTCTACCTATGATTAGTAAACGGCCATTAATACGCTAGTCATTAAGACCATAATCTGGAATTACATATTTAAGGACACACTCTAAGTTTCAGAAGTAAGCTATGTGTCAAAACGAGGTTACGGTTCAAAACAATATCATTTGCTGAAAACAGGTGAGTTGCGCCGCAACATAGAGTTGCGCCGCAGCTCAAGTCATTCGTTGCGCCGCAATGCTTCTCATTGCGCCGCAACTTATCATTCTGGAAACCAGTTGCGCCGCAACTAGTCCCGATTCTGCACAAGTTTTGATCGATTACAACCCAAACCAGATCCAAACGACCCCAAACCATATGAACAACTTTTGTACCTCAAAATCCATCATATTAAGACCATAATGATGCAATAAAATCTTTGATTAATCCATACTTGATTTGCATCACAATAATAAACGTTTTAGGTTACCGAATCGACAAAACAGACGATTTTCAATCGATTAACACACCCTATGGTCCAGATCTGATATGACACTTATAATGACTCCATTATATCATAAAAATATCAGTAACAACAAGATTATACCTTCCGGGATCCCCAACACACCAATAGATTGCAATAACGGTTACCGGGTAACCCGAAATCAACGATTCTAGCAACGAAAAGCATATAATCGATCAAGACCAGGTATGAACGAATTGAATAGATGGAAATGACCAAAAAATCAGTAATGATTGCAATCTATACCTTGAAGATGATTAGAAGATCGAAATATAAGCCCTAGATCTCTCCGAATCAACCCGAAATCGATGGAATTGAACAAGGAATTGAATGTGGCACAAGAGGGCGGCTAGGGTTCAAAGAGAAGATTAATTTTCTGTAATTAGGGGCAAATGAGTTGATACAAAACCCTTAATCCCGTTTTTAGGTTTCCACATATGTCAAAACTAGTCCATGAACTTCCATAGAGCTCATATTTAGCTCAAAACTCCTACTGGGTATACTTACAACTCACTAAACGCTTCAAGCACCTCTAAGGCATATAAATACACCTTAAACACCTTAATACATCCATCATTAAGACATTCAAGCCTCTCACATCAAGCATATTAATAACATATAATCATTAAATCTCCTAGAGACTTAACAGACACGAAGTGTTGACTTAACGACTCAAGTCAACCGTTAATTATAAAGTTTGGGATGTTACACATCGACGTTTGCAAGAACGACTGTTGTATATTTTGGGGCGATCACCTAGGAGATGAAGTTTTTTGGAAATGTTCTAAAAGTAGATGGATAGATAAAAACTCTACGGGGACGAAAGTTGCACACAAGGTGATGCGTTACTTTCCGTTGACTCTTCGGTTGAAGCGTTTGTATCACTCAAGACACACTGCAAAAGATATGACTTGGCATGCGACTGGACAGTGTACGGAAGTTGGTAAGATGCATTACCCGGTGGATGGTACAACATGGAAAGACTTCGACAAAAGGTATCCAGATTTTGCCAGTGAACCTAGAAATGTCAGATTAGGGTTGGCTGCTGATGGTTTTAATCCATTTGGAAACATGAGTGTATCTTATAGCATGTGGCCGGTCATATTGACGACATACAATATGCCTCCCTGGCTGTGTATGAAAGAGTCTACATTTATGCTAACGTTGTTAATTCCTGGCCCTAAATCACCTGGGAAGGACATGGATATTTTTTTGAGGCCATTGGTGGAAGAATTGAAAAGTCTATGGTCTTGCGGAGTCAAAACACGTGACGCCGCTACAAACACTACCTTCACAATGCGTGCTATGCTTTTATGGACCATCAATGATTTCCCTGCTCGTAGTAGTTTGTCTGGTTGGAGTGGCCAAGGTTACTTAGCATGCCTTACATGTGCTGAGGATACTCCATCGTGTTGTGTCCA
Source organism: Erigeron breviscapus (assembly GCA_034093135.1). Classification (NCBI taxonomy): domain Eukaryota; kingdom Viridiplantae; phylum Streptophyta; class Magnoliopsida; order Asterales; family Asteraceae; genus Erigeron; species Erigeron breviscapus. The sequence continues at coordinate 78,862,774 of CM067172.1, read as the reverse complement.
TGGGAAAACCGCTTATGTAGGTCATAGAATGTATCTAAAGGTGGACCATGCATGGAGGCAAAGCCTCTCATTCGATGGCAAGATCGAGACCCGGCCTCCTCCCAAAAAGAAAACAAGGAAAACTATCTTAGCACAAGTTAATAAGTTGCCGCATCATCCTCCGGGGAAACATCCTCTTTTCGGGGGTAAGAAGAGAAAACGTGATCCAAAGATTGAATTGAATTGGAGTAAGCGTTCTATTTTCTTCAAGAGTTCGAGCTTGAATATTGGCCTTTTCTTGAGCTAAAACATAATTTGGATGTCATGCATATCGAGAAAAATGTTTGTGAGAGTTTGTTGAATACTTTGTTAATGCACAAGGAAAAATCAAAAGACACTAATAAGGCAAGGATGGTGTTGAAAGATTGGGGCATTCGCAAAGAGTTGTGGCTCATAAAAACCAAGGATGGTAAGGTCTTGAAGCCTCATCCCAAATACTCCTTCTCAGTTCAGGACAGAAATCTTTTTTGTCAATTCATTAAGGGAGTCAGGTTACCTGATGGTTTTGGCTCAAACTTCAGAAACAAAGTAACCGACAATGATAGCAAGTTAACAGGGCTCAAGTCTCATGACCATCATATAATGATGCAACGGTTGCTTCCAGTCGGTGTTCGAGCGTATTTAGACTCAACCATCTCAACACTTATAATTGAGCTTTGCATGTTCTTTAAGCAACTTTATGCTTGAAGCTTGATGACATCAGACATGGAAAAAGCTCAAGCTAAGTTGATCAAAACTTTATGTTCTCTTGAGCAAATATTTCCTCTGTCGTTTTTTGACATAATGATTCATTTGGTTATGCATTTTCCCGAAGAGGCCATTCAAGGTGGGCCTGTTTACATGAGGTGGATGTATCCATTTGAAAGGTACATGAAAAAGTTGAAGAATTATGTCAGGAACAAAGCTAGACCTGAAGGTTCTATTGCGGAGGGGTATGTTGCAGACGAAGCCAACACTTTCTGTTCAAGATATCTAAACCATGTACAAACAAGATTTAATCGGCCTGAGAGAAATGAGGATGCTCCAACCCCCAGACGTGAGTTTTATGTCTTTAATTCAGTATGTACACCTATCAGTAAAGGTGTAGATAAAGAGTTGGATCACACACTTCAGGCGAAGATAGATTGGTTTGTACTTAACAACAGTTCCGAGATCGACGAATACAAGAAGTAAGTGTATTTTCTTATGTCGATGTCCTTTCGTATACCTTATAATTTCGATAATTATACTAATTCCTTGTACATATGTAGTGAATTTACCAATGAAATGCCGGCTGGGACTAATTTACAAACAAGTTTTCCCTCCTGGTTTAAGCAAAAGGTAAATACATAAACACATGCAATTTTTTTCTTCTAAAATAACAATATATTATTAAATCTAATTGTTTGATCAAATAATCGCACTATGGTTCAACCAAAAGTGTAAAAGGGTTTGGGTGTTTTGTTGGTGATTCCCTTCCGGTCAGAGGGCCGTAGGCCGCTTTACGCCTGTAGCTGTTGCTTCTAGCCGATTATGAGGCTGAGGGTTTATGTGTTGTGATTAGTGTTTTAGAAGTCGAATGTATTGATCCTGATGTATGGTACCTCCTCTCTTTATATAGAGGGTAAAGCCTTGGGGAGGAAGATATGAATTTAGGGTAAATCCCTTCCTCTTTTCGTGATATCTTCTAAGTATGGAAGATATATCTTAGGACTCTTAAACCGCGTCCTTGTTTATAGGAGTGTTTGATTTCATTCCCTTTTCGGGAGGTCGGATAAGCATGGAAAGAATTCATGTGTATCCGTTTATTATTTATGATTATCTTTGGGAGCTCCGGAATTGCGGAGGTATACATCGTAGCTTCGGCTACGGACATATTCGCTCAGTACAGTATGTTGGTACTTTCGCTGCTTACGAAGGGTCCTTCGTATCCAGTCTTTTATACGGAGGTAAAGTTCCGTATATGGTATATCATCAAGCCCCCCAGTTTGATGGGAGAGTCTATCTGTAGAGTATCGCATTAGACTTCATAAATAATCCAATAGGAAAGATAAATAAATAAATAATAGCGTACCTTTATAACCGAAGCTCCAAAGGTCCTTAGTTTTTCGATGCTTCGTTATTATTCCGAAACTCTTTTTTAAGGGTAAAATTGTCATTTTACCGTGCCGCGTATGTATCCCATCAGAAATTAATTCGAGCGCGCTTATCCCAAGAAAGAAAACTGATCGACGTTTGGTAAATTGTGCGCCAGTTTTCAAACCATCCATTTTGTCTCTTATTTATTCTTTGACGGCTTCGAAGAGTCTTCTCTTTCACTCCCTACTCTCTTTTCTTCATTATTATCAAAAAATATCCGCTCCCCCCCCTTTCAGTCTTCTCCATACTATGGATCGTAATCATTTTCGTGTTATTAGTACCACGTATTCAGAGATGGCCGAGGAAGATGTCGCATGGTTCCGCCGGTGCTTTTGCCGCCCTAAAGATCCTGAAATTAGGGTTCCGGGATGATCGGAATCGATTCTAGATGCGCCGACTGGATTCATAGGTATGTATACCGCTCCCTTTTCTGGTGGCAATCTTAGGTTCCCTTTGTCCCCTTGGTTATTAGGGTTACTTGATTACTACAATCTGTATTTATCTTTGGTGCACCCCTTAGCGATTACTATGATAATGTCGTTTATCGTTATTTGTCGTGCTTATGAGATAGAGCCATCGATGAGTGTGTTTCGGTATTTCTTCAAACTGGGTATTCGTGTTGGTTGGGTTATGGTTGAGGAGAGGCCTGGTAGGTTGTTTTTTGATATTGGTGATTCTGATATGTTGAACTGGAGAGTAGGGTTTTTGTTTTTCAGTGAAGAGTACGTTCATCTGCTGTTTAGGTTTTTTTTGAATATGGATAGGTTGGTGTCGTGTATGTCTTTTGAGGATAATGTGCATGATTGGGTTACTCTTGATAATCCATTGGTCCATCAGGTGCGTAGGTCTCCTTTTGAGTTGGTTACCTATCCCTCTGTGATTTTGTATCATTGTGGCATTACGATGTTATGGGAGGGTTCTCCTGATGAGTCGGTCTTGATATGGTGTTGTGAAGGTATCATTCTTGTTGCTACCTTTTTCTGATTTTTCTTCATATTTGTTTTCATCTCATTTTTTTTTCTTTTACGTTGCATTTGTAGAGTTGACTCTTAGAGAGGCTGTGACCATGAATCCTCGAGGCATGGTTGTTGGTAGAAGGCCTCTACCTTCTTCTGATGATGAGGATGGGGAGCGTCCCCTTTTTGCTGGTGTTGCTGTTCTGGGCCTCCTCCGAAAAGGCAGAGGATGGTGGGTGGTCCATCCGGTGCGGCGGATCCTATGGCTGCAAGCCCTTCTGTCATTATTCTTGATTCTTCTCCGGTAAGGGATGAAGTTGCTGCTGCTGCACCGGTTTCTAATGCTGAACAGGGTATGTATGCTTTCCATTGATTTTTTTCCTTATGTCTTTATAAATCTGATGTGTGTGTATTTCCTTCTTTTGGCCGGCACTTTTGAACTTGGGCGTAGGCCTGGAAAAGAGCCTGTTGAATAAACTGGAGCTACTACAACTGGTAAGTGGCTTTAGATTCTGTACATTTTTCTTCAACTGCTGTTTTCCCCTTTTATATTTATTACCGATTCTCTTCATGTTTTAGGGATTCCTTTTCAGAGTGAAGTTGCTGCTGCTGCACCGGTTTCTAATGCTGAACAGGGTATGTATGCTTTCCATTGATTTTTTTCCTTATGTCTTTATAAATCTGATGTGTGTGTATTTCCTTCTTTTGGCCGGCACTTTTGAACTTGGGCGTAGGCCTGGAAAAGAGCCTGTTGAATAAACTGGAGCTACTACAACTGGTAAGTGGCTTTAGATTCTGTACATTTTTCTTCAACTGCTGTTTTCCCCTTTTATATTTATTACCGATTCTCTTCATGTTTTAGGGATTCCTTTTCAGAGTGAATTGCCTGCTCCACAGCTTTGCCGAATTAGTTTGGATATGCTGGTTCCTGGCCACTTAAGAAATATGTTGGATACCATGCCGGCTCAAAGGCTTGCTGAGATGACCAATCAGACTCTTTTTGCTGTTGGTATGATTGGTTCGGCTAGCAGTGCTAGAGTGCACTTTCTGGAAGAGGACCTACGGAGGCATAGGGCAAAGTTGTCCTCTTTAAGGGCATCCCAGTCTGGCGTCGATGATGCTTCTTTAGTGAATTCCCTGCGGAGGGAGCTTCCTGATGCCCAGGAGGCTCTGTCCCTGGCTACACAAAGTTTGGATGCTGCTCATGAGCGGATTGCCACTCTCACTGCTGCCGGACCATCTGCGGTAATCAACAACTTGGAAGAGAGGATTGCTTCGAGGGAGTTGGAGTTGGAGAATAGAAGAAACTCCATGCGTCAGGTTATTTCTGGTGTTATTCCTCATGTTTTTCGTATGTTGATGGCGAGTCCTGAGTTTGATCAGAGCCTTGATGAATTGATCGAGGCTAACCGGGCTGATTCGAGAGCCTTATTACTTTTTCGTATGGAGAGACGTGGGCAGGTTGTGTTGAGGGGGAATAGGGAGAGGCTTCTTGGTACCGAGGAGAGGATCATTGCTGCTGAAGAGGCTTAAGGAATGTTTCTTTTCCTTATATCCAGCAGATTTCTTCAAATCCCGAAGCTTCGGTGGCTGATCTTTATAATGTTAGGCCTCAGGGAATGTGAACTGTTGATCCTTTGTACTCTGTACATATATTTTTTGATGCCTTAGGCATTCATTGGGTTATGAATGACTTGCTCTTGTATGTTCTTTGCTGTTTCTTGATGTTATTATTTGCTCATTATCTCTGTTTCTGCCGTTATTGCTTCGCTATACTTCAGAGCTTATCATTCTGCATTCTTCCGTAGAGAAGTAATATCTTTTGTTTTTGTTATGCTTATACATTCTTAAAAGAGTGTCTTATGCATTTATGCTTATGCACTTCAATCATAAGGAAGGAGTGACTTATGCATTTTATTCATGGGTTATTACCTCATGAATGTGTTGAAAAGTCTTATGGGCGTCCCCTTGACTATTCAAAAGTAAAAAAAATTTATGCGCATTTAGAAAATTATTACGATCGTTTTATATAATTTTTTGGGAGCTTGTAAGTACATGGCAGGAGGAAGTTACTGTAGGAATCCGTCTGCCCAAGACACATATTAAATTGACGTGGCTAGTACGTGATGATCCAAGTCAGGTCATACCCAATAACAAGCTAGACAAACACCAATGATATTTATTTATATGATATGATCTTTAAATAAATATCAATACTTGAAGTATTTAGAAAGTGAGTTTCTAAATAATTGCACTTGAGATATATAAATAAATTATATGGATGATTTATTTTGAGAGAAATGTGAATAAGTTTATTTGGCAAAATAAACACTTGTGTGTGTTGTGTATAATATGTAATATGTTACATAAGATATGTAACAAGTTATGTTGCAATTTTATCTACAAAATGTACAAGTAAATGGGTTTATAAAATTTGCCACAAAATGTTTGTTACACCTCATGTGAGGCCGCCCCCCCCCATGTGCTTTTGAAGATGTTTTGTTCAATATATAACACTTGTAGTCTTGCATGACTTACAACACACACACCACTAAGTTTGCATCCTTTCTTACATGCAAAAGTAAGCATTTTCTCTCATTCTCAACTAGCCTTTTTCTTGTTTTTTCTCTTGCTATTTTCGGCCAAAAAGGGAAAAAGAAAAGGAAGACTTTTCAAGTTTAATTCCTAGCTTATTTTGGGGTGTTTGTTGGATGCTTGGGGTATACAAGCTTGAGGTTCTTCTAGTTTGAAGACTTGCCATTTGAAGACATCATATTCTTCATTTTCTACATTACTAGCTTGGAAGAAAGGTAGTTCTCTAAAACACCCTATGGTTGTTGTTTTGTATGTATGTTATTCATATACATGGATCCTTATTGTTTGGGTTTTCTTTTATAAGTTAAACTTTGGTTTTAACTATATACACATATTGAAAGGTTCAATTTTTCCGCTGCGTTTTAATATTATAAGGATAATATTGCTTTGATAAAAACCCAAAAATCCCAACAATTACAATTTCTTTGTATTGTTCCTAGCTGCTACTTTTATGATGCCCTATTTGCTCCGTTAGTTTGGCTTATCCCAGGGGCAAATTATGCTCCAACCGGTCTTAATGCCTATCAAAGTCTTTAGTATGTGGGTTTCTTTTTCCCTTGTTGTTCCGTGTGGTTCTGGCCTTTCTTCTGTGAAGGATCCTTCTTCTGCGATTTCCAATTGTCCCCTGGGTCCTTTCTGAACTATTCTTCTGTTGCGTTTGTACCACGGTACGGAGCTCTTTCCCTTTATATCTTTAGTAAATGAAGAGAGTATTGTTTGCATCCCCATGTGAGATTTGTAATGTACGCAACCATGTATTGTTGATGCTATCATATGGAATTTCTTCATTCCTTCTCTGCCCAAGAGCATGTCATAAGGCGAGTATGCTTTTATCATGATTGTCAGGATCTTTGCTGTTCTCCGCCAGGGGTATCCTCCGATAGTGGCGTCCAACCATATTTCTCCCAACGGGCGGATGCGTTCACTGGCGAATCCTACCACTTTCGTCTCCAGTGGCTTGATTGTTTCTCGGAGTTTCTTTGGCAGTCGGAGGAAACTTTTCTCGTAGATTATGTCTCGCCCGCTTCCTGTATCTACCTGCGTATTCTTAAGGCATACACTGCCTATATTTACTTTTATTAGCACTGGGTCTGTCGATACCTTGTCATCCAGTTCACCGAAGTGATAGTGTTGTGGCCCTTTCTGGATTATGGTGTTCGACAGTATCCTCCTCCGGTTGTCTCCTGGCTCTGCTTCGTCGAAGCTTGGCCTGCTCCTTTTTACCAGGTGCGCTAATTTGTTTTCTCTGGCCGCGCTGTCTATCTGCCTTAATAACTCCCTGCAGTAATCTGTATTATGCCCATATCCGTTGTGGAAACAACAGAATTTGTCTAAGTTTCTGGTTCCCCTTCCGGACAACGGTAGTGGTCTGACGAATATTTTTGCTACTTCTTCTGATGACAATATCTCTGACGGGGTTTTCCGGAGATTGCCTATTGTTCTTTTGTAGCTATTTGTCCTACTGCATGTGGGAGGGAACTCATCAGTTGCTACATCCTTCATTGTCTCAGTTTGCTTCTCATTATGTTTTATCATGGACTTCCATTTAGCCATAGCTTTTTCGGCTATTTCTTCTGCACTCATCCACTCGTGGAATTTCTCCATCAGCTCCAGGTAGTTTCTTGGCTTGCCAAGGCACAGATGTCATATTAGTTCTCTTGACCGGAGACCATGTATGGCTCCGGATATCCTTTCTTCTTCTGATATACGTACCAAGTTTCGAGTGCTGTCCCCATATCGTTTCAAAAAATCTTCTGCCTCCTCATCCTCTTCCTGTTTGATGTCATGTGCCAATAGATGGGAGCCAAACTCTTCCTTCAGTTTGGATTTGAAGTCTTTGACACCGTGTATACTTTCCTCGGGTAAGCTTTCGAGCCACCCCCTTGTCTTTCCGTGTAAGAGGTAGAGGATGACGTGGCAAGTCGCTGGACTACTCCGTCCTTCCACCTTGGCTGTTTCGTCGACACTCCTCAGGAATTCTTTGACATCGGAGGTGCCGTCATACCAAGGTAGGTCTTGGATTTCCAGTATCTTCACCGGAGGCACATGTTAGCGTAAATCTTTGGTGAATTGCGCACATGACCCCTTGTATTTAGGTTCTAGTTCCTTTTGTTCAACCTTATCTTTTTTGACTCCGGTTGTTGAGCTTGCCTTAAGATACTGTGGGGTTGCGATATTGTATGGGTAATACCATGATGCCTGCATATGCCCTGGGTAGCTTCCACCGAAGCATGGTGTCCCCATGTACTGGACATACGGTCCTCCGTAGGGATAAAGATATCCTCCGGAGTAGTACGGTGGATATGCACTCAATGCTTGGTATGTCCCTAGCCCAGGCGCTGTCTGCACAACATCCGACGCAGTCATCCCAACTGGGGTTCCCTGATAGATCGGGTACGGTGGGTATAATGGCATCGGGCTTTTTACTGTCCTGAAGTCATCTTTGTTTTTGCTTCCTGTCTCCTTCTTCTTGTTCAGATCTCTTTCGGCCAGCTGCTGGCCGATTTTATCTGTTGCTGTTGGGTTGCTTTCTTGCATCTTGGATCTGATTTATGTCTTCTTTGCGCTCGTGGACTACTGGTGACTGGCTATCTTGTGCCGTGCACCCAGGGGGCGACGCAGTACCTTCCTCTGGATCCGGAGTTGTATCTTCTTCGACGTTACTCTCCCTTATGTCGAGATCACCGTCTGTTGCTTTGCTCAGTGCCATTATTTGGCAGGTCGATCGACCTGCTGCCTGGTCGTCTGGTAACTTTTGGCCTGCTCCGGTTTTTTGTTCTTCCGGAGGGCTGCTTTCTTCAACAGGGAGAGTTTTGTCATTACTCGCCTCATAGTTATGGGCAGTGTCTGACTTTTGTTGTTCCGGAAAGGAATTAGGGTTTGACATAATGCTTTTTTGATCGTGGCTGGATTCGATTTTTGGGAGTAAGGGTCCCACGGATGGCGCCAATTTGTTTGATCAAATAATCGCACTATGGTTCAATCGAAGGTGTGAAAGGGTTTGGGTGTTTTGTTGGCGATTCCCTTCCGGTCAGAGGGTCGTAGGACGCTTTATGCCTGTAGCTGTTGCTTCTAGCCGATTATGAGGCTGAAGGTTTATGTGTTGTGATTAGGGTTTTAGAAGTCGAATGTATTGATCCTGATGTATGGTACCTCCTCTCTTTATATAGAGGGTAAAGCCTTGGGGAGGAAGATAGGAATTTAGGGTAAATCCCTTCCTCTTTTCGTGATATCTTCTAAGTATGGAAGATATATCTTAGGACTCTTAAACCGCGTCCTTGTTTATAGGAGTGTTTGATTTCATTCCCTTTTCGGGAGGTCGGATAAGCATGGAATGAATTCATGTGTATCCGTTTATAATTTATGATTATCTTTGGGAGCTCCGGAATTGTGGAGGTATACATCGTAGCTTCGGCTACGGAGATATTCACTCAGTACAGTATGTTGGTACTTTCGCTGCTTACGAAGGGTCCTTCGTATCCAATCTTTTATACGAAGGTAAAGCTCCGTATATGGTATATCATCACTATTCTTGCACAACCTTATCATTTTCATAGATCAAACGTATGCATGTAGATGGTGATTCTCGTTGTAGTGCCGAGTTACTTGCTTTGGCGAATGGACCATGCCATGTATACTCTTATACCGCTTGCATAGTTAACGGTGTGAGGTTTGTGGTTAATAGTCGAGATCTACGACGAACAACTCAGAACAGTGGAATTTCAACAACCGATGATGACGGAAGACCGTATTATGGCGTGTTGGAAGAAATTCTAGAGCTATGTTATATAGGAGGCCACAAGGTTGCTTTGTTTCGATGTAAATGTTACCAAACCGACAAACAAGATTTAGTTACCAAGGATAACATAACGAGTATCCGTTCTCGATATGAATGGTTCAAAGAAGACCCATTCCTTCTTGCAACACAGGCAAATCAAGTATTTTACCTTGATGACCCTGTTAAAAGAAGAGGTGAATCAGGCAAATATTGGAAGGTCATCCAAGAAGTTAATCATCGAAAAATATGGGATCGAGATATCAATGTGGGAGATAGTGAAGTGGATCTTTTACATGGCAGCAATTCCTCTGATATTTTATTGTCTGCTAACTTGGATGATTTGACTCCTACTGGGTTGAGTAGAGGAGTAGAACCAATGGAAGTTGAGTCTACTTCTACCATAGAAGATGAAGATGTAGATGCCGAGTCATACTACACAGACAACGACACAGACGACGACACAAACAATGAACGCGACTCACATGTTAAAATTTGTGATGAATCTGATTGATCTTGCATTGTAATTTGTTAAAACAGTTTATTCTAATGCATAATATTTTATTGACTTTTTTATTTCTTTCTCAGTTTCGGCTGTCTTTCTATTATGTATTAAATGTAAACTTAAATTTTTAGTATTATTTGTACATAAACAATAATGTCTGTTCTCCTATTATGTTTGTATACTTGTATTTTTGTTTACAGATGTCAACGGGGGCGGTGTTACCTAGCTCTCATGGGGGCGATTGTGGAGGTGATCCCCCTGGAGGTGGTGATCAGTTGCAGCCAGCATCCGGCTGTGCAGCTAGCGGTATGACGAACTTTTGAATTATTTTCTATTTTGATTACCTTAAACCCTAAACCCTAAACCCTAAACCCTAAACCCTAAACCCTAAACCCTAAACCCTAAACCCTAAACCCTAAACCCTAAACCCTAAACCCTAAACCCTAAACCCTAAACGTTTAAGGTTTAGGGTTTAGAATAATTTTATATTTTTGGTTTATTTAATTTTTTGTATTTTTTGATTTGTGCACTTGATTTTGTAGGGGAAGCTAGGAAAACGAAAGAGAACTAAGAATCTGAGTTTGAAGGTTGCTTGGAATAAGAACTCGAAGAACCCTTGAAGAGAGATTTCGAGGAAGGCGATAGAGGGACTTACGTCGCTGTCAGTGACAACAGCGACAATTTCAATTCTCTGGCTGGGACGATTATCTCTAAGATCCCTTACTACTACTCCTTCTGGAGAGATGTGCCAAAGGAGCATACTTGCACCATCTTCGATGAGCTTCAGGTTAATTGTTTTTAGTTCTTGTATTTGTGAACATATATAGTAGTCTCTAACTGTTCTCATATCTTGCAGAATTTCTATGACGTGGCGCCCCATATTGAAGGGAAGTCGGGCGAGATTGTTAAAGCAGGGCTTGAATTGCACTTTGGGAACATTTATAAAAATCAGAAGTGGAGGTTTGGCAAGAAACACTTTGAGGACCGAGGGGGGGTAACCAATGCAGAGGCGCTTATGGAATTGCCTCCTAAAGATGTACCAATTGAGGATTGGAAAAAGTTTGTGCGTTATAGGTGTTCGGACGAGTTCCAGAAACGCTCCAAAGCAAACAAGGATTGCAGGAAGGCACAGGAGATCAAAGTGCGCAATGGAAGAAGGAATCTCGCCCAGTATCGCTATGAGCATGTAAGTTTTATATTTATAGTATCGTTGCGACATAGTATATAGCACTAACCTTATGTTCATTGCGTGTGTTTATAGCGTGGTAAAAGTGCCATCGACATGTACAAAGAGTTGAGGACTAAGGAAGGAGTCTTCACAGAGAGTAAAGCTGCCAAATTGCATGTAAGTAATCGTATATATTATTTAAAGTAATTTTTTTTATAACATTTGCATATATATATAACATGGATTATTGTTTGTGTTGTAATCATGTAGGCTGATATGGTCACGAAGAGAAAAGACCCCAGTTACCAGACGTCGAGTGATGATGATATTGTGCAGGAGGTGCTGGGGGAGCGTCGTGGTTGGACTCGGGCAGTAGGGCAGAAGCTACCTCGGTCTATATTTTCAAAAGGTTCGTCTTCCTTTAATGAACCAAAGTACACACAGCTAGATGTGCAACGGATGCTTGAGGAGTATACTGCCCCGCTTTGGAGCAAGCTTGCCATGACCCCCCCTCCCCTCCCCGTTATGAAGCATGTAGACCCCCAAGAGAAAGGAAAGGAGAACGAGAACGAGAACCATGTTGTTGATGTCGATGATGAGGATGATGAGGATGACGAGGAACATGATGATGACGTGTGATTGGTTCATGTGTAACTTCAAACTTTAATCAACTCTTGCTACTTTTTTTTATTTTGGTATGTCTTTTGCTACATTTTGGTATGCTACTTGGTATGTAATAACTTAGGTATGTGACGTTTGGTATGCTACTTCGTATGTAATAACTTAGGTATGTATGTGACGTTTGGTATGCTACTTGGTAACTTAGGAATGTGAAGGTTGATCACTTTGGTAGTTTGGTATGAAAAGTTTTGGCCGTATTTGATAACTTAGGTAGATTGTTGATGATGATTGATGTTGTTGTTCGTTTAGGTAGATTGTTGATGATGTTTGTTGTTGTTGTTGGTTGTTGAGTAGGCTAGAAACAGGTTTTATAAACAGGTTCTGTTTCCGGAAAATGCCTAGAAAAATTGGGTGAAAATCGAAAAAGCAGCGAAATGCTGCCCATTTTTTTTTATTAGTGACGACTTTTGTGACGACAAAGTCGTCCCCAAAAGCCTTTTACGACATTTTTTATATTTATTTTTTTTTGAAGAAAATGATTTGGGGACGACGTAGGCGTCACTAAATATAGTCGCAAAATCTATTTAGGGACGACAATTACGTCGCTAAAGTCGTCACTAAAATATTTTTAAAAAAGAAATGAAAAGTAAATGCAATTTATTTAGTGACGACAAATGCGTCACTAAAGTCGTCGCTAATTTTTTTTGAATTTCTTTTTCATTTTCTTTTTATAATTGTAGGACCCACTTGAAGTCGTCGCTAAATATCGTCGCTAATCACTTTCGGAGACGAAGCTTTAGGGACCATGTCTTGTCGTCACAAAAGTCGTCGCTAAAGGCTTTGGGGACGACATTAGTGACCTTTAGTCGTCCCCAAAACCCGAATTTCTTGTAGTGAATGGTGTTCCCATGAGTACTTTAAAACAAAAGAAAGAACTATAACAATTCACTCCTATAAATGTAGAAAGTGAGAAAGTTTAAAACCTTATCAATGAACCACCAATCCATTGGCTAAAAAATGTATAATTTGTAAATCAAATAAAGAAGATAAAAAATACTTTTTGCATAGACTAAACAAATAATAATAAGTAATTACATTGATTTACTATAAGAAATTACCTTTGATATGAACCACAAGAAAAATGGAAATAAAAGGGATGTGTTATAATATGGAGAGAAGAGTTGGGAGAGAAAGAGTGAAAATTCTATTAATAAGGGATTACAATAAAGCCTTGTATTTATAGGCTATAAAAGAATGTTCTAGAGACTCTAATATGGAAGGTGAATATCCACCATAATATAATTTCACAATACTCCCCCTTGGATGTTCACCGATTTATTATACGCCATCGTGTTTGCCGCCTCATTAAAACCTTACCAAGAAAAACCCAGTGGGATAAAAACTCGGTGAAGGGAAAAAGAGTACATCGCGTATAATACTCCCCCTCATTTGAATATCCGTCTTCAAAATATCGAATGTTGATCTCGTATATAAATGACTCCATATCCTACCAAATTATTGCTCGATCAGGTTTGATGAAGATTGGTTGTGTCACCGTCTTGTCGAACATATTTTAAGATTGAATCTATCATTGTTTGAGCTTGATCTACACCACACTATATTCAAATGATACCGTTGAACATTACTTGCTAGTCTTGAGGCCACATTCTTCTTGGGTGTCTTCATTATTGATCTTTGACCATGACCATCTTCATAGTTAGATGATATAGTTGTTAATGAGTGTTTGATCTCCATGGAATCTTGTAGTATCATCACTTGTGAAAAACTAGATTATTCGTGACTGTGCTTCTAGCATCAACATATCCAATCATCTTTGCAAATGAACTATTTTGATCAAATAATCTCATATCTCATGTATCGAAGTATGTCTTCAGTTTCATCCAGCGATAGCTTGTTGATTCGGAGCCATTTATTGCTAACACATTTATAGAATGATGTAATATCGGGGATATGCAGTACTATCATTAGTACTGATACAATACATCAACATCCCATTTGCGGTTCGAAAACCGATAATAGCTTAATGAGTAAGCTTGCCAATATTGAAGCTCTTTCACCTTTCGTCAATATACTTTCATAAATAGACAAAAGTCTCATTCAATTTATGCTCGATTTTTCGAGATAATACAACACTAAGTTGTAGTATATCCATCTCTTCATGAGATTCGGTTATATGAATTTTGACATCCATTCATTAATTATCTATATATTAATCTCCCCCTTGGATGTCCAACTTGAAATATTATGCCTCGTTAAAATCTTACTAGGTAAACCTAATGGGACAAAGCTTAGTGAATGAAAAAGAGCACATGATGTCAATACGCAATTGATGATATTACATGCGGGCAATTGTGCCATACACATATCTTGTTTGGCCATATAATGACATAATAATCTCAAAACCAATTTTGTTCATAAGAACCATTCATACATATGTTGATCATCAGAAATATGATTCATGCTCCAAGCATTTTATATCTATGTGAAACTTTAAGCCATTTGTGGGCTCTAATGTTTTTTTTTTTTTTTTTTTTTTTTTTTTTTTTTTTTTTTTTTTTTTTTTTTTTTTTTTTTTTTTTTTTTTTTTTTTTTTTTTTTTTTTTTTTTTTTTTTTTTTTTTTTTTTTTTTTTTTTTTTTTTTTTTTTTTTTTTTTTTTTTTTTTTTTTTTTTTTTTTTTTTTTTTTTTTTTTTTTTTTTTTTTTTTTTTTTTTTTTTTTTTTTTTTTTTTTTTTTTTTTTTTTTTTTTTTTTTTTTTTTTTTTTTTTTTTTTTTTTTTTTTTTTTTTTTTTTTTTTTTTTTTTTTTTTTTTTTTTTTTTTTTTTTTTTTTTTTTTTTTTTTTTTTTTTTTTTTTTTTTTTTTTTTTTTTTTTTTTTTTTTTTTTTTTTTTTTTTTTTTTTTTTTTTTTTTTTTTTTTTTTTTTTTTTTTTTTTTTTTTTTTTTTTTTTTTTTTTTTTTTTTTTTTTTTTTTTTTTTTTTTTTTTTTTTTTTTTTTTTTTTTTTTTTTTTTTTTTTTTTTTTTTTTTTTTTTTTTTTTTTTTTTTTTTTTTTTTTTTTTTTTTTTTTTTTTTTTTTTTTTTTTTTTTTTTTTTTTTTTTTTTTTTTTTTTTTTTTTTTTTTTTTTTTTTTTTTTTTTTTTTTTTTTTTTTTTTTTTTTTTTTTTTTTTTTTTTTTTTTTTTTTTTTTTTTTTTTTTTTTTTTTTTTTTTTTTTTTTTTTTTTTTTTTTTTTTTTTTTTTTTTTTTTTTTTTTTTTTTTTTTTTTTTTTTTTTTTTTTTTTTTTTTTTTTTTTTTTTTTTTTTTTTTTTTTTTTTTTTTTTTTTTTTTTTTTTTTTTTTTTTTTTTTTTTTTTTTTTTTTTTTTTTTTTTTTTTTTTTTTTTTTTTTTTTTTTTTTTTTTTTTTTTTTTTTTTTTTTTTTTTTTTTTTTTTTTTTTTTTTTTTTTTTTTTTTTTTTTTTTTTTTTTTTTTTTTTTTTTTTTTTTTTTTTTTTTTTTTTTTTTTTTTTTTTTTTTTTTTTTTTTTTTTTTTTTTTTTTTTTTTTTTTTTTTTTTTTTTTTTTTTTTTTTTTTTTTTTTTTTTTTTTTTTTTTTTTTTTTTTTTTTTTTTTTTTTTTTTTTTTTTTTTTTTTTTTTTTTTTTTTTTTTTTTTTTTTTTTTTTTTTTTTTTTTTTTTTTTTTTTTTTTTTTTTTTTTTTTTTTTTTTTTTTTTTTTTTTTTTTTTTTTTTTTTTTTTTTTTTTTTTTTTTTTTTTTTTTTTTTTTTTTTTTTTTTTTTTTTTTTTTTTTTTTTTTTTTTTTTTTTTTTTTTTTTTTTTTTTTTTTTTTTTTTTTTTTTTTTTTTTTTTTTTTTTTTTTTTTTTTTTTTTTTTTTTTTTTTTTTTTTTTTTTTTTTTTTTTTTTTTTTTTTTTTTTTTTTTTTTTTTTTTTTTTTTTTTTTTTTTTTTTTTTTTTTTTTTTTTTTTTTTTTTTTTTTTTTTTTTTTTTTTTTTTTTTTTTTTTTTTTTTTTTTTTTTTTTTTTGTCTCTTTAAGACACATGTCTGGGTCTTTTTTTTTTTACCTCGATATGACCATCACAATTATTGCTCCTTTTATTTTCGAGGTTTTTATTTGGAATCGATACCCTTTTGTGTGTGTGCCATAGAATCATATAAGTCATCATGTTGAGATACGATCAATTTGGAGCATTGAAATTAGTGTATATGACTATTTGATTTTGTAAGTCAATTGTCAAACTCAAGTGAATCAATCACCATATGAACCTTATGTTCATGTTCTTTCGTAAGCTCACACAATAATCATTCTAAATTGTTTATTCACTCCTCCTGAATGAATTCCTATTTTGAAATACATCTTTTTGCATTGTTACAGGATATATACCATATCCAAGATAACGGGGAGGAAGTATTTTATCTTGTTGGCATGATGCAAGCTCATATTGTGTAATAACTTTGCCCAGACCATAATCATTTAATTTGTAACAGACGCTTAATAAGCGCTTTATGATTCATCACCATTTGCGAATGTTCACAATCTTATTAGCTAAGCCATTATTGAAGCAACGTCATGTTGCTCTATTCATGATATATGACCATTTAGACGATGCATCGCTTTTGAATAACTAAATGTGTTAGAAATTCAAAATAGTGCTTAGTTGTATTTGAAAATAGTGTATTTTATGTAAATATTGTTAGGTTGAGGGGGAGCTTTTGTAATATACTTAGAGTATAAATACCCCTCAAACCTTTCTTCCTTGTAACTTTGGAACACACATTTGTAAATCAATCAACCAGACTTCCCACATTCTCACACCTTTCTCTCTCTAAAACACACACACACACACACTAACACACACACTTTCCACCATTGATAATCAATCAACCAGACTTTCCACATTCTCACACCTTTCTCTCTCTAAAACACACACACACACTAACACACACACTTTCCACCATTGATGATTATCAACTTCCGCACATTAAACACGAATTAAATAGCTTCTAACAAGTGGTATCAGAGCAAAACAACAATCTGTTGACGATCCAGAACAAATTTCATGCAGATTGATGCTAATTTTGTTCAAAATTGAATTCGTGTTCTTCATCTGTAACCGTTTTTTAACTGCTACTGTTCTTCAACAATTAAACCTCAATTTTCACTCAATTTTCCTGTTTTTGTTCACAGATACATTCTAAATCACCTCTAAAAACATCCTGTTAAGTTTCAGAATCCAATTCACAGTATTAATCAAAATCCAAATTTTCTGGAAAGTTGATGAGATTTTGAATTATCAGTTTGAATTGATTTATGCAATGGATTTGTTTCTAGGGTTGTGCGCGATCGAATTTTAAGTGTTTCTGGGTTTGAATCGAGTTATAACACTCAAAATTGAGTGAATTATAGGCAAATTAGTGAAACATTAGATTTCTGGTGTTCTTACTGGATATCATTCAAAACGATCTAAGACGATCTTCTACAAGATCGTCCTAGTGTTTCTTTGCTTTGGTATTAAGACGATCTTCTCTTCAAGATCGTTCTAAGTTCCAATTTTCTAAGACGATCTTCTAAGTTCCAAATTCCCAAAACGATCTTCACAAGATCGTTCTACCATTTTTACTTAAAATTTTTCTCAAACAAAATTTTCTAAGACGATCTTCACATAAGATCGTCCTACCATTTTTACTTAAAATTTTTTTCTCAAACAAAATTTTCTAAGACGATCTTCACATAAGATCGTCCTACCATTTTTACTTAAAATTTTTTTCTCAAACAAAATTTTCTAAGACGATCTTCACATAAGATCGTCCTACCATTTTTACTTAAAATTTTTTTCTCAAACAAAATTTTCTAAGACGATCTTCTCTTCAAGATCGTTCTAAGTTCCAATTTTCTAAGACGATCTTCTAAGTTCCAAATTCCCAAAACGATCTTCACAAGATCGTTTCATTAGTACTTAGAAAATTTTCATCCAATTTTTAAGACGATCTTCTCTTCAAGATCGTTCTAAGTTCCAATTTTCTAAGACGATCTTCTCTTCAAGATCGTTCTAAGTTCCAATTTTCTAAGACGATCTTCTAAGTTCCAAATTTACAAAACGATCTTCTCAAGATCTTCTAAGTTCCAAATTTACAAAACGATCTTCTCAAGATCGTTTCATTTTTTAATCAAAAACAACAAAAATTAATACAAAATCATTGTTTATTCATTTCAGATGTCAACAATGAAGTTTTCAGAGCTTGAGATCAGAAAGAATTTCTTAGCCAAACAACAAAAGATGAAACCATGGCTATTCGGGGATATTGATGCTGATTCTGAAGATCTCACATGCTTAATGACATCAACAACAAATCTTTCACCGAATACTTCACAAACAACAACTGAGGTACAATTCATCTCCACAGACGATTACTTGTCTGTCCAACCATCTGCTGATACTTTGACAAAGCAAAATCTTTCTTTGAAAAATAATCTGAAAATGGCTAAACAAGAGTTTGATAAACTTAATGAAGATTTTTCAGAACTCTCAATAGCTCATGAAGCTCTCAAAGTGAATTATGATTCTTTAAAAGAAATGCATTTGTCAAGTAACAGTTCTCAGGTTGTTTCACCCAATGCTCAATTGACCAACAAATGTCAAGACCTTGAAAAAACTGTTCATTCACTCAAGCAAACCATTGAAACTTTAAAGCTTGAGAAAGACAATGAATGGTTAAGAGCAAATGCAAGACAAGCTGATGTTGAGTTTCTCACCAATAAAATGAAAGATTTTAGACCCAACTGTGAAAAACATGAAAGACAGATTTCTGATCTAAACAGTACTTGTTTTCTCAAAGGAGTTGAAATTGAAACTCTTCAAAAACAAGTTGAGGATTTGAAAACAAACATTTTGTTCTATCAAGAAAAACTCTATAAAGTTGAACAAAATCCTCTTCTGAATTTCACTGCTTATTACAACAAGTCAAAGATAGATAGATCAGAACTTCTTCTTGGTTTGGGTTATGAGAATCCAACACATTTAGAAAAAATCAAGAAGGAAGAAATTGGTCCACTTTATGATGGGAATTGTCTCAGATTTGGCATGATTCAAGAGTTCATCAGACCATCTGAGGATGACTTTGAGTCAGATGATGTTGAAAGACAAAAACCAAACAGTTTTCAAATTGATTATGTTGCTATTAATGATACATACAAGAAAACTCATAAAAGATACATCTAATGGTATAACTAGTTATAAAGATCAATATGGATGGTTCACTGTTACAAATCAAAAGAAACAGAATAACAAATCTTCCACCAAGAAAACACAAAATAAGAATATGTTTTTATCTCCTCGAACTAATTCCAAGATTTTATCTGAAACAGGAGAGAAGACATTAGCTAGTACCCATAAGTGGATTCCTAAATCATCAGTCAGAAGAAATGGGATGGCTAATGATTACAAGAAGGAAGTTCCTGGTAAGAAAATTAATTCAACATTGAGTAATCTAGCCAAACCATGGTCAATAAGAAATTCTAAATCTTCTGCTATGATTTCCAAACCTTTGATTGTTGCTTCTGATGGGATTGTGATGAATCTTACGAATAAACCTCTTGTTCGAAAACCTCATCTGATACTTTGACAAAGCAAAATCTTTCTTTGAAAAATAATCTGAAAATGGCTAAACAAGAGTTTGATAAACTTAATGAAGATTTTTCAGAACTCTCAATAGCTCATGAAGCTCTCAAAGTGAATTATGATTCTTTAAAAGAAATGCATTTGTCAAGTAACAGTTCTCAGGTTGTTTCACCCAATGCTCAATTGACCAACAAATGTCAAGACCTTGAAAAAACTGTTCATTCACTCAAGCAAACCATTGAAACTTTAAAGCTTGAGAAAGACAATGAATGGTTAAGAGCAAATGCAAGACAAGCTGATGTTGAGTTTCTCACCAATAAAATGAAAGATTTTAGACCCAACTGTGAAAAACATGAAAGACAGATTTCTGATCTAAACAGTACTTGTTTTCTCAAAGGAGTTGAAATTGAAACTCTTCAAAAACAAGTTGAGGATTTGAAAACAAACATTTTGTTCTATCAAGAAAAACTCTATAAAGTTGAACAAAATCCTCTTCTGAATTTCACTGCTTATTACAACAAGTCAAAGATAGATAGATCAGAACTTCTTCTTGGTTTGGGTTATGAGAATCCAACACATTTAGAAAAAATCAAGAAGGAAGAAATTGGTCCACTTTATGATGGGAATTGTCTCAGATTTGGCATGATTCAAGAGTTCATCAGACCATCTGAGGATGACTTTGAGTCAGATGATGTTGAAAGACAAAAACCAAACAGTTTTCAAATTGATTATGTTGCTATTAATGATACATACAAGAAAACTCATAAAAGATCCATCTATGAGTTAGAAGAAATAGACAGCATTTCAATTCCTGAAAATGAGTCTCAAAAAGATTGTTTAAAACCAAATTCAGAAAGATTTTACATTCCAACTACCATATTGGAAAAGGAAATTGATGGTTTAAAACAAAAAATTGAGTCTCAACAACAAGTCATTGAACATCTGAAAACTCAAAATCATTCTCCAAAGGTAAGTGAGACCAAACCAAGTCAAATGATGCATGATCTAACTTCTGTTGATTGCTCTACTCCAGTCAAAGGGAGTAAGAATTTTAAAGATATGCAGGCTGATAGCATCTCACCTGAAGAGATTCATGATATGTCCACATCCATGCTATCATCATTCTTCCAAATTGAAGAGAAAGTTCAAGCTTTGAAAGCTAAACATCGTGCTTCTGTCAAGAAAATACTTTCGTTTGATACCCCTGTGATCACCTCTGTTGACCAAAATAAAGTGAACTTAGAGCAAAAGATTGAGATCCCTACTGATTTTAAGGCTGAAGCAAAAGCATTAATTGAAAAATTGACAAATAAACATGTTTTCAAATCAGAAGTTCAAACCAAAGAATCTCAATTTACTTATCCAGATTTTTCTGTTGAAGAATTTGATAAGTTTTTGAAAACTGATCATGTTTTTGCACCAGAAGTTGAAAAAGAGCTTGACTTGAAAAACTCTCACCCAAAAAGCCTAAAACAAAGAAGGAATCTAAATCTAAGTTTGCTCCAACTTCATTTTATACACCCAAAGGTCAGAATGCTCCAGCTGTCAAAGGTAAGAAAACCATTTCAGCTTACTCAAAGCCTAAAGGTAATACTTCATCTGTTTCTAGAACCTCTGCTTCTAAGGCTATCTTACAAACTAGTTCATTACCTAAGATGTCTAACACTAGCCATCACTTGCTATTAAAAGATACATCTAATGGTATAACTAGTTATAAAGATCAATATGGATGGTTCACTGTTACAAATCAAAAGAAACAGAATAACAAATCTTCCACCAAGAAAACACAAAATAAGAATATGTTTTTATCTTCTCATTTCAAATGATTTTATTTAAATCATTTGAGTGAACCTTGTTATTTGCTTTTCAAACATTAATTTTTGTATGCATTAAATTTTCTTTTGTCTTAACACAGAAAAATCAAAAATGGATCATCAAGAAGTTGTTGAATATGATGAAGAGGTTGCACTAAATGAATCCATTGAAGAGATTCTCATTGCCGGAAATACAAGCAATATGAGAAACAACAGAGCATTATATGATACATTCATTGCTCCCGGCTTTCAAATTGTTCCGAGAATTCTTCACAATCATCATCTCACATATGCACTCACTGTTGAACAAGACTTAGCAGAAGTCTACCTTTTTGATATGTGGAGATCGATTACATTTGTTCAACCTTATGATCCAACTAAATCCAAGTCAAAATCTCCTGAACTACGTCGTCAAGGCTACTTTCAATATCAATTGACGTCAGGAGATACAACCTATGAGTTTGAATTCAATATAGATGACTTCAGAAGGATTTTAAGATTACCTGAAGCAGATTTCAATGGACATGTTGATTATGATGAATTTGAGTCCAATGAAGAGATGTTTGCTGCTTTAATTTCAATTGGCTATGAAGGTGCTTTGTCTAGAACCAAAGATTTCAAGTTGAAAAATCTTCCAAAAATCTGGTATTATGTGTACTCCATCCTAAAGCAACTGCTTAACTCCTTACACAAGAGGGATGGACAATCTGACACAGCCAATGCTGCACATCTTCTATGCTGTTGTTTTCAACAGACATTACGACATTGCTCAACTTCTGTGGGATCAGTTGATAGT
Source organism: Erigeron breviscapus (assembly GCA_034093135.1). Classification (NCBI taxonomy): domain Eukaryota; kingdom Viridiplantae; phylum Streptophyta; class Magnoliopsida; order Asterales; family Asteraceae; genus Erigeron; species Erigeron breviscapus. The sequence goes on along the minus strand of CM067172.1, from coordinate 78,840,756 downwards.
ATTAGTAAATGGCAAAGTATCTGCTCCCAAGAAGTATATTCCATTTATAAGATTTCTAACAGCAATTGTCTACAGTGCCATAAGACAAGAGAGAAGCATTCCAAGGCTTCCAGACAGCAGCAAAGTGATCATACACTTTTATAAGTATGTTAGAGATTCTGGAACTGCTAACTATACTTTCTTGATTCCATCATTTCTTTTAGATATGGTTTCAGATGCTGATGATGATAAGATAGCTTATCTGGACTGGATTAGAACAGCAATGGGACCGGAAAACCTCCCGGTTCTTGCCCAAGCTGTACATAGGACACCTGGTGAGGGGTCAAGTGTTAAAAGAAAAGAGCGTGAGGGTGAATCCAGTTCCAGTAAGCCAAAGAAAAAGAAACAAAAAGGTGTAGTGTGTGTTTTGGAGGTTGAAGATGAAGATCAGAGAGAAATATGGTTGAATTATTGTGATTAATTAAGGAAAATGGGGAAAAAGCCTACAATTTTGGGTATGGAAAGGAGTATTTATACACTAGACTAACTTTCACTAATACTCCTTCCATTGTTAAAATAATTACATTTTAACACCATTTTTGGATTTCTAACATTCTTCCCCTTGGTGTTGAAATGTAATTCATGTACGACATCATCTATAAATACAAATTTGTTAATGAAGGTCTTCGAAGCTTTCTCATTGTCTTCAAGATCTTCCATCAACCTTGGCTTTACGTCTTTAATCTTCGCACTTACCTTAAAGATGTATCTTTAAGTCTTGAACTTCTCAGAGTATGAGCATTGCGGAAACTTGATCTTGGCTCTTTAGATTTGAACATGAAAGCCTCTTCTTGACAATCTTAACTTTGTCATACTTCCCCTTAATTAATGAATCTTTCTCTTGAAGCATTTGGACACACATCTTTTTCATCACAAACTTCCCCTCGATCAAGCAATCATATTTGCGTACCACCAACGCTTATGTATAGGGTGTACCTGCGGCGTACCCACCACATTGGCGATAACTATCTTCAAAAAATAATTTGGGGAGCACTTTAGTCATTTGGGGATCACTTTAGTCAACAATTTATCTTTCTTCCCCTCAACTGATGAATTCTTCTTTCTCCCCATCAAAATTCAAGAAAGCAAACAAACTTGTTCGACTTTATTATCCTCTTTCTTCCCCTCATGATGAATGTGTGACAACATGTTCATCATGTCTCTTTGAAGTCGAAACTGGGAATCAACCATTATGAAGTAGTAGTCCAATAAACAACATCTTTAGCCCGGGTTATACACTGACATGTGTATAAGCCATTTCATCGAATTACTTACAAACAACCTTTGGGACCCATTTTTGTGTAGGCCCAACGGTTTTTGTCTTGACATTCCAAATGTACGTGTCATCGATTCGACGAATAGAATATGCAGTCCATGGTGGGTGAAAACTCGAGGTTGTTGAAAAGTTGAGTTTTTGTGGACGCAGTGGAGATGCAAAGACATTCACTTTTTGCACGGTAATTGGTTTTGGTGCAAGTTTCATAG